>CM056060.1:2864614-2904614 GCA_029574335.1 Rana kukunoris | reverse complement strand
TGCAGAATATTTCAGGAATATTATTGGAATATTTTTGGAATACTGCAGAACATTGTGGGAATATTATTGGAATACTGTGGAATATTCTTGGAATACTGCGGAATATTCTTGGAATACTGCAGAATATTGTGGGAATATTATTGGAATATTCTTGGAATACTTGCGAAATAATATTGGAATATTCTTGGAATACTGCGAAATAATATTGAAATATTCTTGGAATACTGCGGAATATTCTTGGAATACTGTGGAATATTCTTGGAATACTGTGGAATATTCTTGGAATACTGCGGAATATTATTGGAATATTCTTGGAGAACTGCGAAATAATATTGGAATATTCTTCGAATACTGCGAAATAATATTGAAATATTCTTGGAATACTGTGGAATATTCTTGGAATACTGTGGAATATTCTTGGAATACTGTGGAATATTCTTGGAATACTGCGGAATATTATTGGAATATTCTTGGAAAACTGTGGAATATTCTTGGAATACTGCAGAATATTGTGGAAATATTATTGGAATATTCTTGGAATACTTGCGAAATAATATTGGAATATTCTTCGAATACTGCGAAATAATATTGAAATATTCTTGGAATACTGCGGAATATTATTGGAATACTGCAGAATATTGCAGGAATATTCTTGGAATACTGCGGAATATTATTGGAATACTGTGGAATATTTTTAGAATATTGCGGAATATTGTGGGAATATTCTTGGAATACTGTGGGAATATAGTTGGAACAATGTTGGGTCCCAATGTTTAGAACAAAGAGCACAAAAAGCCAGTTCTGTTCCACATTCAGTTGTAGGTTTGTGTATGTTGAGGTGGACGTGTCCTTTAAGCCGGTGTCTTGCCGGTGAGTTGATGGGATTTCGGGGAAGCTGAGCCCAGCAGCCCGGCGGGGTCAGCCCCCGAAATGACACCCTGCAGAGGCGTATTAATCAGCACATGAAATTCAAGCCCACTTGTATCTGACGTGTCTGTGAAAAGGCCGCTACAGGCTACATCTATCACAGGCCATTATTATCCTGAACTACCACCGCTAGAGCCTTCTAAGAGCGGCCCGAGCCTTTGATGGTGAAGAGGTGTCGGGATTCCTGACAACCTGAGGAATCTCGCTGCACCTGACCTGGAGTCGTGGCCCCGTCCTCAGAATACCTAAAGGTGACGGATCCTCCTGACTCATACATGATATTTAAAGGACCCCACAGATCACTAATGGCCCTTCCCATTATTACTTTAATGGAGCCCGGCTTTTAAATCTGGGGGAGCACAGAAGTGGACTTTTTTCTCAGAAAATGGGTGCAAGTACTCCCCTTTCCGGGTCACCCCCGTTTCCTTCCCCCTACCCACCTCCTACCCATCGCCCAGTACTGTCCCTTTTAGAAAATACAGAACCAAGCATTATTTTGTGGTGCTAGGTCTGCCCCCTCTTTCCTGCCACCGCTCTATAACCATAGATAGATTAATGCCGGGTCTGTTACCTGTTACCTGATTGGCTGAGATGGCAGAGCGCTGTGATTAGATGCTACCTATCAGGCGTCCAATCATAGCAAAGAATGGGAAGAGATGGCGGGAGAAGAGATTGAGGCGCATTGGAGGACATCGCTGCTGTGACCCGCTGCCCCACTGAGACATGTAAGTGCCAGGCGGGCGGTTGATGCACGTTGGCAGCAGTTGATGGACACGCTGGCAGCAGTTGATGGACACGCTGGCAGCAGTTGATGGACACGCTGGCAGCAGCAGTTGATGGACACGCTGGCAGCAGCAGTTGATGGACACGCTGGCAGCAGCAGTTGATGGGCACGCTGGCAGCAGCAGTTGATGGGCACGCTGGCAGCAGCAGTTGATGGGCACGCTGGCAGCAGCAGTTGATGGGCACACTGGCAGCAGCAGTTGATGGGCACGCTGGCAGCAGTTTGGGCACAGTGGCTGCGTTGGATGGGCACAGTGGCTGTTTTTGATGGGCACAGTGGCTGCGTTTGGGCACAGTGGCTGCGTTTGGGCACAGTGGCTGCGTTTGGGCACAGTGGCTGCGTTTTGATGGGCACAGTGGCTGCGTTTTGATGGGCACAGTGGCTGCGTTTTGATGGGCACAGTGGCTGCGTTTGGATGGGCACAGTGGCTGCGTTTGGATGGGCACAGTGGCTGCGTTTGGATGGGCACAGTGGCTGCGTTTTGATGGGCACAGTGGCTGCGTTTTGATGGGCACAGTGGCTGCGTTTTGATGGGCACAGTGGCTGTGTTTTGATGGGCACAGTGGCTGCGTTTTGATGGGCACAGTGGCTGTGTTTGGATGGGCACAGTGGCTGTGTTTGGATGGGCACAGTGGCTGTGTTTGGATGGGCACAGTGGCTGTGTTTGGATGGGCACAGTGGCTGTAATTGATGGGCACAGTGGCTGAAATTGGTGTTTATTTTTTTCAGTTTGAGAAACCAGCCGTCGCAGATTTCCCCCACATGTTCCCTCTGAAACAAAAAAAAAAGCCCTGTCCCTATGTGACAGTGCTTAGGACTCCGTGACCAATCACCAGACTCAAATACTATCATGTGGAGGGGAAGGATGAGCAGTGACACCATCTGACACCAGTGCTAGCCTAAGGTGGACTGCAGTGGGGGGGGGTCCAAAAAAAAATGTAGATGTGGGGCACTGGACTTGAATCGAGGCGGGTTGGCTGAGCTTGATGACCTAACCCTAGGCAGCTCTACCACAATGTGGAGGTCGCCCAAGAGGCAATGGCTTCGCCAACTGAGAAGAACAAGAAGGGCTCCAAACAGTCATCTTCAGAGTCTTTATCATTTATCGTTGATGAAAATGAGACCACGGGAAAATAAAATGGAAGCCAACACATTTTCGGGGGCAAAAAATCCTTTCATCTGGGCTGTGTCAGGGGAGGAGCAACCTTGGCAGCTCTACCACAATGTGGAGGTCGCCCAAGAGGCAATGGCTTCCCCAACTGAGAACAAGAAGGGCTCCAAATGGTCCTCTTAAGAGTCTGTAAAATTTATCGTTGATAAAAAATGAGACTAAAGGAAGATAAAGGGGAACCAACCAGTTTTTGGGGTCAAAAAATCCCTTCATCGGGGCTCTGTCAGGGGAGGAGCAATGGATGGTCACAATAGACGTGCTGACGGTTCTTGTGCAGCCATATCCATAAATAATCCATAAATAATCTGGACTTTTAAGACTACCGTTAGGGAGCGTGGATGGGGAAGGATACCTTGCTGAGGGGGGTGGGGGGGGGGGTCACGTCACCAGAATGAGCAGCTGTCATTGTCCCTTTTTAAAATGAACCTTGGTCTTCATGACCCGAATGTTCAAAGCCTAATCCAACCCTTTTAGAAAAGAGTTGACGTCTCGTAAACTACCCATTAACCCCTCCCCCCCCACCATCCAACATGAGAGCCGCTGTCCCATCACCTGTCTCTCCAACTTCTCCCTCAGCTCCCACGCAGCGAACGCCGTTTTGATTGGACGCCGCTCACAATTACGCTAAACTCCCATGTGGGAAATTTTGGTTTTTTTCTCGGCAATTACGTCTCTTAAGGCCAATCGACATTAAACCTGTCACGCGAAAATTACCCCAAGCCGTAAAAAATGAAGAGCGTTTCAAAAAGTGACATATTGATGAACGAAAGTCAATTTCGGGCCCATTAAGCGACGTTTTTTATATTTTGCGTGTTGTTGTGGTGATTAGGGCTGTCATTGTCTTTATTTAAGTTGCCGAAAATTAACTTGTAACATCAAAGCGAGTGGTTAATGGGCGCTACGGGCTTTTCTCTACACGTCTTCTGGAAGGGTGATTGAGTGAGTCACGGCGGCGGCGACGGCGAGCTGCTGCTAAAGGTTAGAGATTAAGCCGCAACCAGGATGAGGGCGAGAGGGTGTAATATTCTGACTTTTTCACAGGGGCAGCTGCCCCCCCCCCCCCCCCAAAATGCAACTTGTAATCCCCAAAGTCTTTTCCAAGATCTACTTTGCAAAAAGTGCCCTCCTCGTCATCCTCCTCGTCCTCGTCATCCTCCTCGTCGTCCTCATCCTCCTTCTCCTCCTCATCATCATCATCCTCCTTCTCCTCCTCGTCGTCCTCATCCTCCTTCTCCTCCTCCTCATCATCATCCTCCTTCTCCTCCTCCTCGTCGTCCTCATCCTCCTTCTCATCATCATCATCCTCCTTCTCCTCCTGGTCGTCCTCGTCCTCATCCTTGTTCTTGTCCTCATCCTCGTCCTTGTCCTCCTCCTCCTCCTCGTCCTCCTTTTCCCCATCCTCGTCATCCTCCTCGTCGTCCTCATCCTCCTTCTCCTCATCATCATCCTCCTTCTCCTTCTCCTCCTCCTCCTCGTCGTCCTCATCCTTGTCCTCCTCCTCCTCCTCCTCGTCCTCCTTGTCCCCGTCCTCGTCGTCCTCATCCTCCTTCTCCTCATCATCATCATCATCCTCCTTCTCCTCCTCGTCGTCCTTGTCCTCATCCTTGTTCTTGTCCTCATCCTCGTCCTTGTCCTCCTCCTCCTCCTCGTCCTCCTTTTCCCCATCCTCGTCATCCTCCTCGTCGTCCTCATCCTCCTTCTCCTCATCATCATCCTCCTTCTCCTTCTCCTCCTCCTCCTCGTCGTCCTCATCCTCCTCCTCCTCCTTCTCGTCCTCCTTGTCCCCGTCCTCGTCGTCCTCATCCTCCTTCTCCTCCTCATCATCATCATCATCCTCCTTCTCCTCCTCGTCGTCCTTGTCCTCATCCTTGTTCTTGTCCTCATCCTCGTCCTTGTCCTCATCCTTGTCCTCATCCTCGTTCTCCTCCTCCTTGTCCTCATCCTCCTCCATCCTCGTCTTCGTCATCCTCCTCTTCCTCCTCCTCGTCCTTCTCGTCCTTCGCCTCATCCTTCTCCGTCCTCGTCTTCATCCTCCTCGTCCTTGTCCTCGTTCTTGTCCACATCCTCGTCCTTGTCCTCCTCCTCGTCCTTGTCCTCGTTCTTGTCCACATCCTCGTCCTTGTCCTCCTCCTTGTCCTCGTCCTCATCATCATCGTCCTTCTCCTCCTCCTCCGTCTTCGTCCTTCTCGTCCTTCGCCTCATCCTTCTCCGTCCTCGTCTTCATCCTCCTCGTCCTTGTCCTCGTTCTTGTCCACATCCTCGTCCTTGTCCTCCTCCTTGTCCTCCTCCTCGTCCTTGTCCTCATCATCATCGTCCTTCTCCTCCTCCCCCGTCTTCGTCCTCCTCGTCCTCCTCGTCCTCATCCTCGCTTTCCTCCTTGTCCTCGTCGTCCTCCTCCTCTTCGTCCTCGTCCTCTTCATCCTCGTCCTCTTTGTCCTTGTCCTCCGTTCTCAGCTTCATCCTCCATCTCCTCCGTTCACGTCTTCGTCGTCCTCATCCCCAGCCTCCTCGTCTGCCTCCTTGTCCTCCTCCTCCTCCGTTAAGGAAGAAGTATCAATTAGAAGACGCAGGAAGCTTATTTAATCCTTTGGGTTTTTTTTCTTGTTTAAGTCTTCTAAAAATAAAAGGATTTATAATCTATGAATATCTTGAGTTTAAAGTGAACCTGAATCGATTGGAGGGTCCAAAATATAAAGCAGGACAAATCTGTCTTCACCCCCGGGGGATTTACCACAAGCTCCTCTATTCACCTTCATATAGGAAAATTCTGACTCCTCCTAGGAAAGTCAAAGATTAGTCCCGCCCCTTCCTGCCTCCTGAACCTTACTATTGGCCTGTGGCTGGGATGGGCGGCCTGTGAGTTGCAGGTGGTAGTGGACAGAGGGGATATTTTTATTGGTGAGGCTTCCCTTTCCATCGGGGGTCCCAACCAGAGTCCCCCCCCTTTCCATCGGGGTTCCCAACCAGAGTCCCCCCCCTTTCCATCGGGGTTCCCAACCAGAGTCCCCCCCCCTTTCCATCGGGGTTCCCAACCAGAGTCCCCCCCCTTTCCATCGTGGTCCCAACCAGAGTCCCCCCCCTTTCCATCGGGGTTCCCAACCAGAGTCCCCCCCCTTTCCATCGGGGTTCCCAACCAGAGTCCCCCCCCCCTTTCCATCGGGGTTCCCAACCAGAGTCCCCCCCCCTTTCCATCGTGGTCCCAACCAGAGTCCCCCCCCCTTTCCATCGTGGTCCCAACCAGAGTCCCCCCCCCTTTCCATCGTGGTCCCAACCAGAGTCCCCCCCTTTCCATCGGGGTCCCAACCAGAGTCCCCCCCCTTTCCATCGGGGTCCCATCGGGGTTCCACCAGAGTCCCCCCCCTTTCCATCGGGGGTCCCAACCAGAGTCCCCCCCCCTTTCCATCAGGGGTCCCAACCAGAGTCCCCCCCCCCTTTCCATCGGGGTTTCCAACCAGAGTCCCCCCCCTTTCCATCGGGGTTCCCAACCAGAGTCCCCCCCCTTTCCATCGGGGTTCCCAACCAACCAGAGTCCCCCCCCCTTTCCATCGGGGTTCCCAACCAGAGTCCCCCCCCTTTCCATCGGGGTTCCCAACCAGAGTCCCCCCCCTTTTCCATCGTGGTCCCAACCAGAGTCCCCCCCCTTTCCATCGTGGTCCCAACCAGAGTCCCCCCCCTTTCCATCGGGGTCCCAACCAGAGTCCCCCCCCCTTTCCATCGGGGGTCCCAACCAGAGTCCCCCCCTTTCCATCGGGGTCCCAACCAGAGTCCCCCCCCTTTCCATCGGGGTTTCCAACCAGAGTCCCCCCCCTTTCCATCGGGGTTTCCAACCAGAGTCCCCCCCCTTTCCATCGGGGTTTCCAACCAGAGTCCCCCCCCTTTCCATCGGGGTTTCCAACCAGAGTCCCCCCCTTTCTCGGGGTTCCAACCAGAGTCCCCCCCCTTTCCATCGGGGTTTCCAACCAGAGTCCCCCCCCCCTTTCCATCGGGTTTCCAACCAGTCCCCCCCCTTTCCATCGGGGTTTCCACCAGAGTCCCCCCCCTTTCTCGGGTTCCAACCAGAGTCCCCCCCCTTTCCATCGGGGTCCCAACCCCCCCCTTTCCAGGGGTCCCAACCAGTCCCCCCCCCTTTCCATCGGGTCCCCCAACCAGTCCCCCCCCCTTTCCATCGGGGTCCCACCAGAGTCCCCCCCCTTTCCATCGGTGTCCCAACCAGAGTCCCCCCATGCTGGGAGGAGCAATTGGGGTTAGATGAGCTGCTGAGTCACTGCTGGGAGGAGGAGCAGGGAGAGATGTGTTTCTGAGTCGCTGTTGGGGGAGGGAGAGATGAGCAACTTGTTGCAATGCGTTGTATAAAAATACCACCTTGTATTTATTTTTATTTTATTTTTTGTGCATGAAATGTGATCCTGACAATATGAGACAGCAAATATATAAAAATGTGAAAGTTACATCAAAAACTATTTTCAGCCGAACTTTTTATCGATCGTTTCCCTTCTTTAGTTGACGGATGTGATAACGGCGTCATTAATATTCATCAGATCTCAGGTGCGGAGAACTAGCGCTGAATCTCATTTCGCCCTTCAGTGTGACGGCTTCTAATATTACTGAAGATCGGCGCTGGGGAGTGAGATGAATTAAACATGACGATCGTTTATACCGCTGTATATAGAGATTTCACTCATCTCTGTCACTGAATACAGAATGTTTGGGGAGGATATACATTATTATTATAGGGGGGCAAACCGCCGTCTGATTATTCAGTGGGTGGAACTCTCTGTTTCTATCTCTTAGGCGGCAGTCACACCCGAGAGGAGCGCCATTAGAGGTTTTTTTTTTTTTTTTTTGCGTGTCTTATGCATGAATTTTGGCGTGTTTTTTTATGCAGGGTTTAGGAGTTGGGGTTAGGACTAGGAGTTGGGGGTTAGGATTGGGAGTATGGGGTTAGGATTGGGGGTAGGGGGTTAGGATTGGGAGTAGGGGGTTAGGATTGGGAGTATGGGGTTAGGATTGGGGGTAGGGGGTTAGGATTGGGAGTAGGGGGTTAGGATTAGGAGTTGGGGTTAGGATTAGGAGTTGGGGTTAGGATTAGGAGTTGGGGTTAGGATTGGGAGTATGGGGTTAGGATTGGGGGTAGGGGGTTAGGATTAGGAGTTGGGGTTAGGATTAGGAGTTGGGGTTAGGATTGGGAGTATGGGGTTAGGATTGGGAGTATGGGGTTAGGATTGGGAGTATGGGGTTAGGATTGGGAGTATGGGGTTAGGATTGGGAGTATGGGGTTAGGATTAGGAGTTGGGGTTAGGATTGGGAGTATGGGGTTAGGATTGGGAGTATGGGGTTAGGATTGGGAGTATGGGGTTAGGATTGGGAGTATGGGGTTAGGATTGGGAGTATGGGGTTAGGATTGGGAGTATGGGGTTAGGATTGGGAGTATGGGTTAGGATTAGGAGTTGGGGTTAGATTAGGAGTTGGGGTTAGGATTGGGAGTATGGGGTTAGGATTGGGAGTATGGGGTTAGGATTGGGAGTATGGGGTTAGGATTAGGAGTTTGGGGTTAGGATTAGGAGTTGGGGTTAGGATTGGGAGTATGGGGTTAGGATTGGGAGTATGGGGTTGGGATTAAGAGTATGGGGTTGGGATGGGGGTAGTTAAGAGTATGGGGTTGGGATTAAGAGTATGGGGTTGGGATAAGAGTATGGGGTTGGGATTAAGAGTAGGGTTTGGGATTAAGAGTATGGGGTTGGGATTAAGAGTATGGGGTTGGGATTAGGAGTAGGGTTTGAGTAGGGGTTGGGATTAAGAGTAGGGGTTAGGGATTAGGAGTAGGGATTAACTTCGAGTAGGGGGTTGGGATTAGGAGTAGGGATTACTTTCAGAGTAGGGGGTTGGGATTAGGATAGGGATTAAGAGTAGGGGGTTGGAACTTTGATTAAGAGTAGGGGGTTGGGATTAGGAGTAGGGTTTGAGTAGGGGTTGGGATTAACCTGAGTAGGGGTTGGGAATTAAGAGTAGGGGGTTTCATCCTCTACTGGGATTAAGAGTAGGGGGTTGGGATTAAGAGTACTTGGGATTAGGAGTAGGGATTAAGAGTAGGCAACCGGGTTGGGATTAAGAACCTCTACTTTTGTACTTTTTAATTAAGAGTAGGGGGTTGGGATTAATTTCAACCTCTAGTAGGGGGTTGGGGATTAAGAGTAGGGGGTTGGGATTAAGAGTAGGGGGTTGGGATTAGGAGCAGGGGGTTGGGATTAAGAGTAGGGGGAATTGGGATTAAGATTAGGGGTCAACCTGGGATTAGGAGTTACGGGTTACTTCACTAGGGGTAGGGTTATTTAACAAACACAATATTTGTTAGGGTTAGGGTGTTAATGCTACTACTGTATACTAGTAGTAGTAGTATGGATTGGGTGGGCGCGCCCCTGCGCCCCATATGGACGGGCCGCCGCTGCCCCAACCCTTAAAAAAAACCCCAACACTCCCCCCACACCACACACCCATAATACATAACTAAAAACTCTAACACAAAATAAATATATAAATGATGATTATTATTATTTTATTATTATAATTATTATTATTAATAATAATATATATATTTTTAAAGGTTAGGGGTTAATTATTATTTATGTATTGTTATATATTATTTATTTATGCTGATTTTTAGTTATTTGTGTATTTTACATTTTTTTATTCATATATTATTACTATTTTATTTGTTATCTTATTTTTTTTCATTTGTTTTTTATTTTTTATTTTTTGTAGATACAATTTTTTTGATAAATATAATCAATTATTTTTATTTTTTTTATAGATATTTTTTTTTTTTTTAAGGCTAAAATTTTGATTTGTTTTCCATAGAAGCAGGTGGTGTAAAAAATAAATAAAATGAACAATAAAAATTTAGGTAATTAGGCGTTTGGTTTAATCGATTAGCCAGCTTCTCACTTGTGAAACAAACATTTGTCAGCGCGGTGCGTCCTTTCTGTGCGAATTGCAAGATCTGAGATAACACGTCGCCTGCGGACACGAGCGATATTTCAGGTGAAGACTATTTTTTTTTTCTCTTCTTTTTTTTTTCTTTTTCCTCCCTGAAAAGTCTCATTAAATATTTTCTACTCGGCTAAAACACTCTTTCACGTATTATTTGCAGGATTGTCTGGGAGATGTAAGTCTCTGAGACCTTGTCAGGATGATGAGGACCAGAACACAAAAATTCAAAAGAAAAAAAAAAGATTTAATAAAAAAAGTAAAAAAAAAAATGTAAATAAATAAATGTAAAAATAAAAATAAAAAAAATAACGGTAAAAAAAGTAAAAAATAAAAATGCAACAAAAAAGAAGTAAAAAATAAACAAGACAGTGCAAAGTAGCCAATATAGAAGAATAGGTAAAAAATGCCTAACTATATAGGGCCAGATTCTGAAAGGAGATACGACGGCGTATCTCTGTTTGCGGGGGGGGGGCATCATTGCGCCTGATTCTTAGAATCAGTTACGCATAGATTTGGCGTAGATCCGACTGGCGTAAGTCACTTACACCGTCGGATCTAAGTTGTAATGTTACGCTGGCCGCTAGGTGGCATTCCCGTCGATTTCTGCGTTGAATATGCAAATGAGCCTGATACGCCGATTCCCGAACGTTTTTGCACACCGCTTCGCAGTAGTTTACATCGTTTCCGTAAGCGTAAGCTATATGAGGGGTGACCTTACGTCGGTCCGCCGTATGCCATGTTAAGTAGGGACAGCGTCGTGTTTTTTCGTCATTTACGTCGTTTACGTAACTCGTTCGCGATTAGGCCTTTACGTTAATTACGTTGCCGTCGTAATCAATGTATTTGCGGCGTACTATGGAGCATGGGCACTGGGCTACTTTTTTACGGCCGGCGCATGCGTAGTTCGTTCGGCGCTTAATTTAAATACAAGCCGCCCCCTTTGAATTACGTGGCCTTACGCCGGGCCATTTACTCTACGCCGCCGCAAATTGCGGAGCAAGTGCTTGGAGAATACGGCACTCGCTCCTGTAAGTTGCGGCGGCGTAGTGTAAATTGGAAACGCTACGCCGCCGCAGTTCTACCAGTTCTGGCCCATAGTTTTCTTGAATTTCCTTTCTGTATCTAGCCTAAATTAGTAGATCTAAAGAAAGAATCTGAGCAATGAGTTAACCATAAAAATATAAAGGTATATGGGAATGTGTTCTATACAAGACAGAATACTTTAAAAAAATTGATTATTCAAAAAAAAATTATAAATGTAATAGAAAAAAGAAAGTAAAAAAAATGTATAAATGTAACAAAAAGGTAAAATAAATAAATGTAACAAAAAAAGTAAATAATAATAATAATAAATGCATAAATAAATGTAACAAAAAAAAAAGAAAAAAAAGAAATGCATAAAAAAGTGTAAAAAAATAAAATAAATAAATGTGACAGCACAAAGTAGCCAATATGAAAAAATAGGTAAAAAAAAAAAAAAAAACCTAAATATATAGTTTGTTTTCCTTTCCTTTCTGTATCCAGCCTAAATGTGTAGATCTAAAGGAAGATTCTGAGCAATGAGTTAAAAATAAAAATATATACAGGTATATGGGAATGTGTTATATATGTGCTGTGAGTGGTACTTGTGTAAAGACAAAATAAATGTAACAAAAAAAAGAAGTAAAAAAAAAAAGTAAATGCAACAAAAAAAAAAGTAAAAAATAAATAAATGTAACAAAAAATATTTAAATAAATAAATGTAACACAAAAAAAAGTAAAAAAATTAAGAAATATGTAAAGGACTTGAAAACAGCAGCAGCTCCTCATAGCCAGAGGGGGGGGACGTCTCGGCGGTTCTCACGGGGGGGGGGACCCCCCTCCCCCGTCCTTATTAAATATCACTTTTCTGCTGAGGGATGTCAAAACACTTCAGCCCAAATTTCCCGGAATATTCCTCGTCTCTAAATAGACGTCAAATCTCCTCCGCCAACCTGGAGGAAACGTTTTCCTTCTCACCTTCGCCGCGTTCCTCGCAGAGAAAATGAATACTGAGCGATAAGACGGCGCGGTGCGGCGGTTGAAGCAATTAGTGGCGGGAAGGTGGTGGAATTAATTGAATAACACCTTCTTCACCGGCAATGTCAGCAGAGGAGTGTCAAGACTCACTTTATTAATATCCGTAATGATGCTAATTATGGAAACGGCGTTCTGCGGCGACTTTCTGTGCGCAGCGCTCCGTCATTGGACGATCGATCTGTTTACCAGTCTGGGGAGAGAATGGAATGAATTTTTTTTTCTGCCACCTGGACTTAGACTGAGATAAGCTGTCAAGCTGAGTGCCAACTGCGCTATCAGTAACGGTGATGTCACTCCTGTATAATATATCTCATATCTGGAGAGCGGTGATGTCACTCCTGTATAATATATCTCATATCTGGAGAGCGGTGATGTCACTCCTGTATAATATATCTCATATCTGGAGGGTGGTGATGTCACTCCTGTATAATATCATATCTGGAGAGCGGTGATGTCACTCCTGTATAATATTATATATCTGGAGAGCGGTGATGTCACTCCTGTATAATATTATATATCTGGAGAGCGGTGATGTCACTCCTGTATAATATCATATCTGGAGAGCGGTGATGTCACTCCTGTATAATATCTCATATCTGGAGGGTGGTGATGTCACTCCTGTATAATATTATATATCTGGAGAGCGGTGATGTCACTCCTGTATAATATATCTCATATCTGGAGGGTGGTGATGTCACTCCTGTATAATATCATATCTGGAGAGCGGTGATGTCACTCCTGTATAATATTATATATCTGGAGAGCGGTGATGTCACTCCTGTATAATAGATCTTATATCTGGAGAGCGGTGATGTCACTCCTGTATAATATCATATCTGGAGAGCGGTGATGTCACTCCTGTATAATATATCTCATATCTGGAGGGTGGTGATGTCACTCCTGTATAATATTATATATCTGGAGAGCGGTGATGTCACTCCTGTATAATATATCTCATATCTGGAGGGTGGTGATGTCACTCCTGTATAATATCATATCTGGAGAGCGGTGATGTCACTCCTGTATAATATTATATATCTGGAGAGCGGTGATGTCACTCCTGTATAATATATCTTATATCTGGAGGGCGGTGATGTCACTCCTGTATAATATTATATATCTGGAGAGCGGTGATGTCACTCCTGTATAATATATCTTATATCTGGAGGGCGGTGATGTCACTCCTGTATAATATTATATATCTGGAGAGCGGTGATGTCACTCCTGTATAATATTATATATCTGGAGAGCGGTGATGTCACTCCTGTATAATATCTCATATCTGGAGAGCGGTGATGTCACTCCTGTATAATATATCTCATATCTGGAGAGCGGTGATGTCACTCCTGTATAATATATCTCATATCTGGAGAACGGTGATGTCACTCCTGTATAATATATCTCATATCTGGAGAGCGGTGATGTCACTCCTGTATAATATTATATATCTGGAGAGCGGTGATGTCACTCCTGTATAATATATCTCATATCTGGAGAGCGGTGATGTCACTCCTGTATAATATCTTATATCTGGAGGGCGGTGATGTCACTCCTGTATAATATCATATCTGGAGAGCGGTGATGTCACTCCTGTATAATATATCTCATATCTGGAGGGTGGTGATGTCACTCCTGTATAATATTATATATCTGGAGAGCGGTGATGTCACTCCTGTATAATATATCTCATATCTGGAGGGTGGTGATGTCACTCCTGTATAATATCATATCTGGAGAGCGGTGATGTCACTCCTGTATAATATTATATATCTGGAGAGCGGTGATGTCACTCCTGTATAATATATCTTATATCTGGAGGGCGGTGATGTCACTCCTGTATAATATTATATATCTGGAGAGCGGTGATGTCACTCCTGTATAATATATCTTATATCTGGAGGGCGGTGATGTCACTCCTGTATAATATTATATATCTGGAGAGCGTGATGTCACTCCTGTATAATATTATATATCTGGAGAGCGGTGATGTCACTCCTGTATAATATTATATATCTGGAGAGCGGTGATGTCACTCCTGTATAATATATCTGGAGAGCGGTATGTCACTCCTGGAGAGCGGTGATGTCACTCCTGTATAATATATCTCATATCTGGAGAGCGGTGATGTCTGTATAATATATATATCTGGAGAGCGGTGATGTCACTCCTGTATAATATATATCTCATATCTGGAGAGCGGTGATGTCACTCCTGTATAATATATCTCATATCTGGAGAGCGGTGATGTCACTCCTGTATAATATATCTTATATCTGGAGAGGCGGTGATGTCACTCCTGTATAATATATCTTATATCTGGAGAGCGGTGATGTCACTCCTGTATAATATATCTTATATCTGGAGAGCGGTGATGTCACTCCTGTATAATATATCTTATATCTGGAGAGCGGTGATGTCACTCCTGTATAATATATCTTATATCTGGAGAGCGGTGATGTCACTCCTGTATAATATTATATATCTGGAGAGCGGTGATGTCACTCCTGTATAATATCTTATATCTGGAGAGCGGTGATGTCACTCCTGTATAATATATCTTATATCTGGAGAGCGGTGATGTCACTCCTGTATAATATATCTTATATCTGGAGAGCGGTGATGTCACTCCTGTATAATATATCTTATATCTGGAGAGCGGTGATGTCACTCCTGTATAATATCATATCTGGAGAGCGGTGATGTCACTCCTGTATAATATATCTTATATCTGGAGAGCGGTGATGTCACTCCTGTATAATATATATCTGGAGAGGCGTGATGTCACTCTGTATAATATCATATCTGGAGAGCGGTGATGTCACTCCTGTATAATATATCTTATATCAGAGCGGTATCTGTATAATATATCTCCAATCTGAGGGCGGTGATGTCACTCCTGTATAATATATCTTATATCTGGAGGGCGGTGATGTCACTCCTGTATAATATATCTCATATCTGGAGGGCGGTGATGTCACTCCTGTATAATATATCTTATATCTGGAGGGCGGTGATGTCACTCCTGTATAATATATCTCATATCTGGAGAGCGGTGATGTCACTCCTGTATAATATCATATCTGGGGAGCGGTGATGTCACTCCTGTATAATATATCTTATATCTGGAGGGCGGTGATGTCACTACTGTATAATATATCTTATATCTGGAGGGCGGTGATGTCACTCCTGTATAATATCTTATATCTGGAGAGCGGTGATGTCACTCCTGTATAATATATCTTATATCTGGAGAGCGGTGATGTCACTCCTGTATAATATATCTTATATCTGGAGAGCGGTGATGTCACTCCTGTATAATATAACTTATATCTGGAGAGCGGTGATGTCACTCCTGTATAATATATCTTATATCTGGAGAGCGGTGATGTCACTCCTGTATAATATATCTTATATCTGGAGAGCGGTGATGTCACTCCTGTATAATATATCTTATATCTGGAGAGCGGTGATGTCACTCCAGTATAATATATCTCATATCTGGAGAGCGGTGATGTCACTCCTGTATAATATATCTTATATCTGGAGAGCGGTGATGTCACTCCTGTATAATATATCTTATATCTGGAGGGCGGTGATGTCACTCCTGTATAATATCTTATATCTGGAGAGCGGTGATGTCACTCCTGTATAATATATCTTATATCTGGAGAGCGGTGATGTCACTCCTGTATAATATATCTTATATCTGGAGAGCGGTGATGTCACTCCTGTATAATATTATATATCTGGAGAGCGGTGATGTCACTCCTGTATAATATCTTATATCTGGAGAGCGGTGATGTCACTCCTGTATAATATATCTGGAGAGCGGTATATCTGTATAATATATCTTATATCTGAGAGCGGTGATGTCACTCCTGTATAATATATCTTATATCTGGAGAGCGGTGATGTCACTCCTGTATAATATATCTTATATCTGGAGAGCGGTGATGTCACTCCTGTATAATATATCTCATATCTGGAGGGCGGTGATGTCACTCCTGTATAATATATCTTATATCTGGAGGGCGGTGATGTCACTCCTGTATAATATATCTCATATCTGGAGGGCGGTGATGTCACTCCTGTATAATATATCTTATATCTGGAGAGCGGTGATGTCACTCCTGTATAATATATCTCATATCTGGAGGGCGGTGATGTCACTCCTGTATAATATATCTTATATCTGGAGAGCGGTGATGTCACTCCTGTATAATATATCTTATATCTGGAGAGCAGTGATGGTATAGAAGGTGATATATATATATATATACTTCTCTATGTTTAGGATGGGACTTGCTGTGATCTCCGGGGCCCCCATTGAATACACCATTTCAGGTTCTGTGACGTCTGATTGGCTGTGCCATTATTGGGGCTCATGGGAGAGGGGTCATCATCAGAGAGAGGTCCATGGGAAGTTGCACTTGGTGGTGTGAATTGCCCTCTGTGGCTCAAAGTTCCCATTTGTGATAAAATCAAAGCACACGGAGCGCGGGATGCGGGGGGGGGGGGCGCCGCTCTGGTAAGTGTCAGTCTTGTTCCCGAAGGAATGGATTGCGCAGTTTCGATGTATCCGTCCGGAAAAAAAAATTCCCTAATTTGAGGCATCAAGAAATCTGAATTGTGGTGAAGATTTATAGGACCCATCGCAGAGCGACTCTCTATTCACTTACTGCAGAATTTCTCAACCCTTTTCAGTTACAGCACCCCTAACCGTCAGCATCCCCCCTTCTATACATCGGCGCCCCCCCTTCTATACATCGGCGCCCCCCCTTCTATACGTCAGCGTCCCCCCTCTGTACGTCAGCGTCCCCCCCTCTGTACGTCAGCACCCCCCCTCTATACACCAGCATCTCCCCCTCTATACATCAACGTTTCCCCCCCGCTATACATCAGCGTCCCCCCCTCTATACACCAGCATCCCCCCCTCTATACACCAGCATTCCCCCCTCTATACATCAGCATCCCCCCTCTATACGTCAGCGTCCCCCCTCTGTACGTCAGCATCCCCCCCTCTGTACGTCAGCACCCCCCCCCCTCTATTCACCAGCATCTCCCCCTCTATACATCAGCGATCCCCCCTTTATACGTCAGCGTCCCCCCCTCTATACGTCAGCGCCTCCCCTCTATGCATTAGCATGCCCCCTCTATACGTCAGCGTCCCCTCCCCTCTATACATCAACGTTCCCCCCGCTATACATCAGCATCCCCCCTATACATCGCTGTTCCCCCCCTCTATACGTCAGAATTCCCTTTCCCCCCCCCCCCCCCTTTATACAACAGCACCCCCCACACCCCCACCCCCCCCCCCACCCCACCCCCCAAAAATCCCCCCTGTATATCAGCGTTTCCCCTCGAGACATCATGATCTCCTCTATACATCAGATCCACCCTCCCCCCATACATCAGTGTCCCTCTTATACATCAGAACCCCTCCTATACATCAGGGTCCCCCCTATAATCAGAGTACCACCCATACATCACACCCCCCCTATATCTCAGAGTACCACCCATACATCAGGGTCCTCCTCCCCCCTACACATCAGGGTCCCTCCTCCCCCCTATACATCAAGCCCCCCCCCCCTTTACATCAGAGTACCCCACATATATGGGGGGCCATCCTACATATCACGGTTCCCCCTCCTCCCTATAAATCAGGGTCCCCCTATACATCAGAGTACCCCCACACATTGGGGTCCCCTCTTTCCATCAGAACCCCACCAGATCCTTCGGTAACCCTCCTGATGAAGGACTCTTTTGATACATTGTATCCAGGGAGGTGTCAATGAAAACAAACCGAATTATTGATACAATTAATAAAAGAGAATAAATAATAAAGAAACATCTTCTGCTACAAAATGACTTCCTATTCCTCGTGTGACGGAGGAAAGTCGCTCCCCAGGATCGGCGGGAATGAGTGTGGAAACGACCCTCGCCGCGGGGTCGGGGGCGCCAAAACGCGCAGATTTTACTGACGGGCTCCTGAAACACGATGGAAACTCGTATTATAAACTCGGATAATTGATCTTGTAATCTGCCTGACTTTACAAGTTCAAACTCCAAACAGAGCGACAAAATGTGAGGATGGCGAGGATTAGGAAAGACCCCGGGGCCCCCGGGGGAGAAAAGAGAAACTACCAATAGAATACGTGGCTGGCTAGATCTTCCCTAACCGTACCACCTACAGTACATGTAATGGTCCTTGCAGGGCCGGTGCTACCACTGGGCAAACTAGGCAGCTGCCTAGGGCGTCCGGTCACTGGTGTTCCTACTCTCTTCTCTCTAATGCAAGAAACCAAGTCTCAGCATCAGCAGGCAGCCGCCGCTCCGTTCGCACCTAGTGTCAGAGGCGGCGGAGGACCGTGTCTGTGTCCCGACTCCAGAATTAATGGAAGCAAGCAAATATTCATTGATGCGGAGAGGGAAGCAAGGAGAAGGGTCAGGTCTGGTTGGTGTAGGGAATGACATGGGGGGGGGGGGGGCTTACGGTGCTGGAGCGCAAACTTCACCCGAGCCTAGGCAGAGTCACCTGACCGGAGCACGCACTTCATCCGAGCCTAGGCAGAGTCACCTGACCGGAGCACGCACTTCATCCGAGCCTAGGCAGAGTCACCTGACCGGAGCACGCACTTCATCCGAGCCTAGGCAGAGTCACCTGACCGGAGCACGCACTTCATCCGAGCCTAGGCAGAGTCACCTGACCGGAGCACGCACTTCATCCGAGCCTAGGCAGAGTCACCTGACCGGAGCACGCACTTCATCCGAGCCTAGGCAGAGTCACCTGACCGGAGCACGCACTTCACCCGAGCCTAGGCAGAGTCACCTGACCGGAGCACGCACTTCACCCGAGCCTAGGCAGAGTCACCTGACCGGAGCACGCACTTCACCCGAGCCTAGGCAGAGTCACCTGACCGGAGCACGCACCTCACGACAGCCTGGCCACAGTCTCAGGACTCTGCAATCTTCCCATTAGAGGAAAATCATTAACACCACAACCAAGAAACCCGATCCGGATTTATCGGGACGGTGATCTGCGCCGCTGTCATCACCGCTCTTCATTCTCACCGACCTCAACGCTTTGAACACGAAGATCCGCGCCCCGAGGTGACAACATGCGTTCATCTATATACCTGAGATCCTTCAAGGGAGGAATTCCACCTCTTCATTCTCCTCCGTGTCTGGAGAACGTCAAGAGAATCATCAGTGAGGCGATCGACAAAGATCGAGAGAGAGAGAGAGAGAGAGAGACATTCTTCTCACTGATCACCAATGTAAGGGACATTCTTCCCACTGATCACCAATGTAAGGGACATTCTTCTCACTGATCACCAATGTAAGGGACATTCTTCTCACTGATCACCAATGTAAGGGACATTCTTCCCACTGATCACCAATGTAAGGGACATTCTTCCCACTGATCACCAATGTAAGGGACATTCTTCTCACTGATCACCAATGTAAGGGACATTCTTCCCACTGATCACCAATGTAAGGGACATTCTGCTCACTGATCACCAATGTAAGGGACATTCTTCCCACTGATCACCAATGTAAGGGACATTCTTCTCACTGATCACCAATGTAAGGGACATTCTTCTCACTGATCACCAATGTAAGGGACATTCCTCCCACTGATCACCAATGTAAGGGACATTCTTCTCACTGATCACCAATGTAAGGGACATTCTTCCCACTGATCACCAATGTAAGGGACATTCTTCTCACTGATCACCAATGTAAGGGACATTCTTCTCACTGATCACCAATGTAAGGGACATTCTTCTCACTGATCACCAATGTAAGGGACATTCTTCTCACTGATCACCAATGTAAGGGACATTCTTCCCACTGATCACCAATGTAAGGGACATTCTTCTCACTGATCACCAATGTAAGGGACATTCTTCTCACTGATCACCAATGTAAGGGACATTCTTCCCACTGATCACCAATGTAAGGGACATTCTTCCCACTGATCACCAATGTAAGGGACATTCTTCCCATTGATCACCAATGTAAGGGACATTCTTCTCACTGATCACCAATGTAAGGGACATTCTTCTCACTGATCACCAATGTAAGGGACATTCTTCTCACTGATCACCAATGTAAGGGACATTCTTCTCACTGATCACCAATGTAAGGGACATTCTTCTCACTGATCACCAATGTAAGGGACATTCTTCTCACTGATCACCAATGTAAGGGACATTCTTCCCACTGATCACCAATGTAAGGGACATTCTTCCCACTGATCACCAATGTAAGGGACATTCTTCTCACTGATCACCAATGTAAGGGACATTCTTCTCACTGACCACCAATGTAAGGGACATTCTTCTCACTGATCACCAATGTAAGGGACATTCTTCTCACTGATCACCAATGTAAGGGACATTCTTCTCACTGACCACCAATGTAAGGGACATTCTTCTCACTGATCACCAATGTAAGGGACATTCTTCCCACTGATCACCAATGTAAGGGACATTCTTCTCACTGATCACCAATGTAAGGGACATTCTTCTCACTGATCACCAATGTAAGGGACATTCTTCTCACTGATCTCCAATGTAAGGAACATTCTTCTCACTGATCACCAATGTAAGGAACATTCTTCCCACTGATCACCAATGTAAGGGACATTCTTCTCACTGATCACCAATGTAAGGGACATTCTTCTCACTGATCACCAATGTAAGGGACATTCTTCTCACTGATCACCAATGTAAGGGACATTCTTCTCACTGTAAGGGACATTCTTCTCACTGATCACCAATGTAAGGGACATTCTTCTCACTGATCACCAATGTAAGGGACATTCTTCTCACTGAAGGGACACTCACCAATGTAAGGAACATTCTTCCCACTGACATTCTTCTTCTCACTGATCACCAATGTAAGGAACATTCTTCCCACTGACATTCTTCTCACTGATCACCAATGTAAGGGACACTTCTTCTGTAAGGGACACTGATCACCAATGTAAGGGACATTCTTCTCACTGATCACCAATGTAAGGAACATTCTTCTCACTGATCACCAATGTAAGGGACATTCTTCCCACTGATCACCAATGTAAGGGACATTCTTCCCACTGATCACCAATGTAAGGGACATTCTTCTCACTGACCACCAATGTAAGGACACTCTTCTCACTGATCACCAATGTAAGGGACATTCTTCCCTGATCACACCAATGTAAGGAACATTCTTCCCACTGATCACCAATGTAAGGGACATTCTTCCCACTGATCAATGTAAGGGACCAATGTAAGGGACATTCTTCCCAATGTAAGGGACACCAATTCTTCCCACTGATCACCAATGTAAGGGACATTCTTCCCACTGATCACCAATGTAAGGGACATTCTTCCCACTGATCACCAATGTAAGGACATTCTTCCCACTGACATTAAGGGACATTCTTCACCAATGTAAGGGACACTGATCACCAATGTAAGGGACATTCTTCTCACTGACCACCAATGTAAGGAACATTCTTCTCACTGATCAATGTAAGGGACCAATGTAAGGGACATTCTTCCCACTGATCACCAATGTAAGGGACATTCTTCTCACTGATCACCAATGTAAGGGACATTCTTCTCACTGATCCTCAATGTAAGGGACATTCTTCTCACTGATCACCAATGTAAGGGACATTCTTCTCACTGATCACCAATGTAAGGGACATTCTTCCCACTGATCCTCAATGTAAGGGACATTCTTCCCACTGATCACCAATGTAAGGGACATTCTTCTCACTGATCACCAATGTAAGGGACATTCTTCTCACTGATCACCAATGTAAGGGACATTCTTCTCACTGATCACCAATGTAAGGGACATTCTTCCCACTGATCACCAATGTAAGGGACATTCTTCCCACTGATCACCAATGTAAGGGACATTCTTCTCACTGATCACCAATGTAAGGAACATTCTTCTCACTGATCCTCAATGTAAGGGACATTCTTCTCACTGATCACCAATGTAAGGAACATTCTTCTCACTGATCACCAATGTAAGGGACATTCTTCCCACTGATCACCAATGTAAGGGACATTCTTCTCACTGATCACCAATGTAAGGAACATTCTTCTCACTGACATTAAGGGATATTCTTCTCACTGATCACCAATGTAAGGGACATTCTTCCCACTGATCACCAATGTAAGGGACATTCTTCTCACTGATCACCAATGTAAGGGACATTCTTCTCACTGATCACCAATGTAAGGGACATTCTTCTCACTGATCCTCAATGTAAGGGACATTCTTCTCACTGATCACCAATGTAAGGGACATTCTTCTCACTGATCACCAATGTAAGGGACATTCTTCCCACTGATCCTCAATGTAAGGGACATTCTTCCCACTGATCACCAATGTAAGGGACATTCTTCCCACTGATCACCAATGTAAGGGACATTCTTCTCACTGATCACCAATGTAAGGGACATTCTTCTCACTGATCACCAATGTAAGGAACATTCTTCTCACTGATCCTCAATGTAAGGGACATTCTTCCCACTGATCACCAATGTAAGGGACATTCTTCTCACTGATCACCAATGTAAGGAACATTCTTCTCACTGATCCTCAATGTAAGGGATATTCTTCTCACTGATCACCAATGTAAGGGACATTCTTCCCACTGATCACCAATGTAAGGGACATTCTTCTCACTGATCACCAATGTAAGGGACATTCTTCTCACTGATCACCAATGTAAGGAACATTCTTCTCAATGTAAGGGACATTCTTCTCACTGATCACCAATGTAAGGAACATTCTTCTCACTGATCCTCAATGTAAGGGACATTCTTCCCACTGATCACCAATGTAAGGGATATTCTTCTCACTGATCACCAATGTAAGGGGCATTCTTCTCACTGATCACCAATGTAAGGGACATTCTTCTCACTGATCACCAATGTAAGGAACATTCTTCTCACTGATCACCAATGTAAGGAACATTCTTCTCACTGATCCTCAATGTAAGGGACATTCTTCTCACTGATCACCAATGTAAGGAACATTCTTCTCACTGATCACCAATGTAAGGAACATTCTTCTCACTGATCACCAATGTAAGGAGCATTCTTCTCACTGATCACCAATGTAAGGGACATTCTTCTCACTGATCACCAATGTAAGGAGCATTCTTCTCACTGATCACCAATGTAAGGGACATTCTTCTCACTGATCACCAATGTAAGGAACATTCTTCTCACTGATCACCAATGTAAGGGACATTCTTCTCACTGATCACCAATGTAAGGAACATTCTTCTCACTGATCACCAATGTAAGAGACATTCTTCTCACTGATCACCAATGTAAGGGACATTCTTCTCACTGATCACCAATGTAAGGGACATTCTTCTCACTGATCACCAATGTAAGGGACATTCTTCTCACTGATCACCAATGTAAGGGACATTCTTCCCACCCACTGATCACCAATGTAAGGAACATTCTTCTCACTGATCACCAATGTAAGGGACATTCTTCTCACTGATCACCAATGTAAGGGACATTCTTCCCACCCAATGTAAGGGACTTCATCCCACTGATCACCAATGTAAGGAACATTCTTCTCACTGATCACCAATGTAAGGAACATTCATCCCCACTGACATTCTTCTCACTGATCACCAATGTAAGGGACATTCTTCTCACTGATCACCAATGTAAGGGACATTCATCCCACTGATCACCAATGTAAGGGACATTCTTCTCACTGATCACCAATGTAAGGAACATTCATCCCACTGATCACCAATGTAAGGGACATTCTTCTCACTGATCACCAATGTAAGGAACATTCTTCTCACTGATCACCAATGTAAGGAACATTCATCCCACTGATCACCAATGTAAGGGACATTCTTCTCACTGATCACCAATGTAAGGAACATTCTTCTCACTGATCACCAATGTAAGGGACATTCTTCTCACTGATCACCAATGTAAGGGACATTCTTCTCACTGATCACCAATGTAAGGGACATTCTTCCCACTGATCACCAATGTAAGGAACATTCATCCCACTGATCACCAATGTAAGGGACATTCTTCTCACTGATCACCAATGTAAGGAACATTCTTCTCACTGATCACCAATGTAAGGGACATTCTTCTCACTGATCACCAATGTAAGGGACATTCTTCTCACTGATCACCAATGTAAGGGACATTCTTCTCACTGATCACCAATGTAAGGGACATTCTTCCCACTGATCACCAATGTAAGGGACATTCTTCTCACTGATCACCAATGTAAGGGACATTCTTCTCACTGATCACCAATGTAAGGGACATTCTTCTCACTGATCTGTAAGGGACATCACTGATCACCAATGTAAGGGACATTCTTCCCACTGATCACCAATGTAAGGGACATTCTTCTCACTGATCACCAATGTAAGGGACATTCTTCTCACTGATCACCAATGTAAGGGACATTCTTCCCACTGATCACCAATGTAAGGGACATTCTTCTCACTGATCACCAATGTAAGGGACATTCTTCTCACTGATCACCAATGTAAGGGACATTCTTCTCACTGATCACCAATGTAAGGGACATTCTTCTCACTGATCACCAATGTAAGGGACATTCTTCCCACTCACTGAAGGGACATCACTGATCAATGTAAGGGACATTCTTCCACTGATCACCAATGTAAGGGACATTCTTCCCACTCACTGAAGGGACATCACTGATCAATGTAAGGGACATTCTTCCCACTGATCACCAATGTAAGGGACATTCTTCTCACTGATCACCAATGTAAGGGACATTCTTCCCACTGATCACCAATGTAAGGGACATTCTTCTCACTGATCGTCCCTGTGCGTGTCAGGTTGTAGTAACCTTACAGAGCCCCCGTCGTCTCGCCGCCTTAGGCAGTGGCGCACTGTGCCCTTCCCCGAGTTTCACCCTTTCCTAGCCGCACTCCTATAAAGTGATATAAATCTCGTCTCGGATCCTCATAAGACTCGGCTAATCCCCCTAAAGCACCTTAATCCCCCCTGAGTGGATCCCGCAAAGCCCCGTACGGTACAAGCCGGCTACTCTGCGTTTTGGTGTGACGAGGTGTCAGAGCGGCTGCCTGCATGCGTAATTAGAGGTTTTGGGAAGATTAAGGGGTTAAGGACGGAGCGGAGGGAGCGGGAGAGCGGAAAAGCCGCAGAACACGCCTCTGACAGCTCCCCGCTCTTTCATGTCGGAGTTTGGAGATCTTCGGGGCCCCGGGTGAGTGACGGCCTGACAAGGACGAGGTCTCCGCCGCCCTTTCATGTTCAGGGCTCATTATCTCCCCCGGGAAAGGCGATGCCGGGGACTGGATGGCGGTCTAATAAGCCCCCTTCACCTCCCGTAAAGGTGAGGAGGGGCGTGGCCACCGACTACCATGACATCATTCCTGGATTTAAAGGGCCCCCCCTAGACATGACATGGGGGGGCCTCACGGTGAAAGGCTTTAAATTGCATTTGGAGGTCTATGGAAAGGTGATTACAATAGGATTTATAGTAAAGGTGTAGTAGAGGGTACAAGGCTGACCGAGGGTTGCCACCTGCCCAGGAGTCACCCGGACAGTCTACTATACCTTTAATATGATTACCGGCAATTTAGACTGTCCGGGCAAATTCCGGGCATGTGGCAACCCTAGGTCAGCTTTGTACCCTCTACTATACCTTTACTATAGATAATTAGGGTGGAAGACTGACCTAGGGATTCACCCGGACAGTCTAAATATTATTTATAGTACCATTACCCGTTATTGACTCAGTTTTCCATATATTACCCGTGTATACCCCAGATTCCCATGTATTGCCATGTAGGCCTCAGCTTCCCATGTATTGCCCGTGTATGCCTCAGCTTCCCATGTATTGCCCGTTTATGCTGTGCGTTGGTGGTGTTAGTTTTACAAAAGCTGAGAGTGGGGAATCTCTTATCTCAGCTTCCTATGTATTGCCCATTTATGCCTCAGATTGCTATGTATTGCCCCGTGAAGGCCTTACCTTCCCATGTATTGCCCACGTATGCCTCAGCTTCCTATGTATTGCCCACGTAGGCCTTTTCCATGTATTGCCCATGTAGGCCTCAGCTTCCCATGTATTGCCCGTGTAGGCCTCAGCTTCCCATGTATTGCCCGTGTATGCTGTGCGTTGGTGGTGTTAGTTTTACGAAAGCTGAGAGTGGGGAATCTCTTATCTCAGCTTCCCATGTATTGCCGTAAAGGCCTTACCTTCTCATGTATTGCTCATTTATGCCTCAGCTTCCCATGTATTGCCGTGAAGGCCTTACCTTCCCATGTATTGCCCACGTATGCCTCATCTTCCCATGTATTGCCCATGTAGGCCTCATCTTCCCATGTATTGCCCACATATGCCTCATCTTCCCATGTATTGCCCGTGTATGCCTCATCTTCCCATGTATTGCCCACGTATGCCTCATCTTCCCATGTATTGCCCACGTATGCCTCATCTTCCCATGTATTGCCCGAGTATGCCTCATCTTCCCATGTATTGCCCACGTATGCCTCATCTTCCCATGTATTGCCCACGTATGCCTCATCTTCCCATGTATTGCCCGTGTATGCCTCATCTTCCCATGTATTGCCCATGTAGGCCTCATCTTCCCATGTATTGCCCACATATGCCTCATCTTCCCATGTATTGCCCGTGTATGCCTCATCTTCCCATGTATTGCCCACGTATGCCTCATCTTCCCATGTATTGCCCACGTATGCCTCATCTTCCCATGTATTGCCCGAGTATGCCTCATCTTCCCATGTATTGCCCGAGTATGCCTCATCTTCCCATGTATTGCCCACGTATGCCTCATCTTCCCATGTATTGCCTACGTATGCCTCATCTTCCCATGTATTGCCCGTGTATGCCTCATCTTCCCATGTATTGCCCATGTAGGCCTCATCTTCCCATGTATTGCCCATGTATGCCTCATCTTCCCATGTATTGCCCATGTAGGCCTCATCTTCCCATGTATTGCCCTCGTATGCCTCAGCTTCCCATGTATTGCCCACTTATGCCTCAGCTTCCCATGTATTGCCCACGTATGCCTCAGCTTCCCATGTATTGCCTCATCTTCCCATGTATTGCCCATGTGGGCCTCATCTTCCCATGTATTGCCCACGTATGCCTCAGCTTCCCATGTATTGCCCACGTATGCCTCAGCTTCCCATGTATTGCCCACGTATGCCTCAGCTTCCCATGTATTGCCCACGTATGCCTCAGCTTTCCATGTATTGCCCATGTAGGCCTCATCTTCCCATGTATTGCCCACGTATGCCTCAGCTTCCCATGTATTGCCCATGTAGGCCTCATCTTCCCATGTATTGCCCACGTATGCCTCAGCTTCCCATGTATTGCCCACGTATGCCTCAGCTTCCCATGTATTGCCCATGCATGCTGTACGTTGGTGGTGTTAGTTTTACTAAAGCTGATTAACAGATGAAAACACAACTGAAATACACAGAGAGTGGGGAATCTCTTATCTGCCACAGGATTTGTGGTTATGCCCATCCAATCCTGGGATTTACACAGCCCTGGTTGGCGATTTCACTTTTCTCTGCTGCAGTTAAGCAACAGAGTCTAGTTATCGTACATCCCCGCCCCTGATCTGTGATTGGACAGTGAAAAAGTAGAAGAACGCTGCTGAGCTTGAGGGTGATTGGCTTTCAGTGCAGCGCCACCCACTGGCAGAGTGCTTCTGTACAGGTGACATCACATTCTTATGCCAGCTTCATGTAATCATTCCTAGTGGCCTATCCATAGACAATCCGCTTATATCTCCATCTTATGTACAATCATTCACAGAATTCTTCAGTGTATAAGAAGAGGGAGTCATGTGACCAGATCTCCCCCGTACACAATGCGTCTGTTTATCTAAGAATCGGATGGCCCAAAGCGCTCCTCTTCACCCCACCAATTATCTCCAAGTGGAACCGCGGCTCATAATCCCTTAATAGGTGAAAATCGCCAATAACGGTTTCTGAGCGTGTGTGACGGGCGCCGGGACGTGTGAGAGATCCGCTAATTAATCAGTCAATTCGTGACTATCTGCAATTATCCAGAGCGCGGAGGACGGGCACAGGGCGCGGAGGACGGGCGCAGGGCACGGAGGACGGGCACAGAGCGTGAAGGACGGGCGCAGGGGGACAGGCGCAGAGCGTGGAGGACGGGCGGAGGACGGGCGCAGGGCGCGGAGGACGGGCGCAGGGCGCGGAGGACGGGCGCAGAGCGCGAAGGACGGGCGCAGGGGGACGGGCGCAGAGCGCGAAGGACGGGCGCAGGGGGACGGGCGCAGAGCGCGAAGGACGGGCGCAGGGGGACGGGCGCAGAGCGTGGAGGACGGGCGCAGGGGGACGGCGCAGGGGGATGGGCGCCGAGCGTGGAGGACGGGCGCAGGGCACGGAGGACGGGCGCAGAGCGTTTCACGGTGACTCGAGATGATTCTACTGCAGGCAAATGTACAATCCATCCATCCAATCATCCATCCTAATAAATATTCTTAGAGCAGGTTCCCCTTTCTTTCTCTTTCTCCATCCATCTCACTGTGTATTCTTGTTCATCACTCTTTTTATTCCCCTCCTCCAATACATCTTCTTTCTTCCTCTCCCTTCCTTTTATTTTCTCTCTCTTACTTTCTATGCCTTTATTCTTCTCTTTTGCTTATCTCTTCTTCTCTTTCTCACTTTCTTTTGCTTTCTTTCTTTTTCTCTTTCTTTCTCTTTTACTCAGTTTTTTTGTTTTTAATTTATCTTTCTTTTTCTTTTCTCTTCCCACATGTTGTAGACAAAGACAGGTTTGCCATTCTTTCTCTCTTTCTTCCTTCTTCCTTTTTCTCTTTTTTTCTTTCTCTCCTTCTTTCTCTTGTTTTCCCTTTCTCCTTCTCTTTCTTTCTTTTTTTTTCTTTTTTTCCTTCTTTCTTTCTCTCTTATTTGTATCTCTTTCTTTCTTTCTTTCTTTCTTTCTTTCTCTCCTTCTCTTTCTTTTTCATTCTTTATTTCTCTTTTTCTCTCCTTCTCTCTCTTTCTTTCTCTTCTTCTTCTCTCTCTTTTTCTTTCTTTCTTTCTTTCTTTCTCTTTCTTTCTTTCTTTCTCTCTTTTTCTTTCTCTTCTTCTTCTCTCTCTTTTTCTTTCTTTCTTTCTTTCTTTCTTTCTTTCTTTCTTTTTCTTTCTCTTTCTTTCTTTCTTTCACTCCTATTCTTTTTCTTTCTCTTTCTTTTTTTTCTTTCTCTCTTTCTTTTTCTTTCTTTCTTTCATTTTCTCTCTTTTTCTTTCTTTCTTTCTTTCTTTCTTTCTTTCTTTCTTTCTTTCTTTCTTTCTTTCTTTCTTTCTTCTTTCTTTCTTTTTCTTTCTTTCTCTCCTTCTCTCTTTTTCTTTCTTTCTTTCTCTCTTTCTCTCCGTCTATCTTTTTCTTTCTCTCTTTGTTTTTCTTTCTTTTTTTCCTTTTATGTTTCTCTCCTATTTTCTCTCTTTCTCTCCTTCCTTCTTTCTATATTTATTTCTCTCCTCCTCTCTTATTTTATTTCTTTCTATCCTCTTTTTCTTGATTTTTTTTTCTTTCATTCTCTCCTTTTTTTCTTTCTCTCCTCTCTTTATTTCTTTCTATCTTTCTTTTTTTTTTCTCTTTTTTTTCTTTAGTTATTTCTTCCTCTTTTCTTTCTTTCTCTCTTGCTATCTTTCTTTTTGTGTCTTTCCTCTCTCTCTCCCTTTCCATGTCTGATAAGACGGGTTCACTATATATAAAAAAAATCCCTTTATCTTTTCTTCCATAGAGATGAATGTGTTCCGGTCTTCATAAATAATAAGAGATCCAAATAAAAAAACAACAACAATCGGTGTCTTCTATTGTGGGGGAGCCACAGTTTTGGGGGGGGTGCCCCGGTTTTGGGGGGGTTCCTCTGGTTTTGGGGGGGTGCCCCGGTTTTGGGGGAGGGAGTTCTTCAAGTTTTGGGGGGTCGCCCCGGTTTTGGGGGAGGGAGTTCTCCCAGTTTTGGGGGGTCGTCCCGGTTTTGGGGGAGGGGGTTCTCCCAGTTTTGGTGGGTCGCCCCGGTTTTGGGGAGGGGGTCGCCCCGGTTTTGGGGGAGGGGGTTCTCCCAGTTTTGGGGGGGTTCCCCTGGTTTTGGGGGAGGGGGTTCTCCCGGTTTTGGGGAGGGGGTCGCCCCGGTTTTGGAGGAGGGGGTTCTCCCAGTTTTGGGAGGTCGCCCCGGTTTTGGGGAGGGGGTCGCCCCGGTTTTGGGGGGAGGGGTTGCCCCGGATTTGGGCCGCCGCCTTCCTCCCCTCTCAATCCTGTTGAGGAGACAGCTGATGCGACTGCGGAATGCGATAAGTCGCTCCTGCGGGACGCACAACAACTTGACACGATAATCTGCTGATTTTCACCACCCAGTCCTGTCAGAACTGCCGGCACTTCAAAGCCGGTATGTCGTCCCCCCAGGCCTCCTTTTAATTAAAAATTAAATCGCACCTCCAGAAGCCGCACCGATTGGTAGCTCCCCCCCCCCCCCTGCCCCCCTCCTCCTCCTCCACCCTCCCCACCCCCGCTCTCGTTGTAGCATTTTGTAAGAGTAACTTTCCACCCTCCGGGAGCGTCAATGTGACAAGCAGCCCGTCGCTCTCCTTTTCTGCGTAACCAAAACATGGTAATACGCTAATCAGCCGGCAATTTATAGACAATCTGTAACCGTAAGAGCCGCCAACGCTCGTCAATCCTAAATAAACAGTTTAATGGAGCCTCCCAGGTACCAGGGTGGTATATAATGTATCCGCCACCAATGGAGGGTGTTATTCCCCATCTCTACCTCATTTATACACAATTAGGGCTATAGAATCATAAAAATAAAAATGCAGAGCTGTTCGTATCTTAGTTCTGTGCAAACGAGGGGCCAAATCGAATGTTATTAGGCTTGCTCTCTCCAGGTCGAATGTTACTCATTCATAAGAATAGAATAAGTCTGTAAATTCCGCCACTAGATGGAGCTGATGATCACAGCCAGTGCCGGGACAAGGTCATCTAAAACACAGGGTAAACATGCCACATTGGACCCCCCCCCCCCCCAAGATGTATGAGCATTCCGTGTAATCAAAAATCCCCCCCCCCCACAATAAAAATCGAGCAGCGTAAAAAAAAAAAAATCCAATCTCCTGCCCAGCCAGACTATTATCACAGGGTGGGGGCGTGTCCAGGCTCAGAGGAAGTGGATTGAATTGGTGCTGGCCATCAGACTGAGGACATCTAGTGGCAGAAACGTATTACTGCTGGGGAAGTCTTCTCCTTTCACTGTCCAATCTGGGGGGGGGTCGATATCTATAAGTGTTAGGATTTTTCAGTGCTGCCATTGACTAACACTTATGGATCTTGACCCCCCTCCCCCCAGATTGGACAGTGAAAGGAGAAGACTTCCCCAGCAGTACTGTGTTTTTTTTTTTGCCACTAGATGTCCTCAGTCTGATAGTCAGCACCAATTTAACCTATTTCCTCTGAGCCCAGGTCATCCTAGACCCGCCTCCACCCTGTGATGAGTCTGGCTGGGCAGGAGATTGGATTTGTTATTTATTTTTACGCTTACAGATCTTGATCCAAAGTGTGTCCTCCTCTTCTCACGTGTAGAACGCAATCTTCTTCCGCGCCACAAAAAACACCCCCCAAAAAAAGAGAGAAATGTTGGTTGAAAAGTTGACCTCCTCTCACCCACAGTGTCCCCCTGTGCCCTCCTCTCACCCACAGTGTCCCCCTGTGCCCTCCTCTCACCCACAGTGTCCCCATGTGCCCTCCTCTCACCCACAGTGTCCCCCTGTGCTCTCCTCTCACCCACAGTGTTCCCCTGTGCTCTCCTCTCACCCACAGTGCTCTCCTCTCACCCACCCCCTGTGCCCTCCTCTCAGTGTCCCCCTGTGCTCTCCTCTCACCCACAGTGTCCCCCCCTCCTCTCACCCACAGTGTGCCCTCCTCTCACCCACAGTGTCCCCCTCCCTCCTCTCACCCACAGTGTCCCCCTGTGCCCTCCTCTCACCCACAGTGTCCCCATGTGCCCTCCTCTCACCCACAGTGTCCCCCTGTGCCCTCCTCTCACCCACAGTGTCCCCCTGTGCCCTCCTCTCACCCACAGTGTCCCCCTGTGCTCTCCTCTCACCCACAGTGTTCCCCTGTGCCCTCCTCTCACCCACAGTGTCCCCCTGTGCCCTCCTTTCACCCACAGTGTCCCCCTGTGCCCTCCTCTCACCCACAGTGTCCCCCTGTGCCCTCCTCTCACCCACAGTGTCCCCCTGTGCCCTCCTCTCACCCACAGTGTCCCCCTGTGCCCTCCTCTCACAGTCCCCCTCCCTCCTCTCACCCACAGTGTCCCCCTGTGCCCTCCTCTCACCTGTGCCCTCCTCTCACCCACAGTGTCCTCCTCTGCCCTCCTCCCACCCACAGTGTCCCCCTGTGCCCTCCTCTCACCCACAGTGTCCTCCTGTGCCCTCCTCCCACCCACAGTGTCCTCCTGTGCCCTCTTCCCACCCACAGTGTCCCCCTGTGCCCTCCTCTCACCCACAGTGTCCCCCTGTGCCCTCTGCCGACCCACAGTGTCCCCCTGTGCCCTCCACACACCTACAGTGTCCCCCTCTACCCTCCTCCTTCCCACAGTGTCCCCCTCTACCCTCCTCCTTCCCACAGTGTCCCCCTCTACCCTCCTTCTTCCCACAGTGTCCCCCTCTACCTTCCTCCTTCCCACAGTGTCCCCCTGTGCCCTCCTCCTTCCCACAGTGTCCCCCTGTGCCCTCCTCCCACCCACAGTGTCCCCCTGTGCCCTCCACCCCCCCCCCCCATATTGTCCAATAAACCTACCCCTACCTGAACCTTAAGATTGAACCTTCCCTTACTTGAACCCCAAACATTTGACCTTCTTTTACCTGAAACCCAAACACTTAACCTTTACACTACCTGAAGTCCAAAACACTAAATGCCCCCCTACCTGTATCCTAAGCACTTACCCACCCCTTACCAAAACCAAACACCCAACCCTTCTCCTACCTGAACCCTAACACTAAATTTACCTTTACCCAAATCCTTCCTTACCTCAACCTCTAACACTAAACCCTCTCCCTACCTGAACCCCAAACACTGAATGCACCCCTACTTGTATCCTAAAATCTAATCTTCTTTAACCTGCACCTCTAAATCTTAGAAGGTATGCAGGGAAGTCTTTAAACCTGTATTCATGAAGTTAATTAAGTGGTAGAACTTGAAGTAGGATAAGGATGGCAGGTGAGGGGATATCGGCATCTACACCTGGAAACAAAGTCGCCACGGCAGCTGCTGCCTTTATTACTTTCCACCTTCCAGTACCTCAGGGGCGTACACCTGCCTTCCTCCTCCCATGCAGTACTAAGTGCCTGAACATCCAATCGCTTAGCCATATCGCCGTCACATGGGGAGAGAAGAGGAGTGCACCTTGCACCTGCAAATGCCAGCCACCAGGGGCAGCATCACAGATACCGACCGAGGACAGGAGCAGGAAAGGGCATCTGTCTACACAGCAGGAGGATTTTTTTTATTTTATTACTATTTTTTTTTTAATACAGGTTCACTTTAAGCCCTATTTTTATTTTTTATATATTTTTTTTTTCCATTTGGTTCACTTTAAGCCCTATTTTTATTTTTTATATATATATTTTTTTGCATTTGGTTCACTTTAAGCCATATTTTAATGTTTTATATATATTTTTTCCATTTGGTTCACTTTAAGCCCTATTTTTATTTTTTATATATTTTTTCCATAACTTTTTTTTGAATACAGGTTTACTTTAAGCCCTATTTTTATTTTTTATATATATTTTTTTTCCATCTGGTTCACTTTAAGCCTTATTTATGTATATAAATATATATATATAATTTCCATTATTTTATTTTTTTTAATACAGGTTCACTTTAAGTCCTACTTTTATTTTTTATATATTTTTTTTTTCCATTTGGTTCACTTTAAGCCCTATTTTTATTTTTTATATATTTTTTTTTCCATGTGGTTCACTTTAAGCCCTATTTTTATTTTTTATATATTTTTTTTCCATTTGGTTCACTTTAAGCCCTATTTTTATTTTTTATATATTTTGTTTTCATTTGGTTCACTTTAAGCCCTATTTTTATTTTTATATATATTTTTTTTCCATTTGGTCCACTTTAAGCCCTATTTTTTATTTTTTTATATATATATTTTTTTCCATTTGGTTCACTTTAAGCCTTATTTTTATTTTTTATATATTTCTTTCCATTTGGTTCACTTTAAGCCCTATTTTTATTTTTTATATATTTTTTTTACATTTGGTTCACTTTAAGCCCTATTTTTATTTTTTATATATTTTTTCCATAACTTTTTTTTTAATACAGGTTTACTTCAAGCCCTATTTTAATTTTTTATATATATATTTTTTCCATTTGGTTCACTTTAAGCCCTATTTTTATATATATAATATAATTTCGATTATTTTATTTTTTTTAATACAGGTTCACTTTAAGCCCTACTTTTATTTTTTTTTTGATATTTTTTTTTTCATTTGGTTCACTTTAAGCCCTATATATATATATATATATATATATATATATATATATATAATATAATTTCCATTAATTTTATTTTTTTAATACATGTTCACTTTAAGCCCCATTTTTATTTATTTTTTATATATTTTTTTTTTCCATTCGGCTCGTTAACTGGGCTGGGCCCAGTTAACGAGCCAAATCGGGAAAAAAAATATATAAAAAACAAAAATGGGGCTTAAAGTGAACCTGTATTTAAAAAAAAAATAATAATAATTAATGAGATATTTAAACCTGCTAAACGATCGGGATGCGATTGACAGGTGTAACTAGCAGCTGAACGCTTTGGCTGCGAATGAAACGAACCTCGCCCACTTTTTCCCCTGCGGGTGCCGCCGCTGTGCTCAGGACCTGTCAATTCCCGAGCTTGCACGATTCCAACGCCAAAAAAAAAAAATCGGATTTGCGGCTGTCCCCGGACTCGGTTTGCTCCGGATTTATATTCTTGGCAAGGTGAGAAAAAAAAAAACGAAGACAAAGGCGAAAAGAAAACCGCAAGATCGCAAACGTATAATTAATTTTTATTTTTTTAAGGATTTCTATTAATTAATTTATTTTTATTCTTCTTTTTATTTTTTTTACTCTCCGCCATTGACTGACAGGGGAACATCCAAGAAGCTCCTGAATAGGATTAGTCAGCCCTCTCACGTAAGTGTTTAGCTTGTCACCAGCGTGAGCCTTTGTCTTCCATGAAACAATCCCATAATTAAGACACCGTATTATCACATGCCAGCGACCGTGATCGCTTCACGAACGTTGGTGTGTAATACGAGCGCCGTCACGCAAGCGAAAAATAATCTGAGCTTGGACAAGAAAAAACCCTCTAAGGGCTGATCCACACTTGCAGTTGAGGGGCGGTAACACCCTGTGGGTGAGCCATGCTCTTACCAACCCAAAACAAACTGCCCCCCCCCCCCCAACCACTTCCCCTTTTAGACAGGATTGTGCACATACTGCAATGTCGGCTCCATCTAGTGGCCATAATGTGGTATTAGACACATTACGAGGATCATTTGTGACAGCTTTGCAAAAAATGTTTTATTATTTTATGGCTAGCCCCCTATATGTTTGCTTTGCAGTGTCGTCTCTCCCCCGGTGTCGTCTCTCCCCCGGTGTCGTCTTTCCCCCGGTGTCGTCTTTCCCACGGTGTCATCTCTCCCACTGGTGTCGTCTCTTCCACCGGTGTCGTCTCTCCCCCGGTGTCGTCTTTCCCCCGGTGTTGTCTTTCCCCCGGTGTCGTCTTTCCCCCGGTGTCGTCTCTCCCCCGGTGTCGTCTCTCCCCCGGTGTCGTCTCTCCCCCGGTGTCGTCTCTCCCCCGGTGTCGTCTCTCCCCCAGTGTCGTCTTTCCCCCGGTGTCGTCTTTCCCCCGGTGTCATCTCTCCCACCGGTGTCGTCTCTCCCACCGGTGTCGTCTCTCCCCCGGTGTCGTCTTTTCCCGGTGTCGTCTTTCCCCCGGTGTCGTCTTTCCCCCGGTGTCATCTCTCCCACTGGTGTCGTCTCTCCCCCGGTGTCGTCTCTCCCCCGGTGTCGTCTCTCCCCCGGTGTCGTCTCTCCCCCGGTGTCGTCTCTCCCCCGGTGTCGTCTCTCCCCCGGTGTCGTCTTTCCCCCGGTGTCATCTCTTCCACTGGTGTCGTCTCTTCCACCGGTGTCGTCTCTTCCCCCGGTGTCGTCTCCCCTGGTGTCGCCTCTCCCTCCGGTGTGGTCTCCCCTGGTGTCGCCTCTCCCTCCGGTGTCGTCTCTCCTAGTGCTGTCTCTCTCGGCGTCGTCTCTTCTGGTGCTGTCTCCCCCGGTGTCGTTTCTCCCACTGGTGTCGTCTCTCCCCCGGTGTTGTCTATCCCACTGGTGTCGTCTCCCCCGGTGCTGTCTCTCCCCTCGGTGTCGCCTTTCCCCCGTTGTCGTCTCTTCCACCGGTGTCGTCTCTTCCACCGGTGTCGTCTCTTCCACCGGTGTCGTCTCTTCCACCGGTGTTTATAAATCGTAGGAAAAAATATTGGATAGCCGCACTCAAAAAATCCAAGGAGGATTGTCTTTTAATGATAAAAAGTGTACATGCAGACAGAGCACAGCCACAAAGGAGGACAGCCGACGCGTTTCACACTCTAACAGTGCTTAGTCATGGCTATTTTTTCCTACAATTTATGTTTGCCTTGTGCATTGCCTGCACCTTGGTCTCCTGAGAAGCTCCTTGATTACATACAAGATCCACCTGAAGCGGTGACTCCCTTTCTCCACCGGTGTCGTATTTCCCACTGGTGTCGTCTTTCCCCCAGTGTCGTCTTTCCCCCGGTGTCGTCTTTCCCCTGGTGTCGTCTTTCCCCCGGTGTCGTCTTTCCCCCGGTGTCGTCTTTCCCCCGGTGTCGTCTTTCCCCCGGTGTCGTCTTTCCCCCGGTGTCGTCTTTCCCCCGGTGTCGTCTCTCCCACAGTGTCGTCTCTTCCATCGGTGTCGTCTCTTCCATCGGTGTCGTCTCTCCCCTGGTGTCGTCTCTTCCACCGGTGTTGTCTCTTCCACCAGTGTTGTCTCTTCCACCAGTGTTGTCTCTTCCACCAGTGTCGTCTCTTCCACCGGTGTCGTCTCTTCCACCGGTGTCGTCTCTTCCACCGGTGTTGTCTCTTCCACCAGTGTTGTCTCTTCCACCGGTGTCGTCTCTTCCACCAGTGTTGTCTCTTCCACCGGTTTCGTCTCTCCCCCGGTGTCGTCTCTTCCACCGGTTTCGTCTCTCCCCCGGTGTCGTCTCTTCCATCGGTTTCGTCTCTCCCCCGGTGTCATCTCTCCCCCGGTGTCGTCTCTTCCGGGGCTGTCCATCCTGGTGTCGTCTCCCCCAGTGTGGTATAAAAAAGAAAATGAAATGAATGATTCAGTATTAAAGGGCTTGAAGGGAGATGTGAAATGCTCTGTTAAGAGCGTTTATTAAATGGACCGGTGGTTGTGAGGGTCTGCGGGCAGCAGGCTTATCGGAATCTGGAAGCCCCCTTTATCAAGGAGGCCCCCAGATCCCGCCCCCCCCATGTAAATGAGTAACGGGTACATCATACCCCTACTCATTCACCAAAAAAGCAGTGAAAAGTAAAAAAACAAGAGATGGTTTTTGACAAGTCCTTTATTAATAGCTCTGAGCCGTCTTCTCCCACCACCATCTGGTGTCGTCTTTTCCCGGTGTCGTCTTTTCCCGGTGTCGTCTTTTCCCGGTGTCGTCTTTTCCCGGTGTCGTCTTTTCCCGGTGTCGTCTTTTCCCGGTGTCATCTTCTCCCACCGGTGTCGTCTTTTCCCGGTGTCGTCTCTCCCGCCGCCGCCACCTCTCTCGGGGGTGTCCCTCCCGTTGTCGTCTCGTATGATAGAGTGTGTCATATCAAATTTATCGTATAAGAGGTCAAAAATTGGTCCCAGGTTTTATAGCTGCGTGGGACAGATTTAATTACAAGTACTAACTACCTCCTTATTGGACATCACTGAGAATGCAGCCTATCCATTCACTAGAGAGCGGTGACATCACTGAGAATGCAGCCTATCCCTTCACTAGAGAGCGGTGACATCACTGAGAATGCAGCCTATCCAATCACTAGAGAGCGGTGACATCACTGAGAATGCAGCCTATCCAATCACTAGAGAGCGGTGACATCACCGAGAATGCAGCCTATCCCTTCACTAGAGTGCGGTGACATCACTGAGAATGCAGCCTATCCAATCACTAGAGAGCGGTGACATCACTGAGAATGCAGCCTATCCATTCACTAGAGAGCGGTGACATCACTGAGAATGCAGCCTATCCAATCACTAGAGAGCGGTGACATCACTGAGAATGGAGCCTATCCCTTCACTAGAGAGCTGTGACATCACTGAGAATGCAGCCTATCCAATCACTAGAGAGCAGTGACATCACTGAGAATGCAGCCTATCCCATCACTAGAGAGCGGTGACATCACTGAGAATGCAGCCTATCCAATCATTAGAGAGCGGTGACATCACTGAGAATGCAGCCTATCCATTCACTAGAGAGCGGTGACATCACTGAGAATGCAGCCTATCCAATCACTAGAGAGCGGTGACATCACTGAGAATGCAGCCTATCCAATCACTAGAGAGCGGTGACATCACTGAGAATGGAGCCTATCCCTTCACTAGAGAGCGGTGACATCACTGAGAATGCAGCCTATCCAATCACTAGAGAGCGGTGACATCACTGAGAATGCAGCCTATCCAATCACTAGATAGCGGTGACATCACTGAGAATGCAGCCTATCCAATCCCTAGAGAGCGGTGACATCACTGAGAATGCAGCCTATCCATTCACTAGAGAGCAATGACATCACTGAGAATGCAGCCTATCCAATCACTAGAGAGCGGTGACATCACTGAGAATGCAGCCTATCCATTCACTAGAGAGCGGTGACATCACTGAGAATGCAGCCTATCCAATCACTAGAGAGCGGTGACATCACTGAGAATGCAGCCTATCCAATCACTAGAGAGCGGTGACATCACTGAGAATGCAGCCTATCCAATCACTAGAGAGCGGTGACATCACTGAGAATGCAGCCTATCCAATCACTAGAGAGCGGTGACATCACTGAGAATGCAGCCTATCCAATCACTAGAGAGCGGTGACATCACTGAGAATGCAGCCTATCCAATCACTAGAGGGCGGTGACATCACTGAGAATGCAGCCTATCCAATCACTAGAGAGCGGTGACATCACTGAGAGCGCCTATCCAATCACTAGTGACATCACTGAGAATGCAGCCTATCCAATCACTAGAGGGCCTATCCAATCACTAGGTGACATCACTGAGAATGCAGCCTATCCAATCCCTAGAGAGCCTATCCAATCACTAGGTGACATCACTGAGAATGCAGCCTATCCAATCACTAGAGAGCGGTGACATCACTGAGAATGCAGCCTATCCATTCACTAGAGAGCGGTGACATCACTGAGAATGCAGCCTATCCAATCACTAGAGAGCGCCTATCCAATCACTAGTGACATCACTGAGAATGCAGCCTATCCAATCACTAGAGAGCGCCTATCCAATCACTAGTGACATCACTGAGAATGCAGCCTATCCATTCACTAGAGAGCGGTGACATCACTGAGAATGCAGCCTATCCAATCCCTAGAGAGCGGTGACATCACTGAGAATGCAGCCTATCCAATCACTAGAGAGCGGTGACATCACTGAGAATGCAGCCTATCCATTCACTAGAGAGCGGTGACATCACTGAGAATGCAGCCTATCCAATCACTAGAGAGCGGTGACATCACTGAGAATGCAGCCTATCCAATCCCTAGAGAGCGGTGACATCACTGAGAATGCAGCCTATCCAATCACTAGAGAGCGGTGACATCACTGAGAATGCAGCCTATCCAATCACTAGAGAGCGGTGACATCACTGAGAATGCAGCCTATCCAATCCCTAGAGAGCGGTGACATCACTGAGAATGCAGCCTATCCA
>CM056060.1:2839614-2859614 GCA_029574335.1 Rana kukunoris | reverse complement strand
GACACTCTGGTGGGGAGACTGATGTAAGGGGACACTCTGGTGGGGAGACTGATGTAAGGGGACACTCTGGTGGGGAGACTGATGTAAGGGGACACTCTGGTGGGGACCCTGCTGTAAGGGGACACTCTGGTGGGGAGACTGATGTAAGGGGACACTCTGGTGGGGAGACTGATGTAAGGGGACACTCTGGTGGGGAGACTGAAGGGGACACTGTAAGGGGACACTCTGGTGGGGAGACTGATGTAAGGGGACACTCTGGTGGGGAGACTGATGTAAGGGGGACACTCTGGTGGGGAGATGTAAGGGGACTGATGTAAGGGGACACTCTGGTGGGGAGATGTAAGGGGACTGATGTAAGGGGACACTCTGGTGGGGAGACTGATGTAAGGGGACACTCTGGTGGGGAGACTGATGTAAGGGGACACTCTGGTGGGGAGACTGATGTAAGGGGACACTCTGGTGGGGAGACTGATGTAAGGGGACACTCTGGTGGGGAGACTGATGTAAGGGGACACTCTGGTGGGGAGACTGATGTAAGGGGACACTCTGGTGGGGACCCTTATGTAAGGGGACACTCTGGTGGGGAGACTGATGTAAGGGGACACTCTGGTGGGGAGACTGATGTAAGGGGACATGTAAGGGGACTCTGGTGGGGAGACTGATGTAAGGGGACACTCTGGTGGGGAGACTGATGTAAGGGGACACTCTGGTGGGGAGACTGATGTAAGGGGACACTCTGGTGGGGAGACTGATGTAAGGGGACACTCTGGTGGGGAGACTGATGTAAGGGGAGACTCTGGGGGGGACCCTGATGTAAGTGGAGACCGAGATAGGAATCCTTATATAAGGGAACTAGGAACCCCACGCGTCCGCCGGCTAGGCCTTAGACCTGAGCAAAGCTGGATTCGTTTTTAATGTAAAATCCCGGAGGTGATGTCACTTCCTGTTTACTCGGCTGCCAATGGCGCCAGTTTTTAAAAAAATGACAGTATTCACCGTCCCCGCGAGCTCGCGCAGCAAAGAAAAGGCATACGCAAGTCGCGCCTGCGTACGTAAACGGTGTTCAAACTGCACATGTGAGGTGTCGCCGCGATCGTTAGAGCGAGAGCAATAATTCTAGCACTAGATCTCCTAGGTAACTCTAACCTGGTAACCGTTACATTGCGTTTTTGGTGCGTTCCGGCGCGTTTTTGATGCATTTTTACAGCGTTCCAGTACAGCCCAATGCAGGAAAAATGCAGCATGTCCTACTTTTTTTTATTTTTTGGAACTCGCCACGCTGACGTGAACGCTGCCATTGAAAACCATATAACCTACTATCCATGCGTTTTTGATGCAGAAAAAAAAACGCACTGGACTGCACATGCCCTTATCTTCCCTCTGATTTTTGACTTGTATGTGAGGGATGTGAGGGAGGGGGTGATTGAAGATTTAGACTCCATGCACACCTGAGTGCACATGCGTGCAAAAACACGCGTTTTCTTTGCGCTTTTACGGAATGCACTAAAAGCGCGCTAAAAGCGCGTGACGCCTTTGCGGCGCCATTTATTGATATAACGGTGCCCCAAACGCAGCAAGCTGATGCGGCTTGGCTTTTTCCCGTGGAGAAAGAAGCGCAAGAAATGCTGCAAAACGCACCACTAAAACCGCGTAAGGTTCGCCGCAAGCTGCTTTGTAGAAAACGCAGGCCAAAAAATTGCGCAATTCCATTCTAATTTTTAGACCCCCCCCCCCCCCCCCAAAGGCGTCGCTGCCCGCGTGGCCGGAGCCCCGTGCGGATTTTCGGGAATCCCGTGAAAACCCCCCAAAGCGCGAGCCGGACCTGGAGGAGGAGGGGGGGGGGTGTGAGTCACTGTCTGCCTATGTTGAGCAATGGTGACTTTTTTCGGGATCGTTACGTAAGACCTCGCTACTCACCCGGCGGGTTGGAACACGAATAGCAATTAAGCATCTGCAAGACGCGAATGAGACAATTATCGGTTGGGATCTGGCAGAGGCGGCGCAGTGACGTCATAACCCCCTAATATAAGGGGGAACTCCGGGACAAGCACCCAAACCTGGCCCAATGAAGGCCAAATGGATACATGTAGAGTAACGTGACAGTCGTCGGCTCGTCGCCAAGTATCCTCGGTAGAAATTTGTTCATTTTCATTTTCATTTCATTCGGTTTTTATTTATTTTTCGTGTTTCGGGTCATTCATAAATTTGAAAATTCGAAAGTCCGAAAATTCGAAAAAAAGACGAAAGAGATAATCTGAAAAATCAAAAGAGTGAATAACGAATAATAACTATTAAATTATTTTATATATATATATATTTTTTTTTTTAATTTATTTTTTTCAAATTTGGCTGAACGTAAAGAATACGAATTTATCCAAACTTACGAGTTATCCAAAATAACAAATGCTGCATGTAAACGGATTGAACGGAACAAATTAAATAAATAATAAATAGTATTTATAAAAATATTTATAAATAATATTTATAAGAATATTTATAAATAATATTTATAAAAATATTTATAGATAATAATAATTAAAAAGGTTTTATTATTATTATTGTTATTTATTACTATTATTAATAATTTGTTGCGTTCCATTCGTCTAGATTGCAATTTGTAATTTAAAAAAAAAAAAAAAAAAAAAAAAATCAAAAGAATAACTAACGAATAATAACTATTAAATTCTAGGTATTGGAATGTACTTTCAAATTTGTCTGTTAGTGAACGTAACGAATATAAATTTATCCAAACCTATGAATTATCCAAAATAACGAATGCTGCATCTAAACAAATGGAACGGAACAAATTAATAATAAACGATAAAAAGGTTTTATTATTGTTATTTATTATTATTATTATTAATAATAATAATAATAATAATTTGTTGTGTTCCATTCGTTTAGATTTCAATTTGTAAATTTGTAGATTTGAAAATCTGAAAATAATAATAAAAAAAAAAAAAGAAAAAGAATAACTAACGAATAATAACTATTAAATTCTAGGTATTGGAATTTCCTTTCAAATTTGGCTGTTAGTGAACGTAACGAATATAAATGTATCCAAACTTATGAATTATCCAAAATAACGAATGCTGCATCAAAACAAATGGAACGGAACAAATTAATAATAAATGATAAAAAGGTTTTATTATTGTTATTTATTATTATTATTATTATTATTATTATTATTATTAATAATAATAATAATTTGTTGTGTTCCATTCGTTTAGATTGCAATTTGTAAATTTGTAGATTTGAAAATCTGAAAATAATAATAAAAAAAAGAAAAAGAATAACTAACGAATAATAACTATTAAATTATAGGTATTGGAATTTCCTTTCAAATTTGGCTGTTAGTGAACGTAACGAATATAAATGTATCCAAACTTATGAATTATCCAAAATAACGAATGCTGCATCTAAACAAATGGAACGGAACAAATGAATAATAAATGATAAAAAGGTTTTATTATTGTTATTTATTATTATTATTATTAATAATTTGTTGCGTTCCATTCGATTAGATTGCAATTTATAAATTTGTAAATTGATGGGCACACTGGTCTACAATGTCAGCCTATGGCATTTCACCATCATGTCCAGCAGGTGTCGCCATCTCTTCACCCACAATGTTACAATGCTTCCAATAATAAGGAGGATGATAAACTTTGTATCAGGGTTAAATATTTTTCCTTTAATTTGGGGGGCGAATCAGAGTCTGCGGAATGATCAGAGCCCGGGGGCTGGAAGAGAACCTGTCATTTGGCAAACCAGACTGCAGTATTATTATTTATTTATGATGATTTTTAGTCATTTGTGTATTTATCTTACATTTATTTATTCACATATTATTACTATTTTAATAATAAATGAACACATGTAAAATAAATACACAAATAAATAAAAATAATCATTAATTAATGCAATAAATGAATACTATGTAACAAATAATTAACCTTGTAAAGGTTCCGCTTAAAAAAAAAAAAATGTCACACTTGCCTCCTCTGTGCAGTTGGTTTTGCACAGAGTGGCCCCCGATCCTCCTTTTCTGGGGTCCCTCCTTGGCGCTCCTGGCTCCTCCTTTTCTCGAGTGTCCCACTGGAGAAGCGCTCTCTGACAGGACACCCATACCGACGCACCCCCGTGTCCTACTGCTGCGTCCGTAGACACAGGACTCTGCTGCATTTAGGTGAAAAACGGCGAGGGTTTACAACCCCTTTAACCCCTAAACATTATAAAAAAAAAGAAAAAAAAAATAACAAAATTTGCTAACCCTAATACAAAATAAATACATCAATTATTATTAATAATAATTATTATTATTATTATTAATGTATTTTTGTTCAGGTTTGGATGTTTAATATTACTATTATTCTTAATAATAATTAATATATTTTTATTTTATTTTTAAGGTTAGTGGTTAATTATTATTTATTTACATATTATTATTTTTTATTTATTTATGATGATTTTTAATCATTTGTGTACTTATTTTACATTTACTTATTCATATATTATTACTATTTTTTTTTTATGAGCAGAAAATCGTGCAAAATTGTGCCATTGGCGTGTTTTCATCCACCTCTATGGGAATAAAAAAATGTGCCAAAAACACGCAAAGCTGCCTAATTCGAGCTGCGGAACTTTTTTTGGAGCTTCAGGCGACTTGGAGCGGAGATGTGAAGACGTCTCCATAGAGAATAATACAATTTTGTTCTCCACCTGATTCAAGCAGTGGGCGGGCTCTTGGGAGGAGTTCTGCAAATATCATATATGTATTTATTTTTATTTATTTGTATTCCTTTTTTTATTTTTTATTTTTTCTCTATTTCATGTATATATTGTGAATACTATACATAAATATGTAACCACGTAACAAAAGCACAAATACACAATTAGCTAGAGTTAACTTAACTTTTTTTCTTTTATTTTTTCTTGTGTGAATTATTAATATAGGTGCACAATATCTGAGGAATATATACCCTTGACATACAAGTGATAAATAGTGCAATTTAAACACTATTATAAATGTTTCTACGTTTACCCAATCTACTATGTGTATTATAAAAACTTGTATTTTTAATTGAAAACTTTAATAAAATTAAGATTTAATAATAAAAACCTTGATGGGCATGTGTCAGTCTGGAGGAGTGGGCGTTTCCTTGGCAGGCTGTATTTGCATGGGTAATGCCCACACGCCTCTAGATCAAGGTTTCTCATCCAGGTGGGCCAGAACAAGGTTCCTCAACCAGATGGGCCAGATCAAGGTTTTTCAACCAGAAGGGCCAGATCAAGGTTCCTCAACCAGAAGGGCCAGATCAAGGTTCCTCAACCAGATTTAGGTTTGCCAACCAGATGGGCCAGATCAAGGTTTCTCAAGCAGATGGGCCAGATCAAGGTTTCTCAAGCAGATGGGCCAGATCAAGGTTTCTCAACCAGATTTAGGTTTGCCAACCAGATGGGCCAAATCAAGGTTTCTCAAGCAGAAGGGCCAGATCAAGGTTTCTCAAGCAGATGGGCCAGATCAAGGTTTCTCAAGCAGATGGGCCAAATCAAGGTTTCTCAAGCAGAAGGGCCAGATCAAGGTTTCTCAACCAGAAGGGTCAGATCCAGGTTTTTCAGCCAGAAGGGCCAGATCAAGGTTCCTCAACCAGAAGGGCCAGATCAAGGTTCCTCAACCAGATTTAGGTTTGCCAACCAGATGGGCCAGATCAAGGTTTCTCAAGCAGATGGGCCAGATCAAGGTTTCTCAAGCAGAAGGGCCAGATCAAGGTTTCTCAAGCAGATGGGCCAGATCAAGGTTTTTCAACCAGAAGGGCCAGATCAAGGTTCCTCAACCAGAAGGGCCAGATCAAGGTTCCTCAACCAGATTTAGGTTTGCCAACCAGATGGGCCAGATCAAGGTTTCTCAAGCAGAAGGGCCAGATCAAGGTTTCTCAAGCAGATGGGCCAGATCAAGGTTTCTCAAGCAGATGGGCCAGATCAAGGTTTCTCAACCAGATTTAGGTTTGCCAACCAGATGGGCCAAATCAAGGTTTCTCAAGCAGAAGGGCCAGATCAAGGTTTCTCAAGCAGATGGGCCAGATCAAGGTTTCTCAAGCAGATGGGCCAAATCAAGGTTTCTCAAGCAGAAGGGCCAGATCAAGGTTTCTCAACCAGAAGGGTCAGATCCAGGTTTTTCAGCCAGAAGGGCCAGATCAAGGTTCCTCAACCAGAAGGGCCAGATCAAGGTTCCTCAACCAGATTTAGGTTTGCCAACCAGATGGGCCAGATCAAGGTTTCTCAAGCAGATGGGCCAGATCAAGGTTTCTCAAGCAGAAGGGCCAGATCAAGGTTTCTCAAGCAGATGGGCCAGATCAAGGTTTCTCAAGCAGATGGGCCAGATCAAGGTTTCTCAACCAGATTTAGGTTTGCCAACCAGATGGGCCAAATCAAGGTTTCTCAAGCAGAAGGGCCAGATCAAGGTTTCTCAAGCAGATGGGCCAGATCAAGGTTTCTCAAGCAGATGGGCCAAATCAAGGTTTCTCAAGCAGAAGGGCCAGATCAAGGTTTCTCAAACCAGAAGGGTCAGATCCAGGTTTTTCAGCCAGAAGGGTCAGATCCAGGTTTTTCAGCCAGATGGACCAGATCCAGGTTTTTCAGCCAGATGGACCAGATCCAGGTTTTTCAGCCAGATGGACCAGATCCAGGTTTTTAGCCAGATCGACCAGATCCAGGTTTTTCAGCCAGATGGGCCAGATCCAGGTTTTTCAGCCAGATGAGCCAGATCACGTTTTTTCAGCCAGATAGGCCAGATCAAGGTTTTTCAGCCAGATGGGCCAGATCCAGGTTTTTCAGCCAGATGGGCCAGATCAAGTTTTTTCAGCCAGATGAGCGAGATCAAGGTTTCCCAATCAGATGGGCCAGATCAAGGTTTCTCAACCAGATGCACCAGATCAAGGTTTCCCAACCAGGGTTCCGTGGTTCCTCGAGGTTGCCAGATGATACTGGACGTCCTCCAGCCAGGAAATGAGACAGGGCTCTATCTGACGTGCTGAAGCTTCTAATGCACATTATGAGAAGCTCACAGTGTGCGGTGAAATCGGAGGAAGCTGTTTCGGGAGAAGAGCCGCTACAACTGTGCAAGACTGAAAGATCGGAGTTCTGCTTTAACCCTGTGACGGGAGGAATGTCGGCACCCGGCAGGTTTGTCTGATGATCATGCAGCGGGTAGCTGTGTACAGGATAACAGTCGACTCTTTGTTCCCGGCAGAGAAGTAAGCTGATCCTCAGCCGCCCCCGGGGGGGGCCTATCTATCCGAGGGTGTTCTCAACTTTAATTGTGTTGGCAAATATCAGAATCAGCGGCGTTGTGTTATCGGTGAGAGATAAGCACGGTGAGATTTCTCCGCTGCCGTCCAGCTATCTCTATCCGGCGTTCTCCTGGCCGGATTTTTTTTTTTTATCGCAGCTTATCGTCTTTTTGTTTCTTGTTACCTGGAGAGGAAGTGCGCAAATCTGGAGATACAATTGAGAAGAGGAAACTAAAGAATGGCCATTGGGCCCACCAAGGCTAGGCACAGTATGATGAGCCGGGTAATTTGTCATCTTGTGACTCTGAATAAAAACTAAAAATGGGGCCCCCCGGAGGAAAACTACATGGATCCCTGATGGTCTGGGTACCCCCTTTCTTGTAATGGTAGAGGAATACACAGACACACCCAGTGCTCCTTTGCAGCCCCTCCCATAAAGTCCCACGGCTGCCAATCACACTCATACCTGCCTTGAGACCTTTAATCTGTGTACCGATTTTGGCTTGTCTCCGACTACTCCTGTTTGCCTGTGACTCTGACCCGTGGCCTGTCCCTTTGTTATCCTCGTCTGCTTGTTGCCCTGACCTCGGCTTACCCTTCACCATCTCTTGTGTCCTGAGTGGCTGCTTCCCCTCTCTCTGCTTGTTGCCCCGACCTCGGCTTACCCTTCACCATCTCTTGTGTCCTAAGTGGCTGCTTCCCCTCTCTCTGCCTGTTGCCCCGACCTCGGCTTACCCTTCACCATCTCTTGTGTCCTGAGTGGCTGCTTCCCCTCTCTCTGCTTGTTGCCCCGACCTCGGCTTACCCTTCACCATCTCTTGTGTCCTGAGTGGCTGCTTCCCCTCTCTCTGCTTGTTGCCCCGACCTCGGCTTACCCTTCACCATCTCTTGTGTCCTGAGTGGCTGCTTCCCCTCTCTCTGCTTGTTGCCCCGACCTCGGCTTACCCTTCACCATCTCTTGTGTCCTGAGTGGCTGCTTCCCCTCTCTCTGCTTGTTGCCCCGACCTCGGCTTACCCTTCACCATCTCTTGTGTCCTGAGTGGCTGCTTCCCCTCTCTCCCTACGGAGCATGACCTAGGGGACTCCAGGGGCCCCGACCTAGATCCAGTTGCAGCGAACGCCATCCTTACCACTAGAGGCTCTGGTGAATACCAGCTGGATCTTAGACTCCGTGTCCTGGGGAATCTTGGGCTCAAGCTTCCTATAGGATCCCTGTTTGTGCCCCAGCGAACCGCTCCTCCATATCCACTCTGTGGTCCATCCGCAGCAGTCTGCTATAGGGTTCACTACCTTGTGGTGTGCATCTGTCATCTGGCCACAGGTGACCTGACATCAAGCATAGGCTGCACTCAACAACAAAGACTTATAAATGTAGTTGGTGTCCCCCTTTAAACAACAATAAATTAAATAAGTATGGGCATTGATTTGTTTCCTCCTCGGCAGTCATATATCTGTATTAATAGAATGATGTGATAAATACTGGAAAGTATTTCCAGTCACCAGCCCTCTTATAATCCATTTGGCTCGGCACTCTTTCAATTCCATCCCATAAATCACAGACGTGTTCCAGGCCTGGAATCGGGGGCCACCGTCCCCATCACAGGTCTTCTGGAAGTGGTTCAGGTTCACCTCGGTGAAGAATAAAGTGTCCGGATTCTGAGAGAAGAAAACTGCGGATGATGAGACCGGAGGATGTGGGATTACCTCCGAAAATCTCACCTACATTAAGGGATTCGGGACTCATAAATATCATAAATGTGTCAAAGATTCCCAGAGAGATGGGACTTCCTGCGGTTGGAAGGAGTGAGACGATAGGGAGTCTTCTTTCTAAAGCTGGATCAAATGTTCTCTCTTTTCTACTTAAAGGAGTTCTATCATCCAGTATATCTTCTCATGTTAAAGTAGATCTATCGTTCGGTATATCTTCTGGTTATCTTCCCATGGTAAAGTGGATCTATCATCCATCTGGTATATCTTCTTGTGTTAAAGTAGATCCACCATTTGGTATATCTTGTTGTGTTAAATTGGATCCATCTTTTGGTTATCTTCCCATGGTAAAGTAGATCTATCATCCGGTATATCTTCTCGTGCTAAAGTGGATCTATCATTCAGTATATCTTCTTGTGTTAAATTTGATCCATCTTTCGGAATATCTTCCCTTGGTAAAGTGGTTCTATCATCCCGTATATCTTCTCATGTTAAAGTGGACCCTTCAGCTGGCATATCTTTTCGTGTTAAAGTAGATCTATCATCCGATATATCTTCTCATGCAAAAGTTGATCCATCATCCAGTATATCTTCTTGTGATAAAACGGATCCACCATCTGGTATATCTTTTCATGTTGAAGTGGATCCATCATCTGTTCTATCTTCTTGTGTTAAATTGGATCCATCGTTTATCTTCCCATGGTAAAGTAGTTATATCGTCCATTATATTGTCTCATGTTAAAGTGGATCTGTCATCTGGTATATCTTCTCATGTTAAAGTGGATCTATCATCTGGTATATCTTCTTGTGTTAAATTGGATCCATCATTTGGTATATCATCCTATGGTGAAATGGCTCTATCATCCAGTATATCTTCTCGTGTTGATGTGGATCCATCATCCTGTATATTTTCTCATGTTAATGTGGATCCATCATCTGGTATATCTTCTCATGTTAAAATAGATCCACCATCCCGTATATCTTCACATTGCTAAAGTGGATCTGATCCATCACCCTGTATATCTTAGGCTAAAGTGGATCCATCATCCCATATATCTTCTCATGTTAAAGTGGACCCTTCATCCGGTATACCTTCTCATGAAAAAACGGATCCATCATCTGGGATATCTTGTCATGTTGAAGTGGATCCATCACCTGGTATGTCTTCTTGTGTTAAATTAGATCCATCTGTTGGTATATCTTCCCATGGTAAAGTGGTTCTATCATCCAGTATATCTTCTCATGTTAAAGTGAATTAATCATCGATATATCTTCTCACGTTAAAGTAGATCTATCATCCGGTATCTCTTCTCGCGTTAAATTGGATACATCATTCGGTACATCTTCTCATGTTGAAGTGGATCCACCATCTGGCATACAGTATCTTCTCATGTTAAAGTGGATCTATCATCCGGTATATCTTTTCATGTTAAAGTGGTTCCATCATCTGGCATATTTTCTTGTGTTTAATTGGATCCATCTTTCGGTATATCTTCCCATGGTAAAGTGGATCCATCATCCAGTATTTTATAATGTTAAAGTAGATCCATCATCCAGTATATCTTCTGATGTTAACATGGATCCATCATCCCATATATCTTCTCATATTAAAGTGGATCCATTATCCAGTATATCTTCTTGGGCTAAAGTGGATCCATTATCCAGTATATCTTCTTGGGCTAAAGTGGATCCATTATCCGGTATAGCATATCATGTTAAAGTGGATCTATCATCCTGTATTTCTTCTCTGCATCCATAGTCCAAGAAACTTGATTACCCTACCTGCAGAATGCTCACCGATTGCAGTGCCATGATAACACGGAGCTGAGACGATCTCGGTTAACCAGATTTTTTGTGGAAAGTCGTGTATGCTTTGGGTTGAGTGCCCCTTTAATGCAGCAGGAAAGTGGGGGGGGGGGATAGTTTATATCTTGAGTTTTAATGGCATTTGAACAATGGTTACAACTTCAAAGGGACTTGATTTTTAATGACCAGATTCTGTCCCTGTGATCTTTTACCAGACAGTCAAATAAAAGAGAAACACATCCTTTAAAAGAAAAAAACAATTGTACAAAGATTACGTGTCACTCGTGTAACTTTTGGCTCGGTGTCCATCTTGGCAAAGTCAAGAATTAGAGACCGCCGTTTATACGCCCTGCGAGTTCCCAGCTGGAGATTTTTTTTTTCTTTTTATATATTTACATTGTAAAAAGGCTGTGACCAGATGGTCAACGATGTAACCGTTCCTCCATGATAGACACAGGGAGGGGGAGAGAAGTGGCCCACGCTTGTATTGTAGGGGCCATACTACGGGCACCGATACGGGACCGAAGGTGGGTCAGTGTCGGAGAAGGCCACATGGGGCACATTAGATTGTTGACACACGTTCATTGACTTTATACTAATTGGAAAGCCGGTGTCTGAATATCACTGCTTTATAAATGTGTCCCCCGGTCCCCAACACCGCTGTGCCAGGGTTGCTGGTGGACACTGGTGTTTAGGAAGTCTTGCCAAGTGTCCATGTCCATGTGTCTAGACAGCAACTTGACTCGCTTTTTCCGACTGGGTGCTCGACCTCATGTGTTTGATTAATGAAGCTTCTGGCCGGATGCTAGAGGCCAACCACAATGCAGATGTTCTGCCGCCCTACAGGAGGTCATTGAGAAGCCCAGACGGCCAATGGGGCTAAGATGCAAATCTTTCCATCTGGGATATTGATAAGGAACTCGCATAATCCCTGCTGGGTCTTCTAGAACTCCTTGCACTTTCAGTACTCACGTGATTCTTTTCAGGTCTTCCATTCTCAGGAACTCCATTACTTACAGGATCCATATTGGGTCTTTCAGAATTCCTATGACCTTTTAGTACTTACAGGATTTTCTAGGACCTACAGTACTCACATGATTTTTTCAGGGTCTTCCATGATTTTCAGGCTTCTCAGAAACTCGATTACTTACAGAATAAATGTTGGGTCTTTCTGTATTTCTAGGACCTTTAGTACTTATAGGATCCCCTTGGGATTTTCTGGGATTCGAAGGACGTCCAGTACTCGCATGATCTTTCCAGGATCTTCCATGATTTCCATGATTCTTAGGAACTCCATTGTTTTCAGGACCCATTTAGGGTATTTCAGGATTCCTAGGACCTTTAGTTTTTACAGGTTCCCTGCTGGGTTTTCTGGCATTCCTAGGACCTCCAGTACTCGCCTGATCCTTTCCGGCTCTTCCATGAGTCACAGGAACTCCATTATTTACCAAATCCAAGTTGGGTCTTTCAGGACTATTAGGACCTTTTAGTACTTACAGGATCCCTGCTGCATCTTCCAGGATTTATGGGCCCTCCAGTACTCACATGATCCTTGCCGGGTCTTCCATGATTCTCAGAAACTCACTTACAGTATCCCTGCTGCGTCTTCCAGGATTCCTAGGAACTCCAGTACGTACATGATTTTTTAGGGGTCTTCCGTGATCCCCAGGATTCTCAGAAACTCAATTGCTTATAGGATCAATGTTGGGTCTTCCAAAATTTCCAGAACCTCCAGTGTTCACATGATCCTTGCCGGGTCTTCCATGATTTCCAGGATTCTCAGAAACTCCATTACTTACAGGGTCAATGTTGGGTCTTCCAGGACTTCTAGGACCTCCAGTGTACACTTGATGTTTGCTGGGTCTTCCATGATTTCCATGATTCTCAGAAACTCACTTACAGGATCAATGTTGGGTCTTTCAGGATTTCTAGGACCTTTAGTACTTACAGGATCCCTGCTGGGTCTTCTAGGATTCCTAGGACCTCCAGTGCACACACAATCATTGCCGGGTCTTCCATGATATCCGGGATTCTTATAAACTCACTTACAGGATCAATGTTGGATCTTTCAGGATTTCTAGGACCTCCAGTGCTCACATGATCCTTGCCAGATCTTCCATGATATCCGGGATTCTTATAAACTCACTTACAGGATCAATGTTGGATCTTTCAGCATTTCTAGGACCTCCAGTGCTCACATGATCCTTGCCGGATCTTCTATGATATCCGGGATTCTTATAAACTCACTTACAGGATCAATGTTGGATCTTTCAGGATTTCTAGGACCTCCAGTGCTCACATGATCCTTGCTGGGTCTTCCATGATATCCAGGATTCTTAGAAACTCAATTACTTACAGGGTCAATGTTGGGTCTTCCAGGATTTCTAGGACCTCCAGTGCTCACATGATCCTTGCCTTGTCTGCCATGATTTTTCGTTTTCTCAGAAACTCGATTACTTACAGGATCCCTGCTGGGTCTTCCAGGACTTCTAGGACCTCCAGTGTACACTTGATCTTTGCTGGGTCTTCCATGATTTCCAGGATTCTCAGAAACTCAATTACAGGGTCAATGTTGGGTCTTTCAGGATTTCTAGGACCTTTAGTACTTACAGGATCCCTGCTGGGTCTTCTAGGATTCCTAGGACCTCCAGTGCACACACAATCCTTGCCGGGTCTTCCATGATATCCGGGATTCTTATAAACTCACTTACAGGATCAATGTTGGATCTTTCAGGATTTCTAGGACCTCCAGTGCTCACATGATCTCTGCCAGATCTTCCATGATATCCGGGATTCTTCTAAACTCACTTACAGGATCAATGTTGGATCTTTCAGGATTTCTAAGACCTCCAGTGCTCACATGATCCTTGCCGGATCTTCCACGATATCCGGGATTCTTTTAAACTCACTTACAGGATCAATGTTGGATCTTTCAGGATTTCTAGGACCTCCAGTGCTCACATGATCCTTGCTGGGTCTTCCATGATATCCAGGATTCTTAGAAACTCAATTACTTACAGGGTCAATGTTGAGTCTTCCAGGATTTCTAGGACCTCCAGTGCTCACATGATCCTTGCCTTGTCTGCCATGATTTTTCGTTTTCTCAGAAACTCGATTACTTACAGGATCCCTGCTGGGTCTTCCAGGATTTCTAGGACCTCCAGTACTTACATGATCCTTGACGGGTTTTCCATGATTTCCATGATTCTCAGAAACTTGATTACTTACAGGATCAATCTGGGGTCTTCCAGGATTTCTAGGACCTCCAGTACGTACATGATCATTGATGGGTCTTCCATGATTTCCAGCATTCTCAGAAACTCACAGGATCAATGTTGGGTCTTTCAGCATTTCTAGGACCTTTAGTAGTTACAGGGTCAATGTTGGGTCTTCCAGGATTTCTAGGACCTCCAGTGCTCACATGATCCTTGCCAGGTCTTCCATGATTTCCGGGATTCTCAGAAATTCAATTACTGACAGGATCAATGTTGGGTCTTTCAGGATTTCTAGGACCTTTAGTACTTGCAAGATCCCTGCTGGGCCTTCTAGGATTCCTAGGACCTCCAGTACTCACATGATCCTGTTTCCATGATCCTGTCTGTTGAAGGGTCTACGCGTTTGGAGGAAAAGACTTCTCTTTCTTCAGTCCTTGGGCAATGTTGAAAGTAATCAGGACAAGACACTAGAATTAAGGCTGGATCAAGGCTAGAAGGTTCTAACACCAAAGTGAACAGCTTGTCTTTGCTCCTGACGTGTCTACAGAACAGGAAGTTCAGGGAAGTCTCCCCAGTTGGGACACAAATGGCATAAAAAAAAGATCAGACTTTTCAACCCATTCCTGCTTTATCCAAAACAAGCAAAAAAAAAAGTTTTGGCTTTAAATATACTTTTTTTTTTCAATTAAAAAAAATGTGATCTTCTAACGTTGAGCTCTGACCTGTCTTTGTGCGGCGGCCAAATTTGTCATGGCGGCGCTATGAGAGTACGCCGTTGGCAGCGGCGCACAGGCAAGCGTTGACACTCCGTCTATTGTAAATAAAAGATAACCGCGTTGTGGAGCCAAGGGCAGGAACGCGGTGTGGAGACCCCCCCCCGAGCCTTGTTCTTCGTCTTCTAATGCTCCAGGAATTTTCCCTTTTTTTTTCTTCATTAATACATATTCGTGTTTTCATAGCAGGTGTTAGAAAAAAAGGGGCCAATTTTTTATTTTTATTTTTTTTCCGTGGACAGACATGAAAAAAAAGAAACTAGAAGCGGAGCTTTGAAGATCGGCGGTGGAATTATGTCAGCCTTTGAAATGTTCACTTCATCTGACATGACATCAGAATTTTTTTTTTTGCCAGGACAAATGAATCGGCGAGAGGTAGCGCAGCCTCCGACAAGCTCCCTTGGAAGCCGCTCCGACGCCGCGAAAAAATGTTTGCCGTGGAGACCGCCAGCTGTGTTGTTCAGGATCTATCGCCGGGATGAAAAAAAAAAAAAAAGTATCGCTTACAAAGTTATGCAAATCTGGAGCTGGGGAACCAACGCCACTCTTTCATGGCGGTCAGAACCCGTGTTCTTCGATACGGAATGAGCTGGAGAAGGATTTCCTTCTTCTGTGCCGGCAGAAACTTCCATCGGCATCCTCTATGCCCATGGTGCCCAACCTGTGGCCCTCGGATCCCGAGAGTCTGTAGTGGGAACATTGATTAGGGGAAGAGGTAGGCAACCTAGGGCCCTTTGGTATATGATGTGCGGCCAGGGCCGGATTCCTGGCCAGGCCAGGCCTCGGGGCGGCGCCGGCACCGCAGCAACAGGGGGCAGGGATGGACTGGCCATCGGGACTAGCAGTGGGCCGATGAGCTCAGTGGGCCAGTTACAGTGGCCGCCTAATTTTGCATCGGAGATTCGTGGTGATCTTGCCGACAGCTGGCGCCTGACGGGTAGATGGAAATGTAGCCGGCATGCGGAGTAGCCCAGGAAGAGTGTGTAATAAGTTCTCTCTTATGTCACTCTGCTCCCCGGCGGCCCCTCCTCTCTTCTAGTCCATCCCTATTTGCTTGTGACATCATCTCTAAACATGTGACCTGTCAAAAAAAATTGGGGATTTTTTTTTTTAAGTACCGAAGTTTGGCGCTGTTCCACGAGCGGGCGCAGCTTTTAAAGAGTGACGTGTTTGGTATCTATTTGCTCGGCGTAACTTCATCTTTCACTTTATGCAAACAAATTGGGCTAACTTTTTGCCGTTTACTTTTTTTTTTTTCTTTTTTAATGCATGAAACTCCCCCCCCCCCCCCCTCCAAAAAAAAAAGAAGTTTTGAAAAATGACTGACGCGAGATAAAAAGTTGCAATGATCGCCGTTTTATTCTCTAGGGTCTCTGCTAAAATATATATATAATGTTTGGGGGTTCTAATTTATTTTCTAGCAAAAAAATTATGCTTTTTTTTTACAGAATTTTGTATAGAATTGGCCTGGGTGGCGAGGGGTTAAAGTTTTTTTTTTTTCTTTCTTCGACATTTTGTATCCATTTTTTTAATATAAATATTACTCTATAGGAGATTTGATGAGCGGGGTAGATGGCAGGCTGGCGGTGTAGCGGCGATCCCCTCCCCGTGGCGCTTCTTTTCGGAGCTTCTTTGGAAACGGGGGGGGGGGGGGGGAGGTTGTGGAAATATGTTCGGAGGCGATGGGCCAGGATAATTCTCCCAGGAATGTTTTTTGAAAAGAGAAGAGAAAAGATGTTTTCATCAGGAGGAGATAAGAGGGAGATAATCTCTTCAGAAGCCTGTCCTCGGAATTTGATCACTGGGGGGGGGGGCTGCGAAAATGGGAGCTAAAATAAGAACGCCCCCTTTAAAGGGCAACTCCGTGCGCAACGTATTCCTCACTTCCCAACATGCCAGGGTGCCCCCACTTCTCCTATAGGGATCATTTCTAGATTACAGTTTGCAACATTTGTCTTAGATCCCGGGGGGTGAGTAGGGACATCTCTGAGCTGAATATGAACATGTATATTTATCTGTGTACTGTATTGATTTAGTTGTTTCTTTGTTTTGTTAAAGTGGACAGCATCCCCCTGAGGAAGCCCAGGTTGGGGGCGAAACATGTTGGCAACCACATCAATCTTGCTGTTCTAGCTGAGGTAAGAATGTTTTCATTCAAGATTTAAAAATACATGTTCTATTGATACTAGTATATATATATCTTTCTATTAGAAGGCTTTTGATTTTTTAAGTGGACAGCATTCCCCTAAGGAAGCCCAGGTTGGGGCCGAAACATGTTGGGAAGCACATCAATCTTGCTGTTCTAGCTGAGGGAAGAAGGTTCACGTCCAAGATTTTTTTAAATGCTCTATATTGATACTAGTGTATATATCTCTCTTTCTATGACAAGGCTTTTGTTTCTAACAGGACAGCATCCCTCCGAGGAAGTTCAGGTTGGGGCGAAACATGTTAGGAACCACATCAATCTTGCTATTCTAGCTGAGGGAAGAAGGTTCTCATCCAAGATTTTTTTTTTAAATGCTCTATTGATACTAGTGTATATATATATATCTTTCTATTAGAATGCTTTTGTTTCTAAGTGGGCAGCATTCCCCTATGGAAGCCCAGGTTGGGGGCGAAACATGTTGGCAACCACACCAATCTTGCTGTTCTAGCTGAGGGAAAAAGGTTTTCATCCAAGATTTTTTTAAATGCTATTTATTGATACTAGTATATATATATCTCTTTCTATTAGAAGGCTTTTGTTTCTAAGTGGACAGCATCCCTTGAGGAAGCCCAGGTTGGGGGCGAAACATGTTGGGAAGCACATCAATCTTGCTGTTCTAGCTGAGGGAAGAATGTTCTCGTCCAAGATTTTTTTAAATGCTCTATATTGATACTAGTGTATATACCTCTTTTTATTAGAAGGCTTTTGTTTCTAAGTGGACAGCATCCCTTGAGGAAGCCCAGGTTGGGGGCGAAACATGTTGGGAACCACATCAATCTTGTTGTTCTAGCTGAGGGAAGAATGATATTATCCAAGATTTTTTTTTAAATGCTCTATATTGATACCAGTGTATATATACCTCTTTCTAGTAGAAGGCTTTTGTTTCTAAGTGGACAGCATCCCCTTGAGGAAGCCCAGGTTGGGGGCGAAACATGTTGGCAACCACATCAATCTTGCTTTTCTAGCTGAGGTAAGAAGGTTTTCATCCAAGATTTAAAAAAATGTTCTATATTGATACTAGTATATATATATATCTTTCTGTTGGAAGGCTTTTGTTTCTAAGTGGACAGCATCCCCCTGAAAAAGACCAGGTTGGGGGCGAAACATGTTGGGAATGCTCTATATTGATACTAGTGTATATATCTCTTTCTATTAGAAAGCTTTTGTTTCTAAGTGGACAGCATCCCCCGAGGAAGCCCAGGTTGAGTACAAAACATGCAGTTTGTACATAAGGCACCCTGAATCCTGCACTCAGTACATAGGGCACTTCTGAACCCTGCACTCTGTACATGGTGCTCCCCTGAACCCTGCACTCTATACATAACGTACTCCTGAACCCTGCACTCTGTACATAACGTACTCCTGAACCCTGCACTCTGTACATAATGTACTCCTGAACCCTGCACACTCTGTACATAGAGCACCCCTTAACCCTACATCCTGTACATAGGGCACCCCTGAACCCTGCACTCCGTACACAGGGCACCCCTTAACCCTACACCCTGTACATAGGGCACCCCTGAACCCTGCACTCTGTACATAACGCACCACTGAACCCTGCACTCTGTACATAGGGCACCCTTTAATCCTAAACACTGTACATAGTGCACCCCTCAACCCTGCACTCTGTACATAACGCACCCCTGAACCCTGCACTCTCAAAATAACACACTCCTGAACCCTGCACTCTGTACATAGTGTACTCCTCAACCCTGCACTCTGTACATAGTGTACTCCTCAACCCTGCACTCTGTACATAGTGTACTCCTCAACCCTGCACTCTGTACATAGTGTACTCCTTAACCCTGCACTCTGTACATAATGCACCCCTGAACCCTGCACTCTCAAAATAACACACTCCTGAACCCTGCACTCTGTACATAGTGTACTCCTCAACCCTGCACTCTGTACATAGTGTACTCCTCAACTCTGCACTCTGTACATAGTGTACTCCTCAACCCTGCACTCTGTACATAATGCACCCCTGAACCCTGCACTCTCTAAATAACGCACTCTTGAACTCTGCCCTCTACACAACGCGCCCCTAAACCCTGCACTTTGTACATATTGCACCCCTGAACCCTGCCCTCCACACAAGGCACCCCTGAACCCTGCACTCTGTACATAGAGCACCCCTTAACCCTGTACTGTGCACATAACACACTCCTCAACCCTGCACTCGGTACATAGGGCACTACTGAACCCCGCACTGTGTACAAAGCGCACCCTGGCCCAATGAGGGCAACCATACTGCCGATGCAGCCCACAATGTAATTGAGTTTGACACCCCTGGCGGTCTCCAGCATAAAGCAGCCATGTGGCTTCCGTAGGGGGGAACTGTGACAGAAGCAAGGACGGGCAGAGAGGTGTTTATACAGCGCACTGTGTGGGCAGTGGTGTCAGGAGGCGGGGCTGTGACACAGAGGGATTTCAGGCTCCGCCCATACATCACGCTGTTGCAGCATAAAGCAGCCATTTGATATTGATGGGGGTTACTGTGACAAAAGCAAGGACCACCCAAAAACAATGTTACAGGTCGGCACTGGCTGTTATAGGACCTCACTGACGGTACCATTTTTTGGACTGGAGTCCCCCTTTAAGGTTTCCCCCTTTAAGTAGGACATTTTAAAGCATTTTCATAGAATGCCCCAAGGTCTCAGCAGGTTGTTTTCAGGGAGTGGCAATTAATGATGCCCCAAATCCCCCCCTCTCCTCTGAGAGTTAGCAACGGACGCGGCGTTAAGGATGTCCCCCGCCCCGAATGCCATCAGAGTTGAACCAAAGGTGACTTCCTGCGACACAGCTGTTGCGCGTTTGACAGTCTGCGGGTGGCAGAGCCGGGCTAATGGGAAACAGACCCCGACGAGGGCGGAGGGCGAAAACGCCGCTCGCTATGGAACTTTAAATAGATCCCGTGACCCGGTCCAGGCGCGCACATGACATAAACGCCCAGCTTCGCGGTGACATCATACCGCCAGATGTTTAGACCCGTTCCATGGAA
>CM056060.1:2574614-2834614 GCA_029574335.1 Rana kukunoris | reverse complement strand
TTTTCTCTTTATATGGCATTTTCTTGTCTTCATGTTGTTGTTGTTGTCAGGAGTTTGGTTTTAGGGTTCTTTTCCTGTCGGGTATTTCCTGACATGTAGTCCTCTCTTGGCAGGCAGGAAACATTCCCAGTTTATGACCTGGGCTTGGATGATGCCCCCCCCTCTCTGCGGACCCCCATTGCTGGGTGAGTAAACCTCCCCCTGGCTGCAGTGTATGGGTGATTGATGTCAGTGTGGGCCCGGCACTCTCCTCCTTGTTTATCCTGGCACAGGGCAATGCTGGCTATAATTACAGAGGACGGGCAGAGGCCGCCGCCAAGCGCAGTGCAGCGGTTGTCTGTTTTGTTATTTTGTTTTTGCTTTACATTTTCTTAACTGTAATTTGTGCTCCCAACAGACCATCACCATCCGCACACGGGCCAATCGCCATCCGCACACGGGCTAATCGCCATCCGCACACGGGCCAATCGCCATCCGCACACGGGTCGATCGCCATCCGCACAAGGTCCGATCGCCATCCGCACACGGGCCGATCGCCATCCGCACACGGGTCGATCGCCATCCGCACACGGTCCGATCGCCATCCGCACACGGTCCGATCGCCATCCGCACACGGGCCGATCGCCATCCGCACACGGGCCTATCGCCATCCGCACACGGGCCTATCGTCATCCGCACACGGGCCTATCGCCATCCGCACACGGGCCTATCGCCATCCGCACACGGGCCTATCGCCATCCGCACACGGGCCAATCGCCATCCGCACACGGGCCGATCGCCATCCGCACACGGGCCGATCGCCATCCGCACACGGTCCGATCGCCATCCGCACACGGTCCGATCGCCATCCGCACACGGTCCGATCGCCATCCGCACACGGTCCGATCGCCATCCGCACACGGTCCGATCGCCATCCGCACACGGGCCGATCGCCATCCGCACACGGGCCTATCGCCATCCGCACACGGGCCTATCGTCATCCGCACACGGGCCGATCGCCATCCGCACACGGGCTTATCGCCATCCGCACACGGGCCTATCGCCATCCGCACACGGGCCGATCGCTACCCGCACACGGGCCTATCGCCACACGCACACGGGCCTATCGCCATCCGCACACGGGCCTATCGCCATCCGCACACGGGCCGATCGCCATCCGCACACGGGCCGATCGCCATCCGCACACGGGCCGATCGCCATCCGCACACGGGCCGATCGCCATCCTCACACGGGCCGATCGCCATCCTCACACGGGCCGATCGCCATCCGCACACGGGCCGATCCCCATTCGCACACTTTGAGGGACGAAGATCGGAGGATTGCTGACCGAAAAAGGTAAGTGCCAGGCGGGGGTGGGAGGGGGCAATTGATGGGCACAGTGGCGACAATTGATGGGCACAGTGGCGACAATTGATGGGCACAGTGGTGACAATGGCATGGCACAGTGGCGACAATGGCATGGCACAGTGGTGTCAATTGATGGGCACAGTGGTGACAATTGATGGGCACAGTGGCGACAATGGCATGGCACAGTGGCGACAATTGATGGGCACAGTGGTGACAATTGATGGGCACAGTGGTGACAATGGCATGGCACAGTGGCGACAATTGATGGGCACAGTGGCGACAATTGATGGGCACAGTGGTGACAATTGATGGGCACAGTGGCGACAATGGCATGGCACAGTGGTGACAATTGATGGGCACAGTGGTGACAATGGCATGTCACAGTGGCTGCGTTTGGCATGGCACAGTGGCTACAATTGATGGCACAGTGGCTGCGTTTGGCATGGCACAGTGTCGACAATTGATGGGCACAGTGGCGACAATTGATGGCACAGTGGCTGCGTTTGATGGCATGGCACAGTGGTGACAATTTTATGGCACAGTGGCTGCGTTTGATGGACACAGTGGCTGCGTTTGATGGACACAGTGGCTGCGTTTGATGGGCACAGTGAGGCTGCAATTGAATGACTGTCTCCTAACAATAATCGCACAGCGGGTAGGACAGGCTCCTGATCGCTGTGAAAGCCAATCCCTACGATCACATGGAACATTCCGACCTCTCACAGATAGGAAGGGTCCGAGTTCCCCTCCTCTAATGCCTGCCATGCATTTGGCCAAATCTTCCCGATTTTTTCCTAAATTTGGGGAAAATGTAAACGGATTTTTGCTACAAAGGTGCGACGTGTGTGTGTATTTGTGCGTATTGTGTGTATTGTATTGTGTGTTGTGTATTGTGTAGTGTGGGTCAGATGTCAGTCAATGGCGGATTTATAGACAAGGCCGACTCTGTTCATCCCGCGGGCCGTCCGCGCTGATTGTTGCGGCGCTGTGATCACAGCTGTGTGTGCCGCTGACACCGTTCTCTCATCACCGCCGGCCACGGACACAATGCAGCTCTCATTCACTGTGCACCTGCTGACTACCCAGACACCGGTGTGTACACGGCTCCCCCTGTTCAGGACGGGCTCCTTGTCGGGGGGGGGGTAGGGGAATTCATACTGTATTTCCATGGAGGGCGGATCATCACTCATCCCCTCAATTAGTCGTGTGACCGGCAGCCCCTTCAGTCTTGTAGTGGATCCTCTCCTGCACCAAAAACGGCTTCCTCTGATTTCACCGCACACTGTGAGCTTCTCTGAGTGTGCATTAGAAGCCGCAGCGAGTCAGATAGAGCCCCGCCCCATTTCCTGGCTGTCGAACGCCCAGCATTTTCCTCCTCATCCTGACTGTCCCCGGCCCGCCCCTTTTATTCGAAGCTTCAATGAAGAAGCTGATTGGCTACCATGCACATCTGTGAGTGCTCCAGTTTTAGTGAGTCTCCCCCAACGTTTCGACCTTTCCCTGCTATACTCCCGGTGATTGTAGTGCAGTGATGGAGAACCTCGGCACCCCAGATGTTTTGGAACTACATTTCCCATGATGCCCCCCCCCCTACAGTCTGAAGGACAGTAAACTGGCCCTTTGTTTAGAAAGAGACCTCTGTCTCAGGTTCATTCCAACTGTTTTTCTTTTCATAAAACATTCCATGGAAATCTCTGATTGCCCCGTCCCCGGGACCTCCCGGCGCCCAACTGTCTCTAAGAAATGGCCATCTCCAGCATCCATCAACGACGAGGAGTATATATCCCTGACATAAAACCACGGGAGCAAAACCAGCCGAGAGTCCTAGGAGTTTGGGGTTGGGAAGCTCCTGACGGAAATACGAGGCGGCGGCGGCGGCCATAACTTATCGATCTGCCCATTGGTAATGTCAACGAGGTATTTTCCACTATTTGTTTTACCAAGGCTGAGAAGTCCGTCTTGGTCGCGGTTTGAACTTCCAGATATTTATTTTTGCTGGAGAAAGATGTTTTCCTTTCTGGTTTAGAGCGCCGGCGGGTCCAATGGCCGCTGGACGTCATTTTTAGACGTTCATAAATAACGTTTCTAACGAGGTCTCAGACACTTCGAGACACCTTCACTTCTCTCCCCAAAACTGAGACACCTTCACTTCTCTCCCCAAAACTGAGACACCGTCACTTCTCTCCCCAAAACTGAGACACCTTCACTTCTCTCCCCAAAACTGAGACACCTTCACTTCTCCCCCCAAAACTGAGACACCTTCACTTCTCTCCCAAAACTGAAACCTTCACTTCTCCCCCCAAAACTGAGACACCTTCACTTCTCCCCCAAAACTGAGACACCTTCACTTCTCCACACCCAAAACTGAGACACCTTCACTTCTCCCCCCAAAACTGAGACACCTTCACTTCTCTCCCCAAAACTGAGACACCTTCACTTCTCCCCCCAAAACTGAGACACCTTCACTTCTCTCCCCAAAACTCCCCCCAAAACTGAGACACCTTCACTTCTCTCCCCAAAACTGAGACACCTTCACTTCTCTCCCCAAAACTGAGACACCTTCACTTCTCTCCCCAAAACTGAGACACCTTCACTTCTCTCCCCAAAACTGAGACACCTTCACTTCTCTCCCCAAAACTGAGACCCTTCACTTCTCTCCCCAAACTGAGACACCTTCACTTCTCTCCCCAAAACTGAGACACCTTCACTTCTCTCCCCAAAACTGAGACACCTTCACTTCTCCCCCCAAAACTGAGACACCTTCACTTCTCTCCCCAAAACTGAGACACCTTCACTTCTCCCCCCAAAACTGAGACACCTTCACTTCTCTCCCCAAAACTGAGACACCTTCACTTCTCCCCCCAAAACTGAGACACCTTCACTTCTCTCCCCAAAACTGAGACACCTTCACTTCTCTCCCCCAAAACTGAGACACCTTCACTTCTCTCCCCAAAACTGAGACACCTTCACTTCTCCCCCCAAAACTGAGACACCTTCACTTCTCTCCCCAAAACTGAGACACCTTCACTTCTCCCCCCAAAACTGAGACACCTTCACTTCTCCACCCAAAACTGAGACACCTTCACTTCTCTCCCCAAAACTGAGACACCTTCACTTCTCTGCCCAAAACTGAGACACCTTCACTTCTCTCCCCAAAACTGAGACACCTTCACTTCTCCACCCAAAACTGAGACACCTTCACTTCTCTCCCCAAAACTGAGACACCGTCACTTCTCTGCCCAAAACTGAGACACCTTCACTTCTCCCCCCAAAACTGAGACACCTTCACTTCTCTCCCCAAAACTGAGACACCTTCACTTCTCTCCCCAAAACTGAGACACCTTCACTTCTCCCCCCAAAACTGAGACACCTTCACTTCTCTCCCCAAAACTGAGACACCTTCACTTCTCTCCCCAAAACTGAGACACCTTCACTTCTCTCCCCAAAACTGAGACACCTTCACTTCTCTCCCCAAAACTGAGACACCTTCACTTCTCTCCCCAAAACTGAGACACCTTCACTTCTCTCCCCCAAAACTGAGACACCTTCACTTCTCCCCCCAAAACTGAGACACCTTCACTTCTCTCCCCAAAACTGAGACACCTTCACTTCTCCCCCCAAAACTGAGACACCTTCACTTCTCCACCCAAAACTGAGACACCTTCACTTCTCTCCCCAAAACTGAGACACCTTCACTTCTCTGCCCCAAAACTGAGACACCTTCACTTCTCCCCCCAAAACTGAGACACCTTCACTTCTCTCCCCAAAACTGAGACACCTTCACTTCTCTCCCCAAAACTGAGACACCTTCACTTCTCTCCCCAAAACTGAGACACCTTCACTTCTCCCCCCAAAACTGAGACACCTTCACTTCTCCCCCCAAAACTGAGACACCTTCACTTCTCTCCCCAAAACTGAGACACCTTCACTTCTCCCCCCAAAACTGAGACACCTTCACTTCTCCACCCAAAACTGAGACACCTTCACTTCTCTGCCCCAAAACTGAGACACCTTCACTTCTCTGCCCCAAAACTGAGACACCTTCACTTCTCTCCCCAAAACTGAGACACCTTCACTTCTCCACCCAAAACTGAGACACCTTCACTTCTCTCCCCAAAACTGAGACACCTTCACTTCTCTGCCCAAAACTGAGACACCTTCACTTCTCCCCCCAAAACTGAGACACCTTCACTTCTCTCCCCAAAACTGAGACACCTTCACTTCTCTCCCCAAAACTGAGACACCTTCACTTCTCTCCCCCAAAACTGAGACACCTTCACTTCTCTCCCCAAAACTGAGACACCTTCACTTCTCTCCCCAAAACTGAGACACCTTCACTTCTCTCCCCAAAACTGAGACACCTTCACTTCTCTCCCCAAAACTGAGACACCTTCACTTCTCTCCCCAAAACTGAGACACCTTCACTTCTCCCCCCAAAACTGAGACACCTTCACTTCTCCCCCCAAAACTGAGACACCTTCACTTCTCTCCCCAAAACTGAGACACCTTCACTTCTCCCCCCAAAACTGAGACACCTTCACTTCTCCACCCAAAACTGAGACACCTTCACTTCTCCACCCAAAACTGAGACACCTTCACTTCTCTCCCCAAAACTGAGACACCTTCACTTCTCTGCCCAAAACTGAGACACCTTCACTTCTCTCCCCAAAACTGAGACACCTTCACTTCTCTGCCCAAAACTGAGACACCTTCACCTCTCTACCCAAAACTGAGACACCGTCACTTCTCTCCCCAAAACTGAGACACCTTCACTTCTCCCCCCAAAACTGAGACACCTTCACCTCTCTGCCCAAAACTGAGACACCGTCACTTCTCTCCCCAAAACTGAGACATCTTCACTTCTCCCCCCAAAACTGAGACACCTTCACTTCTCCCCCCAAAACTGAGACACCGTCACTTCTCTCCCCAAAACTGAGACACCTTCACTTCTCTCCCCAGGTACCAGGTATCCGGTAGGTCAGTGTAGGAATCAGGTGGCTCAGTGTAGGAATCAGGTGGGTCAGTGTAGGAATCAGGTAGGTCAGTGTAGGAAGGTCAGTTTAGTGGTCAGGGTAGGAATCGGGTAGGTCAGTGTAGGAATTGGATAGGTCAGTTTAGTGGTCAGGGTAGGAATCGGGTAGGTCAGTGTAGGAATCAGGTAGGTCAGTGTAGGAATCAGGTAGGTCAGTGTAGGAATCAGGTGGGTGGGTGTAGGAAGGTCAGTTTAGTGGTCAAGGTAGGAATCGGGTAGGTCAGTGTAGGAATCGGGTAGGTCAGTACTACTGTACTAGTGGAAGGGACTCGGGGTGCTAAAAGTCTGGTGGGGGGTGCAAATTTCTTGCCCTATCCCGGGCGCTGACAACCCACCCTACACCACTGACTGCAGATATAATTTGAGGAAAATATGGCTATGAAATAGTTGACCATTTCCCCCGATTTCATGTACAACATTTCAGTAGTGATAGAATCCGGCTTTTCTATTTCTGAGTTCTATGTGATGACCACACAAGCAAGTTCTACATTGTTTATCTGCGGAGGGCATGCTAAGCAGCATGGCGCTCTCTCTGTGCCATACGGAAAATGTTGGCTGATAGAATATTACATGGGAGGGGGAGGGAGGTGTTAGAAAAAAGATGCACAGATGTGTCAGAGAACGCAGAGGGTCGGGATTTGGGTCAGTGGAAAGTGTGAAGCGTACGTGGGACAGATGTAGTGGTAAGGAATGCTGTTGGCCCCTTGTCATCCTCCCACGGGCGCTGACCTGAGAACCAATATTTGACCTTCTCGCTGCTTCTCATGCCCAGTGCTGTACATCAGCATGCTGCTAATACTAATCTAGATTTTGCAGGACTTTCACAGTGCTCCTGAGCTGCAGCCCCTTGTGTGCAATGATTGCAGAATGCTGGATGCAGGGGTGTGAGTGACGTCTTACTGGAAGAACATGGCTTCAAACTCTCACTGCATTGGATCAAAATACCCACATCCCCCTTCGATCCCTCTGCCCACCTTCTGATCTCTCTGCCCACCTTCTGATCCCCCTGTCCCCCTTCTGCTCTGTCCCTCTTCCACCCCCCTGCCCTCCATCTACTCCCCCTGTCCCCCTCTTCCATCCTGCTGCCCCCTTCCATTCCACCCCCCCCCTTCTTTCCTGCTGTCCCACTTCCACCCCCTGCCCTCATCTTCCATTTCACTGCCCCCCCTCCATCCCCCTGTCCCTCTTCCATCCCCCTGTCCCTCTTCTATTCCTCTGTCCCCCTCTTTCATTCTGCTGTCCCCCCTTCCAACACCCCCTTTCCTGCTGCCCCCCTTCCATCCCCCTGCCACCCTGCTGTCTCGCCCCTTCTACCCCCTCTTTTCCATCCCTCTGCCCCCCTCTTCCATCCTGCTATCCCCCTTTACATCCCACTTCCCCTAGCTCCTTTTCTGCTGTCCCTCTTCCATCCCCCTGTCCCTCCTCCATCCTGCTGTCCCCCCTTCCATCCCACTTCCCCTCTTCTTTCCTGCTGTCACTCTTCCATCCCCCTGCCCTCATCTTCCATTTCACTGCCCCCCCCCTCCATCCCCCTGTCCCTCTTCTATTCCTCTGTCCCCCTCTTTCATTCTGCTGTCCCCCCTTCCATCCCCTGCCCCCCTCTTCCACCCTGCTGTCTCGCCCCTTCTACCCCCTCTCTTCCATCCCTCTTCCCCCCTGTTCCATCCTGCTACCCCCCCTTACATCCCACTTCCCCTACCTCCTTACCTGCTGTCCCTCTTCCATCCTGCTGTCCCCCCTTCCATCCCACTTCCCCTCTTCTTTCCTGCTGTCCCTCTTCCATCCCCCTACCCCCATTTTCCATTTCACTGCCCCCCCTCCATCCCCCTGCTTTCCCCCTCTTCCATCCCCCACCTCACTTCTGCCCCCCTCCCTTCCATCCCCCTTTCCCTCTTCCATTCCTCTGTCCCTCTTATATTCTCCCTGCACTACTTTCACTTCCCCTGTCCTCCTTCCATCCCTGCTGTACCGATCTGTATAAATAAACAGAATTTCTAACCTGCAAAAGTGTCTGTATTGCTTTGTCCTTTGTCGGTGCCTGACCTGTAAATTGCTGGTGTTGCCTATTACATTAGGAATTTGGTTGGTCTACAATGACTGTCCAAATCTCTCCAATCTATAACTCACATATTTTGCTCTCTTGCCCGTGCTGACTGTTACCATGAATCGGATCAGGGCTATACACCCATTCTACAGCATATATTAACAGTGGAGGAGAGGGGTGCAATTCTGGATCCTTGTCCTGGGCACTGGAGGACCTTTTCCCGGTACTGCTTCCATACTTTTATCAAAACTAGAAAAGACAGTTTTACCTGGCGTACATTTTCTGGATTTCCAAAAACTCGGGAAGAACTCTGCAGAGCTGTAATAGACACATCAGACACAATGCTGCCAAACACAGTTGGGTTAGAGGAGATGAAGTCCATGTTCCGGAATCAGAAAAGTAAGAACTCTTGGTACATGTGTTCTGATAGAAGGTCTGAACCTGCTGCTCTTCATCCAGCAGAGATTTTGGAGTTGCAGGTTCATATCTAGATTACATTCAAGATACTCGGCCTTGATGTAGGGCTCTCACTACCTCAGGTCTGGTTGGCTCAGGGGTTTAAGAATCTACTCATAAACCAGAAGCGATGTGGGAGTTGCAGGTTCAAATCTAGGCACATCCATTTAAATATGTAGTAAAGTGTTGTCACATTCAAAATACTAGGCCTTGATGTAGGGCTCTCACTACCTCAGGTCTGGTTGGCTCAGGGGTTTAAGCACCTACTCGTAAACTAGCAGAGATATTGGAGTTTGTAGGTTTGAATCCAGATCACATTAAAGATGTTAGGCCTTCATGTAGTTTAAATCTAGATCACATTAAAGACGCTAGGTCTCGATGTAGGTCTCTTGATACCACAAGTCGGTTTGGCTCAGGGGTTAAGAACCTACTCATAAACCAGACGAGATGTTGGAGTTGTGCAGGTTCAAATCTAGGCACATACATGTGAATATGTAGTAAAGTATGGTCACATTTAAGATATTAGGCCTTGATGTAGGGCTCTCACTACCTCAGGTCTGGTTGGCTCAGGGGTTTAAGAACCTACTCGTAAACTAGCAGAGGTTTTGGAGTTGTAGGTTTGAATCTAGAGACATTGGCGTTGCCGATTCGAATCAAGAGATATTAGATTTGCTGATTTGAATCTAGATCACATTCAAGATACTAGGCCTTGCACAACCCCAGGTCTGGTTGGCTCAGGGGTTTAAGAACCTACTCGCAAACCAGCAGAGCTTTTGGAGTTGCAGGTTCAAATCTAAATCACATTCAAGATAGATACTAGGCCTTGATGTAGGTCACTTGCTACTTCAGGTCTGGTTGGCTCAGGGGGTTTAAGAACCTACTCCTATACCAGCAGAGATTTTGGTGTTGCAGTTTCGAATCTAGGCTCATCCATTTTAATATGTGGAAAAGTGTAATCACATTCAAAATACTAGGTCTTGATGTAGGTCTCTCACTACCTCCGGTCTGGTTGGCTCAGGGGGTTTAAGAACCTACTTGTAAACCAGCAGAGCTTTTGGAGTTGCAGGTTTGAATCCAGTTTCAGACTTTTTACTCTATAAGTAGGAGAACCAGAACATGGGCTGTCGAGCAGAGGTAAGTAGCTCAGTGGATAAGATCATTGACCAGGGCGCTGTAGACTCCAGTTCAAATCCTCATAAGCGCTGCAGGTCCCAAGGGCAAAACCCATGAAGACACTGTAGGCTCAAAGGGCCAAGTAAAGAAAGTGCTCTTGACCCCGAGTGCAACTCCTTGAAAGCGCAGTAGATCAAGCTCAAATCCTTGAGTGAAAGCTTGGAGGCCATGGACAACCCACCAGTCCCAGGTCCCCACAGGCTTGTAACGTGTGGGCATCACCTTAGGTTGTGAATACAGTAATTTTGGAGTTGCAGGTTCAACTCCATCTGAAAAAGTGTCAGGACTTGTTACTCTATAAGTAGGAGAACCAGAACACAGGCTCTTGAGCAGAGGTGAGTAGCTCAGAGGATAAGAGCGATGACCAGGGCGCTGTAGACTCCAGTTCAAATCCACAAAAGCGCTGCAGATCCCAAGTGCAAAACCCATGAAGACACTGTAGGTTCAAAGGACCAAGTAAAGAAAGTGCTCTTGACCCCGAGTGCAACTCCTTGAAAGCGCAGTAGATCAAGCACAAATCCCTGAGTGAAAGCTTGGAGGCCATGGACAATGCTCCAGTCCCTGGTCCCCACAGTCCTGTAACATGTGTGAGCATCACCTTAGGTTGTGAATACAGTAATTTTTGAGTTGCAGGTTCAACTCCACCTGAAAGTGTCAGGACTTTTTACTCTATAAGTAGGAGAACCAGAACACAGGCTGTTGAGCAGAGGTAAGTAGCTCAGTGGATAAGAGCATTGACCAGGCCGTTGTGGACTCCAGTTCAAATCCTCATAAGCACTGCAGATCCCAAGGGCAAAACCCATAAGGACACTGTAGGTTCAAAGGATCAAGTAAAGTAAGTGCTGTTGACCCTGAGTGCAACTACTTGAAAGCGCAGTAGACTTAAGCTCAAATCCTTGAGTGAAAGCTTGGAGGCCATGGACAGCCCACCAGTCCCAGGTCCCCACAGGCTTGTAACATGTGTGGGCATCACCTTAGGTTGTGAATAAAGTAATTTTGGAGTTGCAGTTTCAACTCCATGTGAAAGTGTCAGAACTTTTTACTCTATAAGTAGGAGAACCAGAACACAGGCTGTTGAGCAGAGGTGAGTAGCTCAGAGGATAAGAGCGTTGACCAGTGCGCTGTAGACTACAGTTCAAATCCACAAAAGCGCTGCAGGTACCAAGGGCAAAACCCATGAACACACTGTAGGTTCAGAGGGCGAAGACAAGAAAGTGCTGTTGATCCCGAGTTCTACTACTTGAAAGCGCAGTAGACTCAAGCTTAAATCCCTAAGTGAAAGCTCGGAGGCCATGGACAACCCACCAGTCCCAGGTCCCCACAGGCCTGTGACATGTGTTGGCATCATCTTAGGATGTGCACACAGTAATTTTGGAGTATCAGGTTCAACCCCATCTGAAAGTGTCAGGACTTTTTACTCTATAAGTAGGGGAACCAGAACATGGGCTGTTGAGCAGAGGTGAGTAGCTCAGTGGATAAGAGCATTGACCAGCGCACACTAGACCCCCAGTTCAAATCCACAAAAGCGCTGCAGGTTCAAAGGGCAAAACCCATGAAGACACTGTAGGCTCAGAGGGCCAAGACAAGAAAGTGCTGTTGAACTTCAGTGCATTTCCTTGAAAGCACAGTAAACTCAAGCTCAAATCCCTGAGTGAAAGCTTAGGGACCATGGACAATGCTCAAGTCCCAGGTCCCCACAGGCCTGTAACATGTGAGGTGAGGTGAGTAGCTCAGTGGATAAGTGTGTTCACCCCAGCACCGTACACTCCAGTTCAAATCCACAAAAGCGCATCAGATCCCAAGGGCAAAAACCGTGAAGACACTGTAGGCTCAGAGGGCTAAGACTAGAAAGTGCTGTTGACCCTGAGTGCAACTCCTTAAAAGCGCAGTAGATCAAGCACAAATCCCAACATGAACTCTTAGAGGCCATGGACAATGCTCCAGTCCCCACAGGCCTGTGACATATGTGAGCATCACATTAGGTTGTGAATACAGTAATTTTTGAGTTGCAGGTTCAACTCCACCTGAAAGTGTCAGGACTTTTTACTCTATAAGTAGGAGAACCAGAACACAGGCTGTTGAGCAGAGGTAAGTAGCTCAGTGGATAAGAGCATTGACCAGGCCGTTGTGGACTCCAGTTCAAATCCTCATAAGCACTGCAGATCCCAAGGGCAAAACCCATAAGGACACTGTAGGTTCAAAGGACCAAGTAAAGTAAGTGCTGTTGACCCTGAGTGCAACTACTTGAAAGCGCAGTAGACTTAAGCTCAAATCCTTGAGTGAAAGCTTGGAGGCCATGGACAGCCCACCAGTCCCAGGTCCCCACAGGCTTGTAACATGTGTGGGCATCACCTTAGGTTGTGAATAAAGTAATTTTGGAGTTGCAGTTTCAACTCCATGTGAAAGTGTCAGAACTTTTTACTCTATAAGTAGGAGAACCAGAACACAGGCTGTTGAGCAGAGGTGAGTAGCTCAGAGGATAAGAGCGTTGACCAGTGCGCTGTAGACTACAGTTCAAATCCACAAAAGCGCTGCAGGTACCAAGGGCAAAACCCATGAACACACTGTAGGTTCAGAGGGCGAAGACAAGAAAGTGCTGTTGACCCCGAGTTCTACTACTTGAAAGCGCAGTAGACTCAAGCTTAAATCCCTAAGTGAAAGCTCGGAGGCCATGGACAACCCACCAGTCCCAGGTCCCCACAGGCCTGTGACATGTGTTGGCATCATCTTAGGATGTGCACACAGTAATTTTGGAGTATCAGGTTCAATCCCATCTGAAAGTGTCAGGACTTTTTACTCTATAAGTAGGGGAACCAGAACATGGGCTGTTGAGCAGAGGTGAGTAGCTCAGTGGATAAGAGCATTGACCAGCGCACACTAGACCCCCAGTTCAAATCCACAAAAGCGCTGCAGGTTCAAAGGGCAAAACCCATGAAGACACTGTAGGCTCAGAGGGCCAAGACAAGAAAGTGCTGTTGAACTTCAGTGCATTTCCTTGAAAGCACAGTAAACTCAAGCTCAAATCCCTGAGTGAAAGCTTAGGGATAATGGACAATGCTCAAGTCCCAGGTCCCCACAGGCCTGTAACATGTGAGGTGAGGTGAGTAGCTCAGTGGATAAGTGTGTTCACCCCAGCACCGTACACTCCAGTTCAAATCCACAAAAGCGCATCAGATCCCAAGGGCAAAAACCGTGAAGACACTGTAGGCTCAGAGGGCTAAGACTAGAAAGTGCTGTTGACCCTGAGTGCAACTCCTTAAAAGCGCAGTAGATCAAGCACAAATCCCAACATGAACTCTTAGAGGCCATGGACAATGCTCCAGTCCCCACAGGCCTGTGACATATGTGAGCATCACATTAGGTTGAGGATACAGTCATTTTGGAGTTGCAGGTTCATCTCCATCTGAAAGTGTCAGGACTTTTTACTCTATAAGTAGGAGAACCAGAACATGGGCTGTTGAGCAGAGTTGAGTAGCTCAGTGGACAAATGTGTTCACCTCAGCGCTGTAAATTCCAGTTCAAATCCACAAAAGCGCATCAGATCCCAAGGGCAAAAAACATTAAGACACTGTAGGCTCAGAGGGCCAGGACAAGAAAGTACTGTTGACCGCAAGTGCAACTCCTTGAAAGCTCAAATCCTTGAGTAAAAGCTCAGAGGCCATGGACAGCGCTCCAGTCCCAGGTCCCCACAGGCCTGTAACATGTTTGGGCATCATCTTAGGTTGTGGACACTGCAATTTTGGAGTTGCAGGTTCAACTCTATCTGAAAGCGTCAGGACTTTTTACTCTACAAGTAGGAGAATCAGAACATGGGCTGTTGAGCAGAGGTGAGTAGCTCAGTGGATAAGTGCGTTGTCCATGACGCCGTAGACTCCAGTTCAAATCCACATAAGCGCTGCAAATCCCAAGGGCAAAAAACATGAAGACACTGTAGGCTATGAGGGCCGAAACTAGAAAGTGTTGTTGACCCCGAGTGCAAATGAGTGAAAGTTTGAAAGCCATGGACAACCCACCAGGCCTGTAACGTGTATGTGCATCACCTTAGGTGTGGAGACAGTATTTTTGGAGTTGCAGGTTCAACTCTATCTGAAAGCGTCAGGACTTTTTACTCTACAAGTAGGAGAATCAGAACATGGGCTGTTGAGCAGAGGTGAGTAGCTCAGTGGATAAGTGCGTTGTTCATGACGCCGTAGACTCCAGTTCAAATCCACATAAGCGCTGCAAATCCCAAGGGCAAAAAACATGAAGACACTGTAGGCTATGAGGGCCGAAACTAGAAAGTGTTGTTGACCCCGAGTGCAAATGAGTGAAAGTTTGAAAGCCATGGACAACCTACCAGGCCTGTAACGTGTATGTGCATCACCTTAGGTGTGGAGACAGTATTTTTGGAGTTGCAGGTTCAACTCTATCTGAAAGCGTCAGGACTTTTTACTCTACAAGTAGGAGAATCAGAACATGGGCTGTTGAGCAGAGGTGAGTAGCTCAGTGGATAAATGCATTGACCATGGCGCCGTAGACTCCCGTTCGAATCCAACAAAGCGCTGCAGATCCCAAAGGAAACCCCTATGAAAACACTGTAGGCTCAGAGGGCCAGGACAAGAAAGTGCTGTTGACCCAGAGTTAACTCCTTGAAAGCACACTAGATCAAGCACAAATCCCTGCATGAATGCTTAGAGGCCATGGACAATGCTCCAGTCCCAGGTCCCAACAGGCCTGCAATATGTGTGGGCATCACCTTAAGTTGTAGACATGGTAATTTTGGAGTTGCAGGTTCAACTCCATCTGAAAGCATCAGGACTTTTCACTCTATAAGTAAGAGAACCAGAACATGGGCTGTTGAGCAGAGGTGAGTAGCTCAGTGGATAAGTGTGTTCACCCCGACACAGTACACTCCAGTTCAAATCCACAAAAGCGCATCAGATCCCAAGGGAAAAACCATTAAGACAGGCCTCGGCAAAACCCTTGAAGACACTGTAGGCTCAGAGTGCCAAGACTAGAAAGTGCTGTTCGTCCCGAGTGCAACTCCCAAAAAACATTAAGATACTGTAGGCTCAGAGGGCCAGAACAAAAAAGTACTGTTGACCGCAAGTGCAACTCCTTGAAAGTGCAGTAAGCTCAAATCCTTGAGTAAAAGCTCAGAGGCCATGGACAGCGCTCCAGTCCCAGGTCCCCATCAGATCCCAAGGGCAAAACCCTTGAAGACACTGTAGGCTCAGAGTGCCAAGACTAGAAAGTGCTGTTCATCCCAAGTGCAACTCCTTGAAAGCGCAGTAGATCAAACACAAATCCCTAAGTGAAAGCTTGAAAGCCATGGACAACCCACCAGGCCTGTAACATATGTGTGCACCCCCTTAGGGTTAGTAATTTTGACATTGAGGGTTCAACTCCATCTGAAAGTGTCAGGACTTTTTACTCTATAAGTAGGAGAACCAGAAAATGGGCTGTTGAGTAGAGGTGAGTAGCTCAGTGGATAAGTGTGTTGACCCAGGTTCCGTAGACTCCAGTTCAAATCCACAAAAGTGCTGCAGATCCAAAGGGCAAAACTCATGATGACACTGTAGGCTCAGAGGGCCATGTTAAGAAAGTCCTGTTGACCCCCGTGTGCAACTCTTTGAAAGCGCAGCAAGCTCAAATCCCTGAGTGAAAAGCTTAGAGGCCATGGACAACACTCCAGTCCCAAGTGCCCACAGGCCTGTAACATGTTTGGGCATCACCTTAGGTTGTGGACACCGAAATTTTGGAGTTGCAGGTTCAACTCCATCTGAAAGTTTCAGGACTTTTTACTCTATAAGTAGGAGAACCAGAACAAGAACTGTTAAGCAGAGGTGAGTAGCTCAGTGGATAAGTGCATTGTCCATGACGCCGTAGACTCCAGTTCGAATCCATCAAAGCGCTGCAGATCCCAAAGACATAAACCCATGAAAACACTGTAGGCTCAGAGAGCCCGGACAAGAAATTGCTGTTGACCCCTGAGTGCAACTCCTTGAAAGCACAGAAGATCAAGCACAAATCCCTGCATGAATGCTTAGAGGCCATGGACAATGCTCCAGTCCCAGGTCCCAACAGGCCTGCAATATGTGTGGGCATCACCTTGAGTTGTGGACATGGTAATTTTGGAGTTGCAGGTTCAACTCCATTTTAAAGCGTCGGGACTTTTTACTCTGTAAGTAAGAGAACCAGAATATGGGCTGTTGAGCAGAGGTGCGTAGCTCAGTGGATAAGTGTGTTCACCCCAGCGCAGTACACTCCAGTTCAAATCCACAAAAGCGCATCAGATCCCAAGGGCAAAAAATGTGAAGGTTCAGAGGGCAAAGGCTAGAAAGTGCTGTTGACCCCGAGTGCAACTCCTTAAAAGCGCAGTAGATCAAGCTCAAATCCCAGCGTGAACGCTTAGAGGCCATGGACAACGCTCCAGTCCCCACAGGCCTGTGACATGTGTGGGCATCACATTAGGTTGAGGACATGGTAATTTTGGAGTTGCAGGTTCAACTCCATTTGAAAGCGTCGGGACTTTTTACTCTATAGGAGAACCAGAACGGGGGCTGCTGTGCAGAGGTGAGTAGCTCAGTGGATAAGTGCATTGACCATGGCGCCATAGACTCCAGTTCAAATCCACAAAAGCACTGCAGATCCCAAGGGCAAAACCCTTGAAGACACTGTAGACTCAGAGAGCCAAGACAAGAAAGTGCTGTAGACCTCGAATGTAACTCCTTGAAAGCGCACTAAGCTCAAATCCTTGAGTAAAAGCTCAGAGGCCATGGACAATGCTCCAGTCCCAGTCCCGCTGCAGATTCCAGTTCATATCCACAAAAGCCCTGCAGATCCCAATGGCAAAACACATGTAGGCTCAGAAGGCCAAGATAAGAAAGTGCTGTTGACCCAGAGTGCAGTAGACTCAAGCTCAAATACTTAAATGAAAGCTTGGAGGCCATGGACAACCCACCATTCTGCTCCAGTCCAAGGTTCCTACAGACCTGTAACATGTGTGGACATCACATTAGGTTCCTACTCGTAAGCCAGCAGAAATTTTGGAGTTGCGGATTCAAATCTAGGCACATCCATTTAAATATGTGGAAAAGTGTGATCACATTCAAGATAGTAGGTCTCGATGTCGGTCAATCACTACCTGTGGTCTGGTTGGCTCAGGTGTTTAGGAACCTACTCATAGGGCACCAGAGATTTTGGCGTTGCAGGTTCAAATCTAGGCACATCCATTTAAATATGTAGAAAAGTGTGATCACATTCAAGATACTAGGCTTTGATGTCAGTCTCTCCCTTCCTAAGGTCTGGTTGGCTTGGGGGGTTTGAGAACCTACTTGTAAGCCAGCAGTGATCTTGGAGTTGCAGGTTCGAATCCAGTTTCAGATTTTTCTATTTGCGATGACTTTACCTCCTGAAGTAGGAGAACGAACACATCAGCTCTTGAGCAGAGGCGAGTAGCTCAGTGGATAAGAGTGTTGACCCAGGGCGCTGTAGACCCAAGTTCAAATCCACAAGTGCACTGTAGGCTCCAGCGGTAGTTCCATGAAAGTGCTACAGTCTCCAAATTCCAATCCATAAGAGCACTGTAGACTCCAAGGATGATGCCATGAAAGTGCTGTAGACCCAGAGGGCAAGTATATGGAAGCTCAGTAGACACAAGCTCAAATCCCTGAGTGAAAGCTTGGAGGCCATGGACTACCCACCAGTCTGCTCCAGTCCCAGAGGTGAGTAGTTTAGAGGATAAGTGTGTTGACCAGGGCACGGTAGACCCCAGTTCAAATCCACAAAAGCACTGCAGATCCCAGGGGGAAAAACCCATGAAGACACTGTAGGCTCAGAGGGCCAAGACACAAAAGTGCTGTTGACCCTCAGTGCAACTCCTTGAAAGTGCAGTAGATTCAAGCTCAAATCCCTAAATGAAAACTTGGAGGCCATGGACAACCCACCATTCCTCTCTAGTCCCAGGTCCCCACAGACCTGTAATATGTGTGAGCATCACATTAGGTTATGGATACCCTGCTTCTTCATTCTATGGTCTGTGACATCTCTGCAACATATATAAAAAATAATAATGGGCTGTCTTACTCTGGCAGCCCATTTCAAAAGCATATACTTAGCAAACATCTAGATTCAAGATACTAGGCCTTGATGTAGGGCTCTCACTACCTCAGGTCTGGTTGGTTCCAAGGTTTAAGAACCTACTCATCAACCAACAGAGATTTGGGAGTTGCAGGTTCAAATTTAGGCACAACCATTTAAATATGTGGAAAAGTGTGATCACATTCCAGATAGTAGGTCTTGATGTAGGTCACATACTACCTCAGGTCTGGTTGGCTCAAGGGTTTAAGAACCCACTCATAAGCCAGTTGAGATTTTGGCATTGTAGGTTCAAATCTAGGCACATCCATTTAAATATGTGGAAAAGTGTGATCACATTCAAGATTGTAGATCTCGGTGTAGGTGTCTCATTACCTGTGGTCTGGTTGGCTCAGGTGTTTAGGAACCTACTCATAAGCTAGCAGAGACTTTGGAGTTGCAGGTTCGAATCCAGTTTCAGATTTTTCTATTTGCGATGACTTTACCTCCTGAAGTAGGGGAACGAACACATCAGCTCTTGAGCAGAAGCGAGTAGCTCAGTGGATAAGAGTGTTGACCCAAGGCGCTGTAGACCCAAGTTCAAATCCACAAGTGCACTGTATGCTCCAGGGGCAGTTCCATGAAAGTGCCACAGTCCAAATGCCAATCCATAAGAGAACTGTAGACTCCAAGGATGATGCCATGAAAGTGCTGTAGACCCTGAGGGCAAGTATATGGAAGCTTAGCAGACCCGAGCTCAAATCCCTGAGTGAAAGCTTGGAGGCCATGGACAACCCACCAGTCTGCTCCAGTCCTAGGTCCCCACAGGTCTAGTTGGCTCAGGGGGTTTAAGAACCTACTCGCAAACCAGCAGAGATTTTGGAGTTGCAGGTTCGAATCCAGATTCAGCTTTTTCAGTTTGTGATGACTTTACCTCCTGAAGTAGGAGAACGAACACATCAGCTCTTGAGCAGAGGCAAGTAGCTCAGAGGATTAGAGTGTTGACCCATGGCGCTGTAGACCCAAGTTCAAATCCTCAAAAGTGCTGTAGACCCCCCCAGTTCAATTCTGAGAAGAGCACTGTGTGCAAATCCACAAAAGCGCTGTAGTCTCTGAGTGCAAAATAACGGAAGCGCTGTAGACCCCCAAGATGATTTCCTGGATGCACAGCAGATCCCGAGCTCAAACCTCTGAGTGAAAGTCTGGAGGCCATGGACAACCCACCATTCTGCTCCAGTCCAAGGTTCCTACAGACCTGTAACATGTGTGGGCATCACATTAGGTTCCTACTCGTAAGCCAGCAGAAATTTTGGAGTTGCGGATTCAAATCTAGGCACATCCATTTAAATATGTGGAAAAGTGTGATCACATTCAAGATAGTAGGTCTCAATGTCGGTCACTCACTACCTGGGGTCTGGTTGGCTCAGGTGTTTAGGAACCTACTCATAAGCCAGCAGAGATTTTGGCGTTGTAGGTTCAAATCTAGGCACATCCATTTAAATATGTAGAAAAGTGTGATCACATTCAAGGTACTAGGCTTTGATGTCGGTCTCTTCCTTCCTAAGGTCTGGTTGGCTTGGGGGGTTTGAGAACCTACTTGTAAGCCAGCAGTGATCTTGGCGTTGTAGGTTCGAATCCAGTTTCAGATTTTTCTATTTGTGATGACTTTACCTCCTAAAGTAGGAGAACGAAGACATCAGCTCTTGAGCAGAGGCGAGTAGCTCAGTGGATAAGAGTGTTGACCCAGGGTGCTGTAGACCCAAGTTCAAATCCACAAGTGCACTGTAGGCTCCAGGGGCAATTCCATGAAAGTGCCACAGTCTCCAAATTCCAATCCATAAAAGCACTGTAGACTCCAAGGATGATGCCATGAAAGTGCTGTAGACCCAGAGGGCAAGTATATGGAAGTTCAGTAGACACAAGCTCAAATCCCTGAGTGAAAGCTTGGAGGCCATGGACAACCCACCAGTCTGCTCCAGTCCCAGGTCCCCACGGCCTGTAACATGTGTGGGCATCACATTAGGTTGTGGACACCCCCTGCTTCTTCCGTCCATGGTCTGTGACATCACTGCAACATATATAAATAGAATGGGCTGTCTTACCGGGGCAGCCCATTCCAAACTCTTGTACTTAGCAAAAATTTTCAATTTTATCAGCCAACCGTTCCCTAATATATGGGCCACTCCAGGTACTACACAATACCTGAACCCCCTACTGGTGGGACTTAGTAATGGGCTTGAAACATTCCCCACTACCCTCTTCCACCAACAGGGATCAGGCACAGCACCTGGAACTCTCCAACCTCCACCAGAGGGATTTGAACTCATAGCCTTCATCTCACCAGTCTGAGTCCTTACTCTCTGAGCCATCACCTGCACTCATAACACCAAGCTGTTCGTTCTAATATTTCAGGTATTAATCTACTGCAAGCAAATATAAAGAGACACCAAGCCTTGAACCTGCGACTCTAAAACCTCTGTGGGGGTCACTGGCTGGTTTCTAACACTCAGAGCCACCTACCAAAGCTGGATGAATGGTCTGACTCAGATAGTTCTCAGTGTCATCACCCACATTGTACAATACAAAGAGAAATAATGAGCTGCCAACCACCCGGGATCTACCAGCAAATGCTCTCGTCCTTCTATTTCCTATAGATCGGGGACAAGACGAAATACCAAAAATATTCCAAGTCCCATCATCCAAACTAGGGGGAGAGAGAGATACTAGTTTAGAATAAAGGAGAATCTTCGAAATCCCACCATCCAGAATAGAGGAGAATCTTCGAAATCCCACCATCCAGAATAGAGGAGAATCTTCGAAATCCCACCATCCAGAATAGAGGAGAATCTTCGAAATCCCACCATCCAGAATAGAGCAGAATCAAATGATTGAATTTAGGTGTTCCAATCCCCTGCATGGCCACAGGTGTATAAAATCGGCATGCAGATGGCTTCTACAAACATTTGTAGAAGAATTGGTAGCTCTCTGGAGCTCAGTGAATACAAGCGTGGTACCGTGTGATAGGGCGGCCTATCCCAAAAGCAGGGACTTTGTGTTTTTTTGGCCTCACCCCCAGGTGCTGCACAGAACCTGAAACATTCTCCACTACTCTGTTACACCACCAACAGGGGGGTTCAGGTACTGCACACCAGGAGACACACCAACCTCCTTCAGAGGGATTTGAACTCATGAACTCCACCAGACAAGGCTGAGTCCTTACCCTGTGAGCCATCACCTGCACTCAGACCCCAAGGTGTTCCTTCTCCTAGCTCAAGTATCAACCTGCTACAAATAAATAAAGATACACCAAGCCTTGAACCTGCAGCTCTAAAAAAAAAAAATCTAAGCTGGGTCGCTGACTACTAACCCTCAGAGGTACCCACCAGGTTGGTGCACCTGCTTGGTTCGGATAGTTATGAACTGCCCTACACAATACAAGGGCAATAAATAACTGCCAGCACCGGGATTCGATTACACATGCACCAACTACCTGAGCCATAAAGCACTGCACTGTGCAGCACCTAAAACCCCATGCTGATGAGACAAGGCAGAGGAAGGAACCTCACCAGAGGATTCAGGTAGTAGCATGGGAGACACATGGGATTTGAACTCGGGTCACCAGCACACCAGTCAGAGCTCTTACCCTCTGAGCTATCACTCATGCACAGGTATTAAAGGGCTAGTACTTCTATTTCCGGATAAAACAAAATGCACACATAATAAAGAATACAAATAAATACTAAATAAAAGAAGATAAACTAAATAAAAGAAGATAAACTAAATAAAAAAAAAATCAAACTAAATAAAAAAAAAATCAAACTAAATAAATAAAAAAAAATCAAACTAAATAAAAAAAAAGAAATACATGAAAAAATGAAATAAAAGGAAGAAAATCAAAAATTAAAACAACAAGAAAAACAGCTAAATAAAAGAAAGGAACTCAAACGAAATAAATATTAAATAAAAAATAAAAAAATTCAAACTAAATAAAGAACAAACACCTAAATAAAAATAAATAAATAAAAGAAAAATTAAAAAGTATAAAACCACCAAATAAAAGAAAAAAATCAAATAAATTAAAAATCAAACTAAATAATAATAATTTAAAAAATCAGACAACTAAATAACAAATAATAATAAATAATCAAATTCAATAAAAACCCTTAAAAGAATATAAAAAGAATATACAGCACAGCACTACATATAATCAGCTTTGTCAGCCACTGCTGCGTTTTTTGGTGCTTTTTTGCCGAACATGATACGGTTCATTTAACATGCCTCCCTATAGGAAAATGTTCACATCTATGTTTTTTTTTTTTTTTTTCAGCCACCGTGTTTTTGGAAAGATATAGATATATATTAAAAAAAGACTATATATAACTTTATTTTATATTTATTTATTCATATATTAAATAATAATATAATATATTAAGTAATAATATACGAATAAATAAATAAATACACAAATAACTTAAAAATCATCATAAATAAACTGAATTTGTTATAATACATAAATAATTAAAGGATATAAAGGATATATTAAATCAATTATTAATAATACTAATACAAATAAACACCCAAACAACAAAAAAAAAAAAACATTAATAGTAAGAATAATTTATTTTGTGTTAGGGATAGTGGGCCAGATTCAGGTACAATTACATTGGCGCAGAGTATCAGCGATACACTACGCCGCCGTATTTTACCTGGCTCTACGACGAATTCAGGTAGTTTTTGGCCAGTAATGTACAGCGGCGTAGTGTATTTCTCGCGGCGGAATCGAAATACGCGATTAGGGGGCGTGAAGCATTTAAATTAGGCGCGTCCCCACGGCGATCGAACTGCGCATGCTCCGTTCTGAAATTTCCCGCCGTGCATTGCGCGAAATAACGTCGTTACATCATCTTTTTTTTTTGGAGTAGCGTCGTTTACGTACATTCCTATTCCCGGACGACTTACGCAAAAAAAAAATAATAATTTTGAAACTCGACGCGGGAACGACGGCCATACTTAACATGGGCCGTCTAACTATAGACCAGCTAATAGCTGGTATAACTTTACGCAGCAAAAAGATGACTACAGATGCCGTAAGAGATTGCGAAGGATGATCGTAACTTTGTGGATCGTCGGAAAAAGCTCATTTGCGTACCCCGACGCGTAAAACGACGGGAACTCCACCCAGCGGCCGCAAAATTATTGCAGCGTAGATCCGAAGGCATACGAAGAGCCAGTCGGATTGAAGCCCGAAGCCGTCGTTTCATGGTTTGAGGATTCAGACTAATGATACGACGCGCGTAATTTGAAAGTACTCCTGTCTAACGCGAGATACACCGGAGTAAGGGCTCTGTGAATCTGGCCCAGGGTGTTTAGTTATTTATTATTATTATTTTATTATTATATATTTTTTAAGGGTTAAGGTCAGGGGTTCTTTATTTATTATTACATAGTATTCATTTATAGTATTTATTATTTACAATTGTATATTTTGATTTATTTGTATAATTATTTTACATTTATTTATTAATATTTTTATTAGTAGTAGTAATATAAACACCCAAACCCCAACAAAAAAAATAATTAAATAGATTTATTTATTTCAGGTACTTATATAGCGCCGTCAATTTACGCGGCGCTTTAACCACTTAAGGACCGCCTACTGCACATTTACGTCGGCAGAATGGCACGGCTGGGCACATCAACGTATATATACGTTGATTTTAGTACCCAGCCGTGGGTCGCGGGCGCGCGCGACCCGGTCCGAAGCTCCAGGATCGGCGTGCGGCGATCCATCCCTGGAGCGGAAGAACGGGGAGAGCCGTGTGTACACACGGCTTCCCCGTGCTTCTCTGTGGCCGTAGCATCGATCGCGTCATCCCTGTAATAGGGGGGCGCGATCGATGACGTCACACCTACAGCCACACCCCCCTACAGTTGTAAACACACAGATTAGGTCACACATCCCCTACAGCGCCACCTGTGGTTAACTCCCAAACTGCAACTGTCATTTCCACAGTAAACAATGCAATTTAAATGTGAAAATGACAATTGTCCCAAAATTGTCCGAAGTGTCCGCCATATTGTCGCAGTCACGAAAAAAATCGCTGATCGCCGCTATTAGTAGTAAAAAAAAAAAAATTAATAAAAATGCAATAAAACTATCCCTTATTTTGTAAACGCTATACATTTTGCGAAAACCAACCGATAAACGCTTATTGCGATTTTTTTTACCAAAAATACGTAGAAGAATACGTATCGGCCTAAACTGAGGAAAAAAAATGTTTTTTTATATATTTTTGGGGGATATTTATTATAGCATTTTTTTTTAAATTGTCGCTCTATTTTTGTTTATAGCGCAAAAAATAAAAACCGCAGAGGTGATCAAATACCACCAAAAGAAAGCTCTATTTGTGGGGAAAAAAGGACGCCAATTTTGTTTGGGAGCCACGTCACACGACCGCGCAATTGTCAGTTAAAACGACGCAGTGCCGAATCGCAAAAAGGGGTAAGGTCCTTTACCTACATTTTGGTCCGGGTCTTAAGTGGTTAATAGACCCTAATCCTAACCTAAACTTAACTCTAACCCCTTACCCTAGCAAAAAATAAATAAATTATTATTATTATAATACAGGATTTATATAGCACCAACAAATAATATTATAAAAAAAAAAGAAAAACTGATAGAAAAAAAAAATAAAAAGCTGAAAAGTCTAGCAACAAATAAGAGTTTTGTCTAGTGGATTATTAATAAAGGACAAAGCTCATAAAGGCCGTATAAAAAATCCAAACTTGTGCATAAAAACACCAAAAAATAAATAAAAGAAAATGGCTCAAAGACGCTACGCTCCGGTGTGAATGCAGCCTATAGATGAGAAGGTAAGGTGGAAGACCAGTCGGGTTTGGCCTCTTAGTCTTGGGTGCTGGAGGACCTTGCCCTGGTGACGGCTAAAGAGCCAGTAAATGGTTAATAATCTCTGCAAGTCGAAGGAAAATTGGGACGTGTTTCAACCCTCCGCCGCGCATTCTTTTCCCCCCCTCGATCGGACGGCGGCCACGAGGCTGGATGTTGAAAGCGGCCTCATACCTGAGATACCTCGGGAAGAGATAACAAGCTGGGCTATGATGACTAATTGTATTATTTTAGGCAGTTGCATGCCGGAGCCGGAAATGGGACCATTTAATCATCGCTCGGCCTCCGAACGTCAACGCCGGGCGCTCGCTCCATTTAGGCACCGGCCCGGCCAATGCATTTTTAACACATGGTGAAAATTAATAAAAGTGGAACTCCAGTTTTCTACCAAAGAAAATTCAATTTTATCAGGTGGACAACCAGGTTCTCTTCATTACTGGTCAGTTGGGCCAACCATCACAGGGATGGGCCAATAACTAGGCCGAGCATCACAGGGATGGGCCAATAACTAGGCCGAGCATCACAGGGATGGGCCAATAACTAGGCCGAGCATCACAGGGATGGGCCATTAACTAGGCCGAGCATCACAGGGATGGGCCATTAACTAGGCCGAGCATCACAGGGATGGGCCAATAACTAGGCTGAGCATCACAGGGATGGGCCAATAACTAGGCCGAGCATCACAGGGATGGGCCAATAACTAGGCCGAGCATCACAGGGATGGGCCATTAACTAGGCCGAGCATCACAGGGATGGGCCAATAACTAGGCTGAGCATCACAGGGATGGGCCAATAACTAGGCCGAGCATCACAGGGATGGGCCAATAACTAGGCCGAGCATCACAGGGATGGGCCATTAACTAGGCCGAGCATCACAGGGATGGGCCAATAACTAGGCCGAGCATCACAGGGATGGGCCAATAACTAGGCCGAGCATCACAGGGATGGGCCAATAACTAGGCCGAGCATCACAGGGATGGGCCATTAACTAGGCCGAGCATCACAGGGATGGGCCAATAACTAGGCCGAGCATCACAGGGATGGGCCAATAACTAGGCCGAGCATCACAGGGATGGGCCAATAACTAGGCTGAGCATCACAGGGATGGGCCAATAACTAGGCTGAGCATCACAGGGATGGGCCAATAACTAGGCCGAGCATCACAGGGATGGGCCAATAACTAGGCCGGGCATCACAGGGATGGGCCAATAACTAGGCCGAGCATCACAGGGATGGGCCAATAACTAGGCCGAGCATCACAGGGATGGGCCATTAACTAGGCCGAGCATCACAGGGATGGGCCAATAACTAGGCCGAGCATCACAGGGATGGGCCATTAACTAGGCCGAGCATCACAGGGATGGGCCATTAACAAGGCCGAGCATCACAGGGATGGGCCAATAACTAGGCCGAGCATCACAGGGATGGGCCAATAACTAGGCCGAGCATCACAGGAATGGGCCAATAACTAGGCCGAGCATCACAGGGATGGGCCAATAACTAGGCCGAGCATCACAGGGATGGGCCAATAACTAGGCCGAGCATCACAGGGATGGGCCAATAACTAGGCCGAGCATCACAGGGATGGGCCATTAACTAGGCCGAGCATCACAGGGATGGGCCAATAACTAGGCTGAGCAGCACAGGGATGGGCCAATAACTAGGCCGAGCATCACAGGGATGGGCCAATAACTAGGCCGAGCATCACAGGGATGGGCCAATAACTAGGCTAAGCATCACATGGATGGGCCAATAACTAGGCCGACCATCACAGGGATGGGCCAATAACTAGGCTGAGCATCATAGGGATGGGCCAATAACTAGGCCGACCATCACAGGGATGGGCCAATAACTAGGCTGAGCATCATAGGGATGGGCCAATAACTAGGCTGAGCATCACAGGGATGGGCCAATAACTAGGCTAAGCATCACAGGGATGGGCCAATAACTAGGCTGAGCATCACAGGGATGGGCCAATAACTAGGCTGAGCATCACAGGGATGGGCCAATAACTAGGCTGAGCATCACAGGGATGGGCCAATAACTAGGCTGAGCATCACAGGGATCGGCCAATAACTAGGCCGAGCATCACAGGGATGGGCCAATAACTAGGCCGAGCATCACAGGGATGGGCCAATAACTAGGCCGAGCATCACAGGGATGGGCCAATAACAAGGCCGAGCATCACAGGGATGGGCCAATTACTAGGTCGAGCATCACAGGGATGGGCCAATAACTAGGCCGAGCATCACAGGGATGGGCCAATAACTAGGCTAAGCATCACAGGGATGGGCCAATAACTAGGCTAAGCATCACAGGGATCGGCCAATAACTAGGCCGAGCATCACAGGGATGGGCCAATAACTAGGCCGAGCATCACAGGGATGGGCCAATAACTAGGCTGAGCATTATAGGGATGGGCCAATAACTAGGCTGAGCATCACAGGGATGGGCCAATAACTAGGCTGAGCATCATAGGGATGGGAAAATAACTAGGCTGAGCATCACAGGGATGGGCCAATAACTAGGCCGACCATCACAGGGATGGGAAAATAACTAGGCTGAGCATCACAGGGATGGGCCAATAACTAGGCTGACCATCACAGGGATGGGCCAATAACTAGGCTGAGCATCATAGGGATGGGAAAATAACTAGGCTGAGCATCACAGGGATGGGCCAATAACTAGCCGACCATCATAATGATGGGAAAATAACTAGGCTAACCATCACAGGGATGGGCCAATAACTAGGCCGACCATCATAAGGATGAGAAAATAACTAGGCTAACCATCACAGGGATGGGCCAATAACTAGGCCGACCATCATAATGATGGGAAAATAACTAGGCTAACCATCACAGGGTTGGGCCAATAACTAGGCCGACCATCATACGGATGGGCCAATAGCGAGATCAACCATCATAGGGATGAGCCAATAGTGAGATCAGCCATCAGAGGGATGGGCCAATAATGATGCCGAACATCATAGGGATGGGAAAATAACGAGGCCAACCATCATAGGGATGGGCCAATATAGAGATCAACCATCACAGGGATGGGCCAATAACTAGGCTGAGCATCACAGGGATGGGCCAATAGTGAGGCCGACCATCACATGGATTGGCCAATAACTAGGACGACCATCATAGGTATGGGCCAATAACTAGGCTGACCATCATATTTATGGGCCAATAGCAAGGCCAACCATCACAGGGATGGGACAATAACTGGGCCGACCATCATAGGGATGGGCCATTAACTAGGCCGACCATCACAGGGATGGGCCAATAGCGAGGCCAACCAGCCTTAATCCTATAGAAAATGTATGGAGGGAGCTCAACCTTTATTTCTTTGGAAGTGGTCTGCAGGGGACCAAATAATTATTTTTCCCCCAGATCAACAGGGAGCCAATAGGAGAAGTTGACAGTTCGGGGTTTACATCCCCTTTAAATGCTCGATAATTGGTTGTCAGACACATAGACTTCAATGTAGATTCTCCTGGACAACCGGCTGATGGGGGGGGGGGGGGGGGGCTCAAGGCCAGAGCTTTGTCAAGCACATCTTATACACAAGCTTCCCCCCTCGATCCAAAGATCCCCCCCCCCCCCCGGAGTTCTCCTTTAACAAGATTATATAATATTCTGTATGGAATGAAAATGGTCCCGCTGTTGGATTGTTTTGTGTTTAGAGCATGTACCCCCCCTTTCCCCTCCGTCCCCCTTCAGCTCCCTGTGACCTTCCTTCGTGTAGCCGCTCACATCTCTGGAACTAATTCAAAGTGACTCTGACCACAGGAGGCTTCCATGAACCACGGCACCCCCCCCCTTCATGACTCCAACTTAACCCTTTCCCCCGGCCCGTCACAGCAGCTCAGAAAACAGGACGGACCACGTTTAGGGAAAAACAAGGGGGAAGGGTTTACAGCGACCAATCACAGTTCAGCTTTATTCCCCACCAACTCTGCTTTGGGAAAATAAACCACAGACTACGATTGGCTGCTCAGGAGAACAAAAGATGCTTTTCGGGCCTCAAAATTCCGAAAAGTTTCACCAAAAATAAAAATCAACAGATATTAGAATCTGAACGGATATAACCTGGCGGGTCATCGGTTTCCCATTCCAGAGATTTCACTTCCTGTTCCATAAACACAACAGGAAATGAGAGAAAATCTCCAAAGTACACTTTACATCAGAGTCCTCGCTCCCCCATTCACATCAGAGTCCTCGCTCCCCCATTCACATCAGAGTCCTCGCTCCCCCATCATATCAGAGTCTTCAGAGTGCTCAGTTCCCACTTTACTTTAGAGTGCTCAGTTCCCACTTTACATCAAAGTGCTCAGTACCCCCTTCACATCAGAGTGCTCAGTTCCCCCTTTACATCAGAGTGCTCAGTACCCCCTTCACATCAGAGTGCTCAGTTCCCACTTTACATCAGAGTGCTCAGTTCCCACTTTACATCAGAGTGCTCAGTCTCCACATTACATCAAAGTGCTCAGTACCCCCTTCACATCAGAGTGCTCAGTACCCCCTAACATCAGTGTGTTCAGTTCCTCCTTCACATCAGAGTGTTCAGTTCCCCCCTTTACATCAGAGTGCTCAGTTCTCCTTTTTATATCAGAGTATTCAGTTCCCACTTTACATCAGAGTGCTCAGCCCCGACTTCCCATCAGAGTGCTCAGTTCCCTCCCCCTTCACATCAGAGTGCTCAGTTCCCCCTTCACATCAGAGTGCTCAGTACCCCCCATCACATCAGAGTGCTCAGCCCCAACCTCACATCAGAGTGCTCAGTTCCCTCCATTACATCAGAGTACTCAATCACCCCGTTACATAAGTGTTCAGTACCCCCTTCACATCAGAGTGCTCAGTTCCCCCTTCACATCAGAGTGCTCAGTTCCCCCTTCACATCAGAGTGCTCAGTTCCCCCTTCACATCAGAGTGCTCAGTTCCCACTTTACATCAGAGTGCTCAGTTTCCCCTTTTCCATCAGTGTTCAGTTCCCCCTTTTACATCAGAGTGCTGAGTTCCCCCTTCACATCAGAGTATTCAGTTCCCACTTTACATCAGAGTGCTCAGCCCCGACTTCCCATCAGAGTGCTCAGTTCCCTCCCCCCTTTACATCAGAATGCTCAGTTCCCACTTTACATCAGAGTGCTCAGTACCCCCCATCACATCAGAGTGCTCAGCCCCAACCTCACATCAGAGTGCTCAGTTCCCTCCATTACATCAGAGTACTCAATCCCCCCTTTACATCAGAGTGTTCAGTTCCCCCTTCTTTACATCAGGGTCCTTACCCCTTCTCCTTTACATCAGAGTCTCCAGTCCACACCCCTTTCACACCAGTGTTCATTCCCTCTCTTCACATCTGAATCTTCAGCCCCCCACCCCCTTCACATTAGAGTGTTCAGTCCCCCCCCCCCACACCTTCATATCAGAATCCTTGCCCCCCTCCCCTTCACTTTAGAGTGTGCAGCTCCCCCTTCACATCAGAGTGCTCAGTTTCCCCTTTACATCAGAGTATTCAGTCCTCACTTTACATCAGAGTCCTCGCTCCCCCATTCACATCAGAGTCCTCGCTCCCCCATCATATCAGAGTCTTCAGAGTGCTCAGTTCCCCCTTTACTTTAGAGTGCTCAGTTCCCACTTTACATCAGAGTGCTCAGTCTCCACATTACATCAAAGTGCTCAGTACCCTCTTCACATCAGAGTGCTCAGTTCCCCCTTCACATCAGAGTGCTCAGTTTCCCCTTTTCCATCAGTGTTCAGTTCCCCTTTTATATCAGAGTGCTGAGTTCCCCCTTCACATCAGAGTATTCAGTTCCCACTTTACATCAGAGTGCTCAACCCCGACTTCCCATCAGAGTGCTCAGTTCCCTCCCCCTTTAGATCAGAGTGCTCAGTTCCCACTTTACATCAGAGTGCTCAGTACCCCCCATCACATCAGAGTGCTCAGTTCCCTCCATTACATCAGAGTACTCAATCCCCCCTTTACATCAGAGTGTTCAGTTCCCCCTTCTTTACATCAGGGTCCTTACCCCTTCTCCTTTACATCAGAGTCTCCAGTCCACACCCCTTTCACACCAGTGTTCATTCCCTCTCTTCACATCTGAATCTTCAGCCCCCCACCCCCTTCACATTAGAGTGTTCAGTCCCCCCCCCCCCACACCTTCATATCAGAATCCTTGCCCCCCTCCCCTTCACTTTAGAGTGTGCAGCTCCCCCTTCACATCAGAGTGCTCAGTTTCCCCTTTACATCAGAGTATTCAGTCCCCACTTTACATCAGAGTCCTCGCTCCCCCATTCACATCAGAGTCCTCGCTCCCCCATCATATCAGAGTCTTCAGAGTGCTCAGTTCCCCCTTTACTTTAGAGTGCTCAGTTCCCACTTTACATCAGAGTGCTCAGTCTCCACATTACATCAAAGTGCTCAGTACCCTCTTCACATCAGAGTGCTCAGTTCCCCCTTCACATCAGAGTGCTCAGTTTCCCCTTTTCCATCAGTGTTCAGTTCCCCTTTTATATCAGAGTGCTGCGTTCCCCCTTCACATCAGAGTATTCAGTTCCCACTTTACATCAGAGTGCTCAACCCCGACTTCCCATCAGAGTGCTCAGTTCCCTCCCCCTTTAGATCAGAGTGCTCAGTTCCCACTTTACATCAGAGTGCTCAGTACCCCCCATCACATCAGAGTGCTCAGTTCCCTCCATTACATCAGAGTACTCAATCCCCCCTTTACATCAGAGTGTTCAGTTTTCCTCCTTTACATCAGGGTCCTTGCCCCTTCTCCTTTACATCAGAGTCTCCAGTCCACACCCCTTTCACACCAGTGTTCATTCCCTCTCTTCACATCGGAATCTTCAGCCCCCCCACCCCCTTCACATTAGAGTGTTCAGTCCCCCCCCCCCCACACCTTCATATCAGAATCCTTGCCCCCCTCCCCTTCACTTTAGAGTGTGCAGCTCCCCCTTTTACATCAGAGTCCTCAGAACCCCCCTTTCACATCAGAGTTATCAGGCCCCCCTTTTATATAAGAATTCTCACACTCCCTCTCCTTCACATCAGAGTCCACTTCCCCCACCCCCTTTCATACAAGAGTTCCCACACACCCCTTTATATCAGAGTCCTCAGTCCCCCTTTCACTTTAGAGTCATTCAGAGTTGGGGGGGGGGGGTTCAAGCCAAGCCTGAACACTTTAGCTGCCACATAGCGTGCCGCAGCAAACAGCGGGCGCGGCCAAATTACTGTACGCTGACATCATCGACTGCCCCCCCCCCAGTGATGCCGAACCTGCCCCCCCAGACAGCCGTCCGCAGCTACCCCACGGCAACAGATTTGTGTGTGACTTTCTTGGTTACTTGGGGAGCCATGTAGCTATTAATAATATCATCGAAGTCTGGATCGCACGTGTTTTCGGCTATTTGTCCGGGGGGGGGGGTCACTGCGCGGCGTCCAGGTGGATTTGCACTGATAATGACCCTCCGTGTGTGGTCGTGTGTCAGGACATTTCCCTCATAGCCGGTCCCCTTTTATTGCAGTGACTGTATCGTAGAAATATTTGTGCAGTAAACAAATCTCCCCCCCCCCCCCTATTTCTCTCCAACAGCTGGTGACATCTGTAACTCAGCCTGCGTACGGATAAACACCGCACAGAGCGCCTGTCAGCTCCGAGCTACATCGCCGTCCATTACACCGCACCGGGGTCCGGCCAGATCTGGTCAGGGGAAGAGAACCCCCCCGGGGGGCCATCAGGCTGGCCTGGGAATTGCCAAAATATCTCTGTGGAAAGAACTCATTGACAGCCCTTCGTAATCGCCGTTTGTCTTTCTAGAAAAGGATTCTGTCAATAATGATGGACTGTGCCCAGGGCAGCCTACCCTCCTGCCCACCCCTTGTCCTGACCCTGCCTCCAATCTCTTCACAGTGCCCTCCCACCTCAGATGATACCACAGTGCCCAGGGCAATGATACCACAGTGCCCAGGGCAGCCGTCCCTCCTGCCCACCCCTTGTCCCGGCCCTGCCTCCAATCTCTCCACAGTGCCCTCCCACCTTACAGGATACCACAGTGCCCAGGGCAGCCGTCCCTCCTGCCCACCCCTTGTCCCGGCCCTGCCTCCAATCTCTCCACAATGCCCTCCCACCTTACAGGATACCACAGTGCCCAGGGCAGCCACACCTTGTCTTCGCCCTGCCTTCAAGCTCCTCACGGTGCCCTCCCACCTCAGATGATACCACAGTGCCCAGGGCAGCCGTCCCTCCTGCCCACCCCTTGTCCTGGTCCTGCCTCCAATCTCTCCACAGTGCCCTCCCACCTTACAGGATATCACAGTGCCCAGGGCAGCCGTCCCTCCTGCCCACCCCTTGTCCCGGCCCTGCCTCCAATCTCTCCACAATGCCCTCCCACCTTACAGGATACCACAGTGCCCAGGGCAGCCACACCTTGTCTTGGCCCTGCCTTCAAGCTCCCCACGGTGTCCTCCCACCTCACATGATACCACAGTGTCCAGGGCAGCTTCACCTCCTGCCCACCCCTTGTCCCGGCCCTGCCTCCAATCTCCTAACGGTGCCCTCCCACCTCACATTGCCCAGGGCAGCCGCCCCTCCTGCCCACCCTTGCCTTCAATCTCCTCATTGTGCCCTCCCACCTCACCTCACATGATACCACAGTGCCCAGGGCAGCAGCTCCTCCTGCACACCCCTCTGTCCTGGCCCTGCCTCCCCTCCCACCTCACATGATACCACAGTGTCCAGGTCAGTTTTCCCTCCTGCCCACCCCTTGTCCTGGCCCTGCCTCCAATCTCTTTACAGTGCCCCTCCCACCTTACAGGATACCACAGTGCCCAGGGCAGCCTTCCCCTCCTGCCCACCCCTTTGTCCCGGCCCCGCCTCCCCTCCAACCTCACATGATACCACAGTGTCCAGGTCAGCTTCCCCTCCTGCCCACCCCTTGTCTTGGCCCTGCCTCCAATCTCCTTACAGTGCCCTCCCACCTCACCTGATACCACAGTGCCCAGGGCAGCAGCTCCTCCTGCCCACCCCTTTGTCCCGGCCCCGCCTCCCCTCCAACCTCACATGATACCACAGTGTCCAGGTCAGCCTCCCCTCCTGCCCACCCCTTTTTCCTGGCCCTGCCTCCCTTCCCACTTCACATGATACCACAGTGCCCAGGGCAGTTTCCCCCTCCTGCCCACTCCTTGTACCGGCCCTGCTAGCAGGACTATTTTCTGAATAAAAATTCCAATTTAACCCTTAAAGAGAACCGGTCACGAATGAGCCTATCATATAAAGCAGAAAAAACTTTCAGACTAGTATACAGTCCAATCTCAATTCTGCAGCAGCGCTGCAAACCTTAAGTTTGTAAAAGACACAGTAAGTTGACCGTCCGGGATTGCTTGAAAATTGTGCTTCCAATCACCAACACTGTTCACCACGTGGGGGGAGAAAGAAAGTCCCCTTTGGGGAAACACTTACCAGATGGTAATGATCAGAGAGCCCATCAATACATTTCCTTTAGTCACCGTCTCGATCTTATTACTCTCCAGGTATATTGGATCAAAAATTCGCAAGTGTGTAGGGAAAGAAAAAATATCTACATAGAGCAGTATCGTTTGATATCTTTTAATAGCCCAAAAATAGATCCCCCTTACAAGTGCATGCGTACCATAGTTAAATAAGTTTCAGGCAAATTACTGATACTTAAAATCAGTCTGTGTGTGTGTGAACTCTTCACTGGATACCTGAGGACCGCTTGGAAGGACTTCCTGCAGTCTCCTGGTTTCCTCCGTGTGGAGCGCACGCGTCACTTCCGGGTTAGGTGCTGAACAACCACGCTCTGACGTTTCGTCGTTTAGGACTTCTTCTGAGAGCGTGATTTGTTCAGTGCACCCCCCGGGATTAAATAGGCTACAGACCGTCCCTTATTGGGTACACGTCATTTGCGTCACTTCTCTTCCCTGGCCGTGATTCGCTCAAACTTCGGCAACTCAGGGCGGAAGTGTTGCCGTCTGTGTTGTACAACGCCACTGTTGCCAGTCACTGTTCCCACCATACTGCTGCGCATAAGATTCATGTTAGACCCGCAGCTAGTACGAGGGACAGCGCATCAGTAGCCTTCTCATATATTGCACCCCAGACCCTCCGTGACAAATTTCAAAATAGGCATTCAATGCCAGAAGTCTGCTACACAGGGAATTTGATCTGCAGTGCAATAAATATTATATTCAATACCTATAAAGCGATACCATTTTAAAATATAACATTTAAAAATAACAATTTAAAAAATTACATTTTAAAATTATATAACAATTTAAAAACTTGAGATTATACATACATGATATATCCTAAATATCCGTTAAAAACGTTATATAGGAAAACTGCTATATCCCAGTATGGGAACTGTTGTGAACAACTGTAAACAAGTATAAATCAATAAAACTACTGTGGATAAGTGTAAATAAAACATATATATATATATATATATATATATATACATATATATAGCAAATTTGTTAAAATCTTAATAAAACATTGTTCAAATATCGTTACCATATTCAACACGTGAGATGTATACACTGAGTCAATATAATTGGTATTCAGCATATTTCATCATATTTCATTCAGCACATTAAATGCTGGGGATAAGTCCTAGTGCACATCCCAGTGATAGGGAAACCATATGCATAAACGATTAAAAATTATTATTATTATAGTAATATATGCACCTAAAACATCAGACTATATAAACATTTAAATATAAATGAAAATGAATAAATAAATAAGTCTATATATATGGGTGTAGGCAGAGTTACACCCTTTGGACATCTATCATGAAAATAATTATAATTATACCCATATCCGGAGCTCAAAATTATCTTATTGGATAAAACTTGGCATGTATACATTATGTACTCAAGGATTATTTCTCTTCGTTGCTGCCATAGAATAAACCGGCCAGGATATGAGTGTGTTTAATGATCTAGGATATCCTCCTGTTCTATATATACATATATTATTTACATGATATGGGCATTGTGCATCATATTATAGTATCTCTTTCTTCCGGATAGATATGCAAAAATGCTAATTATAGACCCATTGTGTGAACAATGGGCATTAGTTCATTTGTGTGACCAATGTCAATATATGCACGGGTTTTCAAGTGAGATTTTTTTGTGTTGTCGTTCCTCATTCTCACGTTAAGTGTCACTGATAAAACAATTAATGTCTAGTTCGACGTTCAAACCTTTAGGCGTTAAAACGTCTGTTAAAAAGATCCATTTCGTTTCGCATTTCGATAGCTCCCGAATTCGATGTGAACCTCTCCAATGTGCCTCCATGTGTTCAATACCCCAAAACTGTAATCCTGATGGATCTTGGTTATGTTTGATTTTGAAGTGTAAAGACACATTGTGATCCTCAAATCCAAGTTTAATATTCTTTATGTGCTCTGCAATTCTAATTCTTAATAATCTTTTGGTTCGACCAATATATAATAGGCCGCATGGACACCTCAGAGCATATACAACAAACATACTGTTACAGGTGATAAACTGTTTAATTTCGAACTCCCGGTTGTTTACTGGTGATGTAAATTGATCTAAACCACGTTGTAGTATTTTAACTTCCCTACATGGTTTACACCTTCTACATGAAAAGAATCCATTTTTGTCCCAGAAGCTTTGTGGTTTCACTGGTAGATCAAGAATTTTCTTGACTACTACATCACCGTGGTTTGAGGCCTTTTTATACAGAAATTGTGGTTCCTGGGGAATTACTGGGCCGAGTTTTTTATCTAAAAGAAGGATATGCCAATGTTGCCTAAAGATGGCTTCCACCTCTCTGTATTGGCTATGGAACTGGGATAGGAATCCCCATTCTTTTGTTTTGGTAATAGGCATCCCCTGTTCCACTTTTCCGTCTTTTTCTCTCAAGCACATATCTCTAGATGTCATTCCAACTTCTTCCACAATTTTTTCTAGAACCTGTGGGTTATACCCCTTTGCCTCGAATCTCTTTGTTAAAATCCTAGATTGAGTCAAGAAATTATCCATTTCTGAACAGTTTCGTTTGACTCGCATTATTTGACCTTTTGGGATGTTTTTTAACCACTGTGGGTGGTGTCCACTGGTAGTTGGTAGAAAACTATTCCTATCTGTTTGTTTAAAAAATACTTTCGTTTCTAATGTATTATTCTGCCGATAAATTGTTACGTCCAAGAAATTAATAATTTCATTGCTCCATTCTGATGTTAGTCTGATATTGTTTTCATTCATATTTAAAATGTTTAAAAACTTTTTAGAGAATCCTCAGATCCTTCCCAGATGAAGAATATATCATCAATGAAGCGTTTATAGAAGATCAGTTCAGGCTTTCTTTCTTTAAAAATGGATTTGTCTTCCCACTCCGCCATAAATAAGTTCGCGATGCTTGGAGCAAATTTCGCCCCCATTGCGACACCCCTTTTCTGTGTGTAGAACTTATTGTTGTACCAAAAATAGTTGTGGGACAGACAAAAATTAAGTGCATGACCAATAAACACTTTTTGACTGTGGGGTAGGTCTTCCCTTTGACATAGAGCCCAATTGAGGGCTAGGGTGGCATCGTCATGCTGTATGATGGAGTATAATGAAGCCACATCAGCGGTTACAAGAAAAATTGATTGATCGTCTCTCAAGGTCACGTTTTTCAAACAATTGAGGAAGTCTTTGGTATCTTTCAGGTAAGATTTGGTCTTTTGTACACTTTTTTGAAGGAAATTATCAAGATATTGCCCCATTCTTGCAGTTATAGAATCTATACTGTTGACAATCGGTCGAGCTGGGGGGTTTGTTGGGTTTTTATGTATTTTGGGGAGAGTATAAATAGTGGGGATCTTGCTGCTGGCCGGTAGTAGGTATAACTTTTCTTTTTTAGAGAGTACTCCTGAAGAAGAACCTATTTGTACCAGGATGCCCAGTTGGTCTCTATATGATTGTGTGGGATTATCGTCTAGTAGGCCATAAGTTGCCGTATCTGATAACATATCGACTATTTGTTCATGATAGAACTCCTTAGAGAGAACAACAACTCCCCCTCCTTTATCAGCTGGTCTGACAATGATGTCTTTGCGTTTTTCCAATAGTTTGATCCCTTCCTGAATATGTTTTAAACACACGTTTCTTTTGGGTTTCAAGTTACCTAGATCACGCAGAATTAGTCCTTTAAACACCTCAACCTGGTGATTGGGGTTATTTGGTGGATTGAATAAAGATTTATTCTTCAATCCACTGTTAACCACCCCTTGATGGTTGTTCATAGGAATTGTTTGGGTGTTGAGGCCCACAAAGTATTTCTTCATATTCAATTTTCTAATGTATTTATGTACATCGATGTAGACATCAAATTTATTAATGGGTTTTTTTATACCACATTTCAGACCCATGTTTAGGATATTCAATTCTTTGTGCGTTAGTTCTACAGCGCTTAGATTGAATATTCCATCGGTTACTGGTGCCGACTTCTTTTTCTGGACCCTCCTTCCTGCCCTGCATCCTCTGATGTAGGGTACCTTGGCTGTGTGTATTGTGCTTGATCTCTCGTCCATTGGGTGGGCGGTTGATGATCCCTCCATTCCTGATCTCTGTATTCTTGGTGTGGGTATTGTTGTGGTCTCCCCCTGGTCTGGGGGTAGTGGCCTCTCCCCCTTCTGGGTGGTCCCCTTCCTCTCCCTAAAAAAGGACGTGGAGGTGGGGCATCATTTTGTGTATTATGTTGGGTGGCCAATGGTTGGTAATAATTGTATATCGGGGTAGGGTAATATGTAGGTTGTTGATTTGAATTAGCACCTCTACCTCTACCTCTGGATTTACTTTTCCCTCGTCTCACTGGAGTGGAGAATTGTGCTGGGGAGTCGATATCTATTTCATCTTCACTTCTGTCATCTAATCTTCTATCCAGACATGGCGTGTCATTGGTGTTGATAGCATTTATCACCTGTTCATCACCTAATGGTTTGATGATCAGATTAATTTTGTCGGGTAGCAGTGATTGCCATGCATATAAATTATTGACATTATAATCACCCATATCTCTGTGATACTTCTTGATTTTCTTTTTTTGTGTATCTTTGTCCACTTTCTCTAACCTTTTGTTAATCCTATTGTTGAAATCTATAATTGATTGTGTGTCTTTAATGGGGTCTAGTTGTACTTGTAATTCATTTATTTTATTTTCCAAAATACTCATTTTTCGTCGTTTTCTTAAGAGTATTAAATCTTGTAACTTGAATGCTACTCCATTAAAAAAGTCAAACCACTCACGGATGGAATTGGGGTCTTCCAATCCATCCTGGGTGTGACCTCCCATCTCAAGCTTCTTATAGTTATCCTATCCTTTATGTATTGTTCAAGGGTGCATATGTCCCACCAGGTTTTGACCTGTTTCTCAAGTGTATTTCCTAGTGCCGACATAGCTGTATTGTAGTTCACCTGACTAGCGGTGGGTCCACTTGCTGAAAATATAGTATTAATATCAAGTTTCTGTTGCTTAAAAATTTGAGCGCATCCATAGCAGCTGAGTAAAATGTGTAACAATGTATCAATCTATAGTACTACTAAAATGGCCCTCTAATGTAGTCCAACTCTGCGCTTAGGATAATAACTCAAAAATCTCTGTACAGATACCTCTGATAAACAATAATATATATATAAAAAAGCAGCTGCTAAAAGAAAATAACAATCATATAAAGCAGAAAAAACTTTCAGACTAGTATACAGTCCAATCTCAATTCTGCAGCAGCGCTGCAAACCTTAAGTTTGTAAAAGACACAGTAAGTTGACCGTCCGGGATTGCTTGAAAATTGTGCTTCCAATCACCAACACTGTTCACCACGTGGGGGGAGAAAGAAAGTCCCCTTTGGGGAAACACTTACCAGATGGTAATGATCAGAGAGCCCATCAATACATTTCCTTTAGTCACCGTCTCGATCTTATTACTCTCCAGGTATATTGGATCAAAAATTCGCAAGTGTGTAGGGAAAGAAAAAATATCTACATAGAGCAGTATCGTTTGATATCTTTTAATAGCCCAAAAATAGATCCCCCTTACAAGTGCATGCGTACCATAGTTAAATAAGTTTCAGGCAAATTACTGATACTTAAAATCAGTCTGTGTGTGTGTGAACTCTTCACTGGATACCTGAGGACCGCTTGGAAGGACTTCCTGCAGTCTCCTGGTTTCCTCCGTGTGGAGCGCACGCGTCACTTCCGGGTTAGGTGCTGAACAACCACGCTCTGACGTTTCGTCGTTTAGGACTTCTTCTGAGAGCGTGTGATTTGTTCAGTGCACCCCCCGGGATTAAATAGGCTACAGACCGTCCCTTATTGGGTACACGTCATTTGCGTCACTTCTCTTCCCTGGCCGTGATTCGCTCAAACTTCGGCAACTCAGGGCGGAAGTGTTGCCGTCTGTGTTGTACAACGCCACTGTTGCCAGTCACTGTTCCCACCATACTGCTGCGCATAAGATTCATGTTAGACCCGCAGCTAGTACGAGGGACAGCGCATCAGTAGCCTTCTCATATATTGCACCCCAGACCCTCCGTGACAAATTTCAAAATAGGCATTCAATGCCAGAAGTCTGCTACACAGGGGAATTTGATCTGCAGTGCAATAAATATTATATTCAATACCTATAAAGCGATACCATTTTAAAATATAACATTTAAAAATAACAATTTAAAAAATTACATTTAAAATTATATAACAATTTAAAAACTTGAGATTATACATACATGATATATCCTAAATATCCGTTAAAAACGTTATATAGGAAAACTGCTATATCCCAGTATGGGAACTGTTGTGAACAACTGTAAACAAGTATAAATCAATAAAACTACTGTGGATAAGTGTAATAAAACATATATATATATATATATATATATATATACATATATATAGCAAATTTGTTAAAATCTTAATAAAACATTGTTCAAATATCGTTACCATATTCAACACGTGAGATGTATACACTGAGTCAATATAATTGGTATTCAGCATATTTCATCATATTTCATTCAGCACATTAAATGCTGGGGATAAGTCCTAGTGCACATCCCAGTGATAGGGAAACCATATGCATAAACGATTAAAAATTATTATTATTATAGTAATATATGCACCTAAAACATCAGACTATATAAACATTTAAATATAAATGAAAATGAATAAATAAATAAGTCTATATATATGGGTGTAGGCAGAGTTACACCCTTTGGACATCTATCATGAAAATAATTATAATTATACCCATATCCGGAGCTCAAAATTATCTTATTGGATAAAACTTGGCATGTATACATTATGTACTCAAGGATTATTTCTCTTCGTTGCTGCCATAGAATAAACCGGCCAGGATATGAGTGTGTTTAATGATCTAGGATATCCTCCTGTTCTATATATACATATATTATTTACATGATATGGGCATTGTGCATCATATTATAGTATCTCTTTCTTCCGGATAGATTTGAAAAAAAAAATATATATATATATATATATGCAAAAATGCTAATTATAGACCCATTGTGTGAACAATGGGCATTAGTTCATTTGTGTGACCAATGTCAATATATGCACGGGTTTTCAAGTGAGATTTTTTTGTGTGTGATGTAGTAGTCAAGAAAATTCTTGATCTACCAGTGAAACCACAAAGCTTCTGGGACAAAAATGGATTCTTTTCATGTAGAAGGTGTAAACCATGTAGGGAAGTTAAAATACTACAACGTGGTTTAGATCAATTTACATCACCAGTAAACAACCGGGAGTTCGAAATTAAACAGTTTATCACCTGTAACAGTATGTTTGTTGTATATGCTCTGAGGTGTCCATGCGGCCTATTATATATTGGTCGAACCAAAAGATTATTAAGAATTAGAATTGCAGAGCACATAAAGAATATTAAACTTGGATTTGAGGATCACAATGTGTCTTTACACTTCAAAATCAAACATAACCAAGATCCATCAGGATTACAGTTTTGGGGTATTGAACACATGGAGGCACATTGGAGAGGTTCACATCGAATTCGGGAGCTATCGAAATGCGAAACGAAATGGATCTTTTTAACAGACGTTTTAACGCCTAAAGGTTTGAACGTCGAACTAGACATTAATTGTTTTATCAGTGACACTTAACGTGAGAATGAGGAACGACAACACAAAAAAATCTCACTTGAAAACCCGTGCATATATTGACATTGGTCACACAAATGAACTAATGCCCATTGTTCACACAATGGGTCTATAATTAGCATTTTTGCATATATATATATATATATATTTTTTTTTTCAAATCTATCCGGAAGAAAGAGATACTATAATATGATGCACAATGCCCATATCATGTAAATAATATATGTATATATAGAACAGGAGGATATCCTAGATCATTAAACACACTCATATCCTGGCCGGTTTATTCTATGGCAGCAACGAAGAGAAATAATCCTTGAGTACATAATGTATACATGCCAAGTTTTATCCAATAAGATAATTTTGAGCTCCGGATATGGGTATAATTATAATTATTTTTCATGATAGATGTCCAAAGGGTGTAACTCTGCCTACACCCATATATATAGACTTATTTATTTATTCATTTTCATTTATATTTAAATGTTTATATAGTCTGATGTTTTAGGTGCATATATTACTATAATAATAATAATTTTTAATCGTTTATGCATATGGTTTCCCTATCACTGGGATGTGCACTAGGACTTATCCCAGCATTTAATGTGCTGAATGAAATATGATGAAATATGCTGAATACCAATTATATTGACTCAGTGTATACATCTCACGTGTTGAATATGGTAACGATATTTGAACAATGTTTTATTAAGATTTTAACAAATTTGCTATATATATGTATATATATATATATATATATATATATATGTTTTATTTACACTTATCCACAGTAGTTTTATTGATTTATACTTGTTTACAGTTGTTCACAACAGTTCCCATACTGGGATATAGCAGTTTTCCTATATAACGTTTTTAACGGATATTTAGGATATATCATGTATGTATAATCTCAAGTTTTAAATTGTTATATAATTTTAAAATGTAATTTTTTAAATTGTTATTTTTAAATGTTATATTTTAAAATGGTATCGCTTTATAGGTATTGAATATAATATTTATTGCACTGCAGATCAAATTCCCCTGTGTAGCAGACTTCTGGCATTGAATGCCTATTTTGAAATTTGTCACGGAGGGTCTGGGGTGCAATATATGAGAAGGCTACTGATGCGCTGTCCCTCGTACTAGCTGCGGGTCTAACATGAATCTTATGCGCAGCAGTATGGTGGGAACAGTGACTGGCAACAGTGGCGTTGTACAACACAGACGCAACACTTCCGCCCTGAGTTGCCGAAGTTTGAGCGAATCACGGCCAGGGAAGAGAAGTGACGCAAATGACGTGTACCCAATAAGGGACGGTCTGTAGCCTATTTAATCCCGGGGGTGCACTGAACAAATCACGCTCTCAGAAGAAGTCCTAAACGACGAAACGTCAGAGCGTGGTTGTTCAGCACCTAACCCGGAAGTGACGCGTGCGCTCCACACGGAGGAAACCAGGAGACTGCAGGAAGTCCTTCCAAGCGGTCCTCAGGTATCCAGTGAAGAGTTCACACACACACAGACTGATTTTAAGTATCAGTAATTTGCCTGAAACTTATTTAACTATGGTACGCATGCACTTGTAAGGGGGATCTATTTTTGGGCTATTAAAAGATATCAAACGATACTGCTCTATGTAGATATTTTTTCTTTCCCTACACACTTGCGAATTTTTGATCCAATATACCTGGAGAGTAATAAGATCGAGACGGTGACTAAAGGAAATGTATTGATGGGCTCTCTGATCATTACCATCTGGTAAGTGTTTCCCCAAAGGGGACTTTCTTTCTCCCCCCACGTGGTGAACAGTGTTGGTGATTGGAAGCACAATTTTCAAGCAATCCCGGACGGTCAACTTACTGTGTCTTTTACAAACTTAAGGTTTGCAGCGCTGCTGCAGAATTGAGATTGGACTGTATACTAGTCTGAAAGTTTTTTCTGCTTTATATGATTGTTATTTTCTTTTAGCAGCTGCTTTTTTATATATATATTATTGTTTATCAGAGGTATCTGTACAGAGATTTTTGAGTTATTATCCTAAGCGCAGAGTTGGACTACATTAGAGGGCCATTTTAGTAGTACTATAGATTGATACGAATGAGCCTATATTATAATCTTGCAAGAAAACTAGGTCAGGTGCGGACTGACAACTCATGGGGCCCCCGGGCAATAGAAGATTATGGGGCCCCCAGGCTTACAGATGGCCACCACGCCAGGAGGCAGTGCAGAGGCGGGGCAGCTAAAATCTCGGGATTTTCACATCAAAAGCATGTAGGTTTCGGACATATCAGGGACAGATGTAAAAAAAAACACAGATTTTTACATACTGTCCCTGGTTTTAATGAGCCTGGCAACCCTGATGGGGCCCCCTAGTGGCATGGGGCCCTCGGGCAGTGCCCGAGTTCCTCAATGGTCAGTCTGCCCCTGGACTAGGTATACAGGTATGTATGATATTCCACTCCTGTTCCCCTCCACCTCCCAACCAATAAGACAAACCTTCTGAACTGCCAATTGGAGATTCCACGATATACTGTCAATAAATGTGGAACAGAAAAGAAGAAAAATAATACATCGCTACAATGATAGGGGGGGGGGGGGAGACTCAATGAATTAGATTGTAAGCTCTTAGGATCAGGGCCCTCTGTATTGAATTGTACTGTAACTGTAATGTCTGCCCTAAAAAGCGCTGCGTAACCTGTTGGCGCTATAATACGAACGATCCCCCGTTTAAAGGGCTTATTCCTCAGGAGGGGCTCTAGGCCGAGCCGAGCCGAGCCGAGCCGAGCAGCCAATACTCCATCATGGGACAGCACAGGCTAAACGCACTTGACGTTCACCCTGCTCCGCCATAGGCTGGTGCTCCGGGGGAGGGGGGGGGGGGGTCACCCTTCAAAATTCCTTTCGCTAGACACTTTAGTCAAACATCTGGTGCGGATTTTGAGAGGTCGCGGGGCGGCTCATATTTTCAGAGTCACCTTCCCCGCGTCATCAATCATTATTAAGCCGGGGTCTGGTAGGCCGAGAGATTAGGCCAGAGGTGGGGAAATGGCGTCCGCAGGGACCCCGGGGGCAGGTCACAAGGTGTTCCCTAAATCCCCCCATAACTCATTTGACTGGTAGCAAGTGTATAGAGAGTGGTCACAAAATCCCCCTGTACTCCCCCCCCCCCCCCCCCCCCCCCCGTTTACAACAGAGCGGGGCCCCCCTTCTCGGGTCAACTACTAGATGGGAACTAGAGTCGTCTTAAAGAAGAACCCCGGCAAAAGCTTCTACAGTTACACAAAGTAGCTAAGGGTTTGCCAAGTTTTTCCTGCTGTTTGTGGCCCTATCTTTTTTTTTTTGCTACCTGTGGCCCCGTTTAGTAGGCGAGGTTGAAAAAAGACACAAGTCCAACCCTCACGGTGCCCCTTCCACCTCACATGATACCACAGTGCCCAGGGCAGCCACCCCTTGTGCCGGCCCTGCCACCAATCTCCTCACGGTGCCCCTCCCACCTCACATGATACCACAGTGCCCAGGGCAGCCGCTGCTCCTGCCCACCCCCTTGTCTTGGCCCTGCCACCAATCTCCTCACGGTGCCCCTCCCACCTCACATGATACCAGTGCCCAGGGCAGCCTTCCCTCCTGCTCACCCCCTTGTGCCGACCCTGCCACCAATCTCATCACTGTGCCCTCCCACCTCACATGATACCACAGTGTCCAGGGCAGCCGTCCCTCCTGGTCACCCCTTGTCCTAGCACTGCCTCCAATCTCCTCACAGTGCCCCTCCCACCTCACAGGATACCACAGCGTCCAGGGCAGCCACCCCTCCCGGTCACCCCTTGTCCTAGCACTGCCTCCAATCTCCTCACAGTGCCCCTCCCACCTCACATGATACCACAGTGTCCAGGGCAGCCGTCCCTCCTGGTCACCCCTTGTCCCAGCAATGCCTCCAATCTCCTCACTGTGCCCCTCCCACCTCACATGATACCACAGTGCCCAGGGCAGCCAGCCACTCCTTGTTCCAGCACTGCCTCCAATCTTCTCACGGTGCCCCTCCCACCTCAGATGATACTACAGTGCCCAGGGCAGCCGCCCCTCCTGGCCACCCCTTGTTCCAGCACTGCCTCCAATCTTCTCATGGTGCCCCATCCCACCTCACATGATACTACAGTGCCCAGGGCAGCCGCTCCTCCTGGCCACCCCTTGTTCCAGCACTGCCTCCAATCTTCTCACGGTGCCCCTCCCACCTCACATGATACCACAGTGCCCAGGGCAGCCGCCCCTCCTGGCCACCCCTTGTTCCAGCACTGCCTCCAATCTTCTCATGGTGCCCCATCCCACCTCACATGATACCACAGTGCCCAGGGCAGCCAGCCACCCCTTGTTCCAGCACTGCCTCCAATCTTCTCACGGTGCCCCTCCCACCTCAGATGATACTACAGTGCCCAGGGCAGCCGCCCCTCCTGGCCACCCCTTGTTCCAGCACTGCCTCCAATCTTCTCATGGTGCCCCATCCCACCTCACAGGATACCACAGCGTCCAGGGCAGCCACCCCTCCCGGTCACCCCTTGTCCTAGCACTGCCTCCAATCTCCTCACAGTGCCCCTCCCACCTCACATGATACCACAGTGTCCAGGGCAGCCGTCCCTCCTGGTCACCCCTTGTCCCAGCAATGCCTCCAATCTCCTCACTGTGCCCCTCCCACCTCACATGATACCACAGTGCCCAGGGCAGCCAGCCACTCCTTGTTCCAGCACTGCCTCCAATCTTCTCACGGTGCCCCTCCCACCTCAGATGATACTACAGTGCCCAGGGCAGCCGCCCCTCCTGGCCACCCCTTGTTCCAGCACTGCCTCCAATCTTCTCATGGTGCCCCATCCCACCTCACATGATACTACAGTGCCCAGGGCAGCCGCTCCTCCTGGCCACCCCTTGTTCCAGCACTGCCTCCAATCTTCTCACGGTGCCCCTCCCACCTCACATGATACCACAGTGCCCAGGGCAGCCGCCCCTCCTGGCCACCCCTTGTTCCAGCACTGCCTCCAATCTTCTCATGGTGCCCCATCCCACCTCACATGATACCACAGTGCCCAGGGCAGCCAGCCACCCCTTGTTCCAGCACTGCCTCCAATCTTCTCACGGTGCCCCTCCCACCTCAGATGATACTACAGTGCCCAGGGCAGCCGCCCCTCCTGGCCACCCCTTGTTCCAGCACTGCCTCCAATCTTCTCATGGTGCCCCATCCCACCTCACATGATACTACAGTGCCCAGGGCAGCCGCTCCTCCTGGCCACCCCTTGTTCCAGCACTGCCTCCAATCTTCTCACGGTGCCCCTCCCACCTCACATGATACCACAGTGCCCAGGGCAGCCGCCCCTCCTGGCCACCCCTTGTTCCAGCACTGCCTCCAATCTTCTCATGGTGCCCCATCCCACCTCACATGATACTACAGTGCCCAGGGCAGCCGCCCCTCCTGGCCACCCCTTGTTCCAGCACTGCCTCCAATCTCCTCACGGTGCCCCTCCCACTTCACATGATACCACAGTGCCCAGGGCAGCTTTCCCTCCTCCCCACCCCTTGTCCAGCCCTGCCGGGTTTGCCAGGTGAACTCTTATTTTTTGCCCTGCTGACTCTCAACAAGCCTGCCAGTAAGTGAAAATCAAGGTGGACCTTCCAGGCCAGATGTAAGGGCCACTTGTTTTGCCAGTTCCCTGCCCATCCCACACACATTGCTTTAAAAAGCCATACGTTTACAAACCGGTGGTCCTCTAAAAAAAAAAAAAAGTTTTTTTTTAGGCCCCGGCCTCCAATGCTTTTGGGCTTGGGTGATGTTCCTGTGCCTCACCAGCAGAGCTGGGAGCTCAAGTCCTACAACTATGCACTTTTGTAATGAGTTGGAGCCATGTAGGATTTCGAGGCCCCAAGCTCTGCCAAGAGATGTGGTGACCCTACCCCTTGCTGAGCAATGGAGGCCGAGGTCAATGGTTTGTTTACAGATAGCTTCCCCTAGGACAGGGGTCCCCAAACTGCGGCCCGAGGGCCAGATGTGGCCCTTTACTAGCCTTTATCTGGCCCTTGGGGCACTATTCCTCCCACTGACACCAACAAGGGGGCACTATTTCTTCCTCCGATACCAATGATGGAATACTATTCCTCCTACTAATAAGGACACTACTCCTCCTCCAACTGAGACCAACCTGGAGGCCACATTTATTGTCACCGATGCCGGGCCCGAGACATCTGCTGTCTCCGCTGGCCACAATTCGGCCCCCCTGAAGTCTTGAGGACAACAAACTGGCCCTTTGTGTGAAAAGTTTGGAGACCCCCTGCCCTAGGACACTAGCAAAAAACTGAGGCATGCTGGGTAAAGGAGGGGTTATACAGGGGCCGACTGCTGGCTTTACAATCTGTTTGACAGCCTCCCAACCTCCTGTAGACGGCAGTACAACACACTTTTCCTAAATTCCTGTGTCTCTCAATGGACGATAGAGAAACTGTTTTTTGCTGAAGATAACCTTCCCCCCAGGCCCGGATTTACTACCTTTGCCGCCCCAAGGCCGGGTCCTTCAATACTACCCCCCCCAACACACACACTATCACATAGGGGGCTTCTGAGCCCCCTTACATCTGGTCTCCCCATCAGAGTTCCCCCTTACATCTGGTGTCCCCAACAGAGTTCCCCCTTACATCTGGTGTCCCCATCAGAGTTCCCCCTTACATCTGGTGTCCCCATCAGAGTTCCCCCTTACATCTGGTGTCCCCATCAGAGTTCCCCCTTACATCTGGTGTCCCCATCAGAGTTCCCCCTTACATCTGTTGTCCCCATCAGAGTTCCCCCTTACATCTGGTGTCCCCATCAGAGTTCCCCCTTACATCTGGTGTCCCCATCAGAGTTCCCCCTTACATCTGGTGTCCCCATCAGAGTTCCCCCTTACATCTGGTGTCCCAATCAGCCCCCCCTTACATCTGGTGTCCCCCACCAGGTTCCCCCTTACATCTGGTGTCCCCATCAGCCCCCCCTTACATCTGGTGTCCCCATTAGAGTTCTCCCTTGCCCCCCCCCCACTCCGCACTACTTACTTAGAACCCCCTTTCTGCCTCTTACAACCCGTTTTTGGTTATAGATTCTTTGACACGTGAAATGCATCCAGTAAAAATTCTTGTGCGCTTTTTTTTTTTTGTGGTATTAAAGGAAACGGATTTATTTCGCCAAAAAACATTTTGTGAGTTTTGACAAAAACCAAAAAGGAAAAACAAATAAAATAAAAACAAAGAAATAAAAAAATCAACCTTATAAAAATAATTATCATCTAGTGCTTTCTCTAGATCGTTCAACTCCTTCCGCGAGGTGAGGCGAGGTGCGGAGAACCATCGAGTGAGACAAAAAGGTTGACCGCGTTCATCTACAGCAGCCTGAGGGGGCCAAATGCAATGTTATAAATATAATCCGAGTGACTCCATTTTGTTCCCCCATCCCCCATCCCCCCCCCCCCCCCCCCAGAAGTTTTGAAGGCCTCATCTTCCAGATCTCAATAAACGGATTTCGCCACAATGAAAAAAAAAAGTGGCTCCATGTTCATTGGTTGAGATTTCCCAGAATCCTTTGTTCCTCAGTTACGTCAGCTGAGCATTTTGTTCGGGGCAGAACTGAACCAACAATAAGGGGGGGGGGGGGCGCAACAGTCCAGAAGGATCTAGAGACGGCAAGTAGAAGAAAAGTTGAGTTGTGGGACACCATTCTTCTAAGCAGGTGAAGTTTACCTTTGTGGTCCTTCAATGACCTCCTGTGTAAGACAAGTAGGTAGGTTCCCCCCCCCACCCGGTTATTAGGTATGTATCAGGAGCCAGGGGGGGTTGCGGTTGAATCCATTTTTGGATGCGGAATGGTAATAGGTTGATATTCTGACTTGTATTCCGCGTGATCACAAGTAACGGTGCCGGTTGCGACTGAGGTTTGGAAAACGGAGGCGCCACGAATGCGTCCTTCCTAATGACATCCGCAGGTCCTCACCACCATGTTCCTGTATTTCTTGAGGATGACGTTGGAGCTGTCGTCGAAGTAAAGGACGGAGATGGCCGTGAGCTGAGTGGGGGCGCAGCAAGGCTTCGGGACCGTGTCCGGGTTGATGAAATGAACCTGACGGGGAGAAATGAGAACAAAGTTTCACCAAAAACGTTGAGCAAGCATCTCCGTACTCTCCAATCGGGAAGCTTCCATTGGGCCTAAAAACAACTTTATTGTTCCAGGCAGGGTTTGACGAATGTGCTTGGAATCTAGGAGCCAGCTAAAAAAAGTTAGGAGCCAGAAACGCGCCCCCGTCCCGCCGCGCAGAAGCAAAGGCATACCTGAGTAGCGCCCGCATATGAAAACGGTGGTCAAACCACACATGTGAGATATCACCGCGATCGCCAGAGTGAGAGCAATAATTCTAGCTCTATACCTTCTCTGTAACTCAAAACATGCAACCTGTAGAATTTTTTAAACATCGCCCTATGGAGATATTAAAGGGTGAAGCGTGACATGTTAGGTATCAATTTATTCGGCGTAACAATATCTTTCACAATATAAAAAAAAATATTGGGATAACTTTACTGTTGTCTTATTAAAAGTGTATTTTTTACCAAAAAAAGTGCGCTTGTAAGACCGCCATTTTATTCTCTAGCACAGGGCTCAAAATTTCAAGTCCTGAGCTACTAGCCAGGCCTCAAGAGTTACTCGCCACCAGTTGCCCCACCTAATTCATACACAGCCCTGCGCCTAATTGCACCCGTAAACACGCCCTGGTAGATTATCTCATGGAATGACACTGTTAAACGTTTTATGCAGAATCAAGTTACAAAATTAAATATTACCAACAACAACTTTAACAAAATAGGACAGGGCACTGGGGGCAGACCAGAGGGACAGGGCACTGGGGGCAGACCAGAGGGACAGGGCACTGGGGGCAGACCAGAGGGACAGGGCACAAGGACAGGGCGCTGGGGGCAGACCAGAGGGACAGGGCACTGGGGGCAGACCAGAGGGACAGGGCACTGGGGGCAGACCAGAGGGACAGGGCGCTGGGGGCAGACCAGAGGGACAGGGCACTGGGGGCAGACCAGAGGGACAGGGCACAAGGACAGGGCATTGGGGGCAGACCAGAGGGACAGGGCGCTGGGGGCAGACCAGAGGGACAGGGCACTGGGGGCAGACCAGAGGGACAGGGCACTGGGGGCAGACCAGAGGGACAGGGCACTGGGGGCAGACCAGAGGGACAGGGCACTGGGGGCAGACCAGAGGGACAGGGCACAAGGACAGGGCATTGGGGGCAGACCAGAGGGACAGGGCGCTGGGGGCAGACCAGAGGGACAGGGCACTGGGGGCAGACCAGAGGGACATGGCACTGGGGGCAGACCAGAGGGACATGGCACTGGGGGCAGACCAGAGGGACAGGGCACTGGGGGCAGACCAGAGGGACATGGCACTGGGGGCAGACCAGAGGGACAGGGCACTGGGGGCAGACCAGAAGGACAGGGCACTGGGGGCAGACCAGAAGGACAGGACACCTTTCCTCTTCGGCCGCCAATCTCATCGGGACTCTAAGTGTAGCACAGATTGGAGGGAGATTGGTCATGCAGCCCTGTCATCACTCACCCCCAGCTCAAATCCACTCGCCAAATGCTAGTAGGCGAGTGGAAATTTTGAGGGCTGCTCTAGGGTGTTAGAATAAAAAAGATATATCATGTTTGGGGGTTCCAATTAGAGGGAAAAAGATGGCAGTGCGGCCTTCTGCAGGCCTGCGCTTCCTTCCCCACTCTCTAGGTCACACTTAACCCCTTCATAGCCCCCTACAGGTTAACCCCCTTCACTGCCAGTGTAGTTTTCACAGTAATCAGTGCATTTTTATAGCACTGATCGCTGTAAAAATGGCAATGGTCCCAAAATGGCATCAAAAGTGTCTGATGTGTCCCCCATAATGTCGAAGTGCCGATAAAAATCGCTGATCATTTATTATTACTAATAAAAAAAATAATAATAAAAATGCCATAAAACTATCCACCATTTTGTAGATACTATAACTTTTGCGCAAACCAATCAATATACGCTTATTGCGTTTTTTTTTTACCAAAAATATTTATAAGAATACGTATCGACCTAAACTGAGGAAACATTTTTTTTTATATATATATATGTTTTTTGGGGATATTTATTATAGCAAAAAGTAAAAATATAGGGCCAGATTCAGGTAGAAGTTACGCGGCTTATCTCTAGATAAGCCGCGTAACTTCTAACCTACGACGGCGTATCTGTTTTCTGTATTCAGAAAACGAGACACGCCGGGATTGAGTTAAGATACGAGCGGCGTAATTGTATTTCGCCGTCGTATCGGAACTGCAATTTTAAAATGGCCGCTAGGGGCGTTCCCGCCGAGAATATGTAAATCAGCGCGATACGGCAATTCACGAATGTACGCCCGCCCGACGCAGTCACTTTACGACGTTTACGTAAGGGTTTTCCCGGCGTAAAGATAAAGCAACAAAAAGCACGCGCATCCTATGTTAAGTATGGCCGTCGTGACCGCGTCGAATTGAAAATGTTTGCGTCGTTTGCGTAACTCGTCCGTGAATGGGGATTGACGTCATTGACGTTCACTTCGAAAACACCGTCATAATTTGGAGCAATGCGCACTGGGATACATTGACAGCCGGCGCATGCGCAGTACGTTCGCCGCGGGATCGCGCCTATTTTAAATACTACACGCCGTCGCAACTTTAGGAGCAAGTCCTTTGTGAATACAGTACTTTCTCCTAAAGTTTCGGCGGAGTAGCGTAAATGAGCAACGTTACGCCGGAATAAAGAACCGCTCGCCATCCTGAATCTGGCCCATTTTCTCAAAATTGTCGCTCTTTTTTTGTTTATAGCGCAAAAAATAAAAACCGCGGAGGTGATGAAATACCACCAAAAGAAATCTCTATTTGTGGGGAAAAAAGGACTCGAATTTTGTTTGGGAGCCACGTCGCACGACCGCGCAATTGTCGGTTAAAGCGACGCGGTGCCGAATCGCAAAAAGGGGCCCGGTCATTTGGCAGGCAAATGTTCCGGGGTTGAAGTGGTTGGTTTTTTATTATTTTTAAAGATCCCCGGATTTGAAGCGGGAAATGCTGACATACAGGAGCAGCCCAGATGTTCTTACCAGTGTCTGGACGATGGCGTGGTTCGTGGCGTTCATGTAGGAATTTAGTGGGAAAGCGCATTCACCTTCACAGTAATAAGCAGCGTAACCCTCCGGAGCAATAATCCAATCCTACAGGGAGAGGGGGGAAAAAAAAACCACAACGACATTAATAAACCCGGCAAAACCACCGACACCAAACACAGAGATCTCAGTGTCCCTCCATGAGTGCGGGTGTAACGCCATTGGATGGGGGAAAGAAGAAGTAAGACCCCCGTCACAGTTACAGTGCCTTGAAAAAGTATTCATACCCCTTGAAATTCCCCACATTTTCTCATGTTACAACCAAAAAACGTAAATGTATTTTATTGGGATTTTATGTGAGAGACACAAAGGGTCACATAATTGTGAACTGGAAGGAAAATGATACAAATAAATCTGTGAAAAGTGTGTGTGTGTGTGGGGGGGGGGGGGGGCATTTGTATGGCGCCCCCCGGAGTCAATACTTTGTAGAACCACCTTTCTCTACAAGTCTTTTTGGGGGTGTCTCTACCAGCTTTGCACATCTAGAGAGGGACATTTCTGCCCATTCTTCTTCTGTGTAAAATATCTCTGTCTCTGTCAGATTGGATGCGTCTGTGATCAGCAATTTTCAAGTCTTGCCCACGGATTCTCAATGGGATTTAGGTCTGGACTGTGACTGGGCCATTCTAACACGTGAAGGAGGGCAGAGGACAAAGGACAGCAGAGAAGGGCAGCGGAGTGGAGGAGGACGGAAGGGGGGCAGAGGAAAGCAGAGATGGATGGAGGAGGGCGAGAGAAAGCAGAGGATAGAAGAGGGCAGAGAAGGAAGGAAGGAGGAGGAAAGCAGAGACGGGCAGAGGAGGATGGAGGAGGGCAGAGGGCAGAGGACAGAGGAGAGTAGAGAAGGGCAGGGGAAGACAGAAGAGAAAAGAGGGCAGAGGACAAAGGACAACAGAGAAGGGCAGTGGAGAGGAGGAGGAAGGCAGAGGAAAGCAGAGATGGGCGGAGGAGGGCAGGGGACAGCGTAGGACAGAGAACAGAAGAGGGCAGAGGAGGAAAGAGAAAAGCAGAGGAGGGTGGAGGAGGGCATAAAACAAAGGAGAGCAGAGGAGGGCAGAAAAGGCTAGGGCAGGGCAGAAGAGAACAGAGGAGGGCAGAAGAGAACAGAGGAGGGCAGAAGAGAACAGAGGAGGGCAGAAGAGGGTGAGGGAGGGCAGAGGAGGGTGAGGGAAGGCAGGGGAGGGCAGAGGAGGGCGGGGGAGGGCAGAAGAAAAAGGACAGTCGAGAGAAGGAGAAAGAAAGGGGGGCAGAGGAAAGCAGAGATGGGCAGAGGAGGGCAGGGGACAGCGGAAGACAGAGGACAGAAGAGGGCAGAGGAGGAAGGAGGAAAGCAGAGGAGGACATACAACAAAGGAGAGCAGAGGAGGACAGGAGAGCTGAGGAGGGTAGGGGAGGGCAAAGGAGAGAAAAAAGCAGGAGGAAGGCAGGGGAGGGCGAAGGACAGAAGAGAGCAGAGGACAGAGGAGGGCAGAAAAAAGCAGAGGAGGGCAAAGTGGCTAAAGAAGCATCAGAGATAGTGCGCATGCGCATTGTTTAACATTGCATGAAGGGCAAACGTCATAAATAATAATTTACTATGCTGAAGGTGTTTTTTTCTATAAATATGTAGAAGTTTAGACTGAAGTTCCTCTTTCTGCAGCTTTTGCATCCAATCAGAGAAGCTCTTGAGCTACACAGCGGTTGGTAGACCTGAAGGACATTGTAGAACACGGGTGGTGGAACGCGGTGACACGCCTCTTTCCTGAACATGCTCACAAATCTCCCACATGAAGTGTATAAAGTAAAAGCATCTCATCTCCTGCGGATTTATCTCTTCTGTTCTCTGGGACGGGATACGGGATTTCCTGTATCAATGTTTACATCTGTTTTTTTCAAAGACTAAAGCGCCCGGTGGCTTTTTCTGATCAGATGGGACTGAAACTCCCAAACTGATTATCAATCAGATTATCGATCAGAGAACGGAAAGGGTATAAAAGTGTGACATTTGTGGCGTTCGTTTTACATGGCGATTTTTCTTTTATACTTCGTCGAAATAAATAAAAAAAAAGACAAAAAGTTCAGAGAAAAAAAAACAAAAAACACGCAGATTACTGGTTGCGGTGTAGGTGCCGCGTGTTATCTCTGTGCGGTGGGCGGAGTGCCGTTACACCGCCGCCGGGGGGGGGGGGGGGGGGGGGGGGGGGGTCTCACCTGCCATCCCAGGTCCCGGAAGCTGACGTAGAGTTCGTGTTTCTTACAGGCTTGTTTCTGGTCTGTGCTGCTGTTTTCTGTGATGACACAAGGGGGAGATATATTGTTAAAGGGGCATCCCGCTTCACCCAGACACACCCCGATCAGACACGCCCCCTATCACCAGACACGCCCCCTATCACCAGACACGCCCCCTATCATCAGACACGCCCCTTATCATCAGACACGCCCCTTATCATCAGACACGTCCCTATCATCAGACACGCCCCCTATCATCAGACACGCCCCCTATCATCAGACACGTCCCTATCATCAGACACGTCCCTATCATCAGACACACCCCCTATCATCAGACACGTCCCTATCATCAGACACACCCCCTATCATCAGACACGTCCCTATCATCAGACACGCCCCTATCGTCAGACACGCCCCTATCATCAGACACGCCCCTATTGTCAGGCACACCCCTATAGTCAGACACGCTCCTATCGTCAAACACGCTCCTATCGTCAGGCACGCCCCTATCGTCAGGCACGCCCCTATCGTCAGACACGCTCCTATCATCAGACACACCCCCTATCGTCAGACACGCCCCTATCGTCAGACACGCCCCTATCCTCAGACACGCCCCTATACTCAGACACGCCCCTATCGTCAGACACGCCCCTATCGTCAGACACGCCCCTATCATCAGACACGCCCCCGTCATCAGACACGCCCCCGTCAGACACGCCCCAATCATCAGACACGCCCCTATCATCAGACACGCCCCCTATCATCAGACACGCCCCCTATCATCAGACACGTCCCTATCATCAGACACGCCCCCTATCATCAGACACGCCCCCTATCATCAGACACGCCCCCTATCACCAGACACGCCCCCTATCATCAGACACGCCCCCTATCATCAGACACGTCCCTATCATCAGACACGTCCCTATCATCAGACACACCCCCTATCATCAGACACGTCCCTATCATCAGACACACCCCCTATCATCAGACACGCCCCTATCGTCAGACACGCCCCTATCATCAGACACGCCCCTATTGTCAGGCACACCCCTATAGTCAGACACGCTCCTATCGTCAAACACGCTCCTATCGTCAGACACGGCCCTATCGTCAGGCACGCCCCTATCGTCAGACACGCTCCTATCATCAGACACACCCCCTATCGTCAGACACGCCCCTATCGCCAGACACGCCCCTATCGTCAGACACGCCCCTATACTCAGACACGCCCCTATACTCAGACACGCCCCTATCATCAGACACGCCCCCGTCATCAGACACGCCCCCGTCAGACACGCCCCAATCATCAGACACGCCCCTATCATCAGACACGCCCCCTATCATCAGACACGCCCCCTATCATCAGACCGTCCCCTATCATCAGACACGTCCCTATCATCAGACACGTCCCTATCATCAGACACGTCCCTATCATCAGACACACCCCCTATCATCAGACACGCCCCCTATCATCAGACACGCCCCCTATCATCAGACACGCCCCCTATCATCAGACACGTCCCTATCATCAGACACGTCCCTATCATCAGACACACCCCCTATCATCAGACACGTCCCTATCATCAGACACGTCCCTATCATCAGACACACCCCCTATCATCAGACACGTCCCTATCATCAGACACGTCCCCTATCATCAGACACGTCCCTATCATCAGACACGTCCCTATCATCAGACACGTCCCTATCATCATATCATCAGACACGCCCCCTATCATCAGACACGCCCCCTATCATCAGACACGCCCCCTATCATCAGACACGTCCCTATCATCAGACACGTCCCTATCATCAGACACACCCCCTATCATCAGACACGTCCCTATCATCAGACACGCCCCTATCGTCAGACACGCCCCTATCATCAGACACGCCCCTATTGTCAGGCACACCCCTATAGTCAGACACGCTCCTATCGTCAAACACGCTCCTATCGTCAGGCACGCCCCTATCGTCAGGCACGCCCCTATCGTCAGACACGCCCCTATCGTCAGACACGCTCCTATCATCAGACACACCCCCTATCGTCAGACACGCCCCTATAGTCAGACACGCTCCTATCGTCAAACACGCTCCTATCGTCAGGCACGCCCCTATCGTCAGGCACGCCCCTATCGTCAGGCACGCCCCTATCGTCAGACACGCTCCTATCATCAGACACACCCCCTATCGTCAGACACGCCCCTATCGTCAGACACGCCCCTATCCTCAGACACGCCCCTATACTCAGACACGCCCCTATCGTCAGACACGCCCCTATCATCAGACACGCCCCCGTCATCAGACACGCCCCCGTCAGACACGCCCCAATCATCAGACACGCCCCTATCATCAGACACGCCCCCTATCATCAGACACGCCCCCTATCATCAGACACGCCCCCTATCATCAGACACGTCCCTATCATCAGACACGCCCCCTATCATCAGACACGCCCCCTATCATCAGACACGCCCCCTATCACCAGACACGCCCCCTATCATCAGACACGCCCCCTATCATCAGACACGTCCCTATCATCAGACACGTCCCTATCATCAGACACACCCCCTATCATCAGACACGTCCCTATCATCAGACACACCCCCTATCATCAGACACACCCCTATCGTCAGACACGCCCCTATCATCAGACACGCCCCTATTGTCAGGCACACCCCTATAGTCAGACACGCTCCTATCGTCAAACACGCTCCTATCGTCAGACACGGCCCTATCGTCAGGCACGCCCCTATCGTCAGACACGCTCCTATCATCAGACACACCCCCTATCGTCAGACACGCCCCTATCGTCAGACACGCCCCTATCGTCAGACACGCCCCTATACTCAGACACGCCCCTATACTCAGACACGCCCCTATCATCAGACACGCCCCCGTCATCAGACACGCCCCCGTCAGACACGCCCCAATCATCAGACACGCCCCTATCATCAGACACGCCCCCTATCATCAGACACGCCCCCTATCATCAGACACGTCCCCTATCATCAGACACGTCCCTATCATCAGACACGTCCCTATCATCAGACACGTCCCTATCATCAGACACACCCCCTATCATCAGACACGCCCCCTATCATCAGACACGCCCCCTATCATCAGACACGCCCCCTATCATCAGACACGTCCCTATCATCAGACACGTCCCTATCATCAGACACGTCCCTATCATCAGACACACCCCCTATCATCAGACACGCCCCTATCGTCAGACACGCCCCTATTGTCAGGCACGCCCCTATAGTCAGGCACGCTCCTATACTCAGACACGCCCCTATCGTCAAACACGCTCCTATCGTCAGACACACCCCTATCATCAGGCACGCCCCTATCGTCAGACACGCTCCTATACTCAAACACGCCCCTATCATCAGACACGCCCCTATCATCAGACACGCCCCTATCATCAGACACACCCCCTATCATCAGACACACCCCCTATCATCAGGCACGCCCCTATCGTCAGACACGCCCCTATCGTCAGACACGCCCCTATCGTCAGACACGCTCCTATCGTCAGACACGCCCCTATCATCAGACACGCCCCCGTCATCAGACACGCCCCCGTCATCAGACACGCCCCTGTCATCAGACACGCCCCTATCATCAGACACGCCCCTACCTTCAGACACGCCCCTATCTTCAGACACGCCCCTAATACCAGACATGCCCCTATCATCAGCTTCACGATGATCAATGCTAAACTCTGGGCAAACAATTCTTACATATGATTTCTATTTTATTTTTTATACCCGCCAACAAATTTGTAATTTTATCCTATTTGCAGCCTACCCGGTGACCCGACTTTTCTCTGCTGCGGATAAATACCACAGCTTGGTCACTTCCCCCACCCCCAAGCCTGTGACTGGACAACGAAGGAACAGCGGAAGGCTGATGAAATCATCCCTCTCATCAACATGTTCTTTCCCAGCACACATGAACCCATAAGACCCTCCCCCTGTACTATATGGTGTATGATGTATATACACTATAGTGCCAAAAGTCTTGGGACACCGGCCTTTACACGCACATGAACTTTAATGGCATCCCAGTCTTAGTCCGTAGGGTTCAATATTGAGTTGGCCCCGGCCTTTGCAGCTATAACACCTTCACCTCTTCTGGGAAGGCCGTCCACAAGGTTTAGGAGGGCGTCTATGGGAAGGTTTGACCATTCTTCCAGAAGAGCATTTGTGGGGTCAGGCGAGGAGGCCTGGCTCGCAGTCTCATCCCAAAGGTGTTCTATCGGGTTGAGATCAGGACTCTGTGCAGGACAGTCAGGTTCCTCCACCCCAAACTCGCTCATCTATGTCTTTATGTGTGGTATTACAGCTGTGGGTCTCACCTGGGACATTGGCCACTCTGAGGGCCTCCTGGTTCTTTGGTGCTTTGGATCGGTTCTGGTTGCGCTGCTTCCCCCCGGTGGACCGTATGCTGCGCAGGTGGATCTCTGTGGCCTTGAAGAACGCCACCATAAAGGGTTGCTTGTTGTGCGGTCCATTCGTCCCAATCAGACCCGCCATCTTGGGGTTGATGCTCTGCCCTGTAGGACAAATGGAATATATAATCAGTACACAGACACATCCTGAGGGATCTTTATAGCAGGGGTTCCTCAGGTAGGATTTCTCAAATAGGTTTCCTCAGGTAGGATTCCTCAGGAAGGGCTCCTCAGGAAGGGCTCCTCAGGTAGGATTCCTCAGGAAGAATTCCTCAGGAAGGTTTCCTCAGGAAGGGCTCCTCAGGAAGGTTTCCTCAGGAAGGGCTCCTCAGGAAGGGCTCCTCAGGAAGGTTTCCTCAGGAAGGGCTCCTCAGGTAGGTTTCCTCAGGAAGGGCTCCTCAGGAAGGTTTCCTCAGGAAGGGCTCCTCAGGAAGGTTTCCTCAGGAAGGGTTCCTCAGGAAGGTTTCCTCAGGAAGGTTTCCTCAGGAAGGGCTCCTCAGGAAGGGTTCCTCAGGAAGGGCTCCTCAGGAAGGGTTCCTCAGGAAGGGCTCCTCAGGAAGGTTTCCTCAGGAAGGGTTCCTCAGGAAGGGCTCCTCAGGAAGGGCTCCTCAGGAAGGGTTTCTCAGGAAGGGCTCCTCAGGAAGGGCTCCTCAGGAAGGGTTCCTCAGGAAGGGCTCCTCAGGAAGGGCTCCTCAGGAAGGTTTCCTCAGGTAGGATTCCTCAGGAAGGTTTCCTCAGGAAGGTTTCCTCAGGTAGGATTCCTCAGGAAGGTTTCCTCAGGAAGGGTTCCTCAGAAAGGGCTCCTCAGGAAGGGTTCCTCAGGAAGGGCTCCTCAGGAAGGGCTCCTCAGGAAGGTTTCCTCAGGAAGGTTTCCTCAGGAAGGGTTCCTCAGGAAGGTTTCCTCAGGAAGGTTTCCTCAGGAAGGTTTCCTCAGGAAGGTTTCCTCGGGAAGGTTTCCTCAGGAAGGGTTCCTCGGGAAGGTTTCCTCGGGAAGGGTTCCTCAGGAAGGGCTCCTCAGGAAGGTTTCCTCAGGTAGGATTCCTCGGGAAGGTTTCCTCGGGAAGGGTTCCTCAGGAAGGTTTCCTCAGGAAGGGTTCCTCAGGAAGGGTTCCTCAGGAAGGGCTCCTCAGGAAGGGCTCCTCAGGAAGGGCTCCTCAGGAAGGGCTCCTCAGGAAGGTTTCCTCAGGAAGGTTTCCTCAGGAAGGGTTCCTCAGGAAGGGTTCCTCAGGAAGGGTTCCTCAGGAAGGGCTCCTCAGGAAGGGCTCCTCAGGAAGGGTTCCTCAGGAAGGGCTCCTCAGGAAGGGCTCCTCAGGAAGGGCTCCTCAGGAAGGGTTCCTCGGGTAGGATTCCTCAGGAAGGGCTGCTCAGGTAGGATTCCTCAGGATGGGCTCCTCGGATAGGTTTCCTCAGGAAGGAAACTGAGGGAACTGTCATTGGTCAGCTCAGATCAGAGCCTATCAGAATTCCTCAGGAAGGATTCCTCAGGTAGGATTCCTCAGGAAGGTTTCCTCAGGTAGGTTTCCTCAGGAAGGGTTCCTCAGGAAGGGTTCCTCAGGAAGGGTTCCTCAGGAAGGGTTCCTCAGAAAGGAAACTGAGGGAACTGTCATTGGTCAGCTCAGATCAGAGCCTATCAGAATGATCGCTGTGAGCCAATCAGAGTCATCACAAGTGTAAACACTGCCAGTGTCTATAAACATTCTCACCAGAGGAAAGGTAGTGCTGAATTTCATAAACACTGCAGGGAGCAGGATTGTGGCAGATTTAAGGTGAAGGTGGGAGGGCAACAAGGATTGTGGGATCATCTTCTTACAAGTGGGGGGTAAAGTTTCCACTGACCACCAATGACTGTGGAATTGTTTTTATGTTGTTGGTAGTGGTGGCTGTGGTAGTGGTTTTAATGGTAGTAGTGGTTTTAGTGGTACTGGTGGTGGTGGTAGTTGTGGTGGTGTAGTAGTGGTTTTAGTGGTAGTTGTTATGGTGGTGGTGGTAGTAGCTGTAGTTTTAGTGGTGGTAGTACTGGTAGTGGTTTAAGTGGTAGCCTTGGTGGTGGTAATTGTAGTAGTGGTGGTAGTGATGGTGATGGTAGTGGTGGTGGTAGTGGTAGCAGTAGTGGTGGTGATGGTGGTGGTAGTAGTAATAGCCATGATAGTAGTAGTGTTGGTGGTAGTAGCGGTTGTGGTGGTTTTAGTGGTAATGATAGTAGTGGTGGTAGTCGTGATAGTGGTGATACTGGTGGTAGTAGTGGTACTGGTGGCAGTAGTTGTGGTTTTAGTGGTGGTGTAGTAGTGGTAGTAGTGATAGTAGTAGTGGTACTTGTGTTGGTGGTAGTGGTGATTTTAGCGTGGTAGTATTGGTAGTGGTTTAAGTGGTAGTCATGGTGGTGGCAATTGTAGTTGTGGTAATAGCAGCTTTTATGAATCATGTGACTAAATGCCCAGGCATTTGGTCATGTGGCCAGCCCTAGATGTAACCCTGTTTGTTTTTTTGTAAGTGGAAATGGCCGTTTGTAGTCTCCACCACGGGTGCACGTGACAAGGTGACAACGTAGCCTCACAATGAGGAGGAAGTTGTCACCTCATAAGGAGCAGGCGCCTAAACCAAGGCTTTTATGGCAGGATCGCCAGGGATTATTTCAATGAAAGCTGCAGATTCTAAAAAGAATGAAAACTATTTGACACCGTATTAAACATTCTATACGATCACCTTCTAGAAACCCTCCACCCCCTTTCCCATATGGTGGGGGTTGAGGAGAGTTCACCAGAACAAAACCTCAGGATAAGGAACTATAAAAAAGGGAAAGTTCTGCACGTAACTCTGAGAGTTTATTTCTCAGGAGGAACATAAACTCTGGGGCCTCAGGTGATCCAGGCCTGGCGGCACACAAACCCCGGCCCGTAAAACACACGCGTGTGGAGAGATTGCAGTAGATAGGTGGATGAGGAATGCGGGGAACGCGCCCGCGCAGAGCGGCTGCAATCAGATTGGACGCGGATCGGCATTTTTATAATTGAATGTTCTCAGTAGAAGAGATATTTTAGGTCAAATCTCAACCACAAGAGCGTTCTACCAAACAAAACACAAAAGCTCCTCCGAATGTTGTTGTGTTCCTCGGAAACTTTCCTTCTTCAGGAGCCGATCTCCATTCTATATATATAAAAACACGGACCCATGTCCCCCCACCCCCCCCCTTACCTAACCTAAGGGTCCATTCATACTTGAGCATTGTAGCAATGTTACCACGACTCATGGCCATGACACTATATTGTCAAAATGGCCTCCCAGTCTTAGTCCGTAGGGTTCAATATTGAGTTGGCCCCGCCCCTTGCAGATATAACAGCTTCACCTCTTCTGGGAAGGCCATCCACAAGGTTTAGGAGGGTGTCTATGGCAATGTTTGATCATTCTTCCAGAAGAGCATTTGTGAGGTCAGGCACTGATGTTGGACAAGAAGGCCTCGCTCAAAGTCTCCGCTCTGATTCTATAGGGTTGAGGTCAGGACTTTGTGCAGACCAGTCAAGTTCCTCCACCCCAAACTCACTTATCCGCGTCTTTGAGGACCTTGCTTTGTGCACTGGTCCAAATCATTTGCTGGAGGGGGATTATGGTGTGGGGGGGGTTGTTTATCAGGGGTTGGGCTCGGCCCCCTTACTTCCAGTGAAGGGAACTCTTAAGGCGTCGGGATACCAAGACATTTTGGACAATTTCATGCTCCCAACTTTGTGGGAACAGTTTGGGGACGGCCCCTTCCTGTTCCAACATGACTGCCCACCACCAGTGCACAAAGCAAGGTCCATAAAGACATGGATGAGCGAGTTTGGGGTGGAGGAACTTGACTGACCTCAACCCGATAGAACACTCTCTTTTTTATAGTAAGTTTATTAAACACAGTCCGATACATCAATACATGACACCAACGATGGAGCACAATATCTTCCAATGACAACAACAATGGGGCCCAATGACACCAATGATGGAGCCCAATTCCTCTCATTGCCACCAATGATGGAGCACAATATCTTCCAATGACAACAAGTCCTCCCAGTGACACCAATGATGGAGCCCAATATCAACAAGTCCTCCCAGTGAACCCCATCATGGGACACAGTATCTTCCAATGACAACAACCATGGGGCCCAATGACACCAATGATGGAGCACAATTCTTCCCAGTGACACCAATGATGGAGCACAATTCCTCCCAGTGACACCAATGATGGAGCACAATTCCTCCCAGTGACACCAATGATGGAGCACAACATCTTCCAATTACAACAATGGCACCCAATGACACCAATGATGGAGCACGATTCCTCCCAGTGACACCAATGATGGAGCACAACATCTTCCAATTACAACAATGGCACCCAATGACACCAATGATGGAGAACAATTCCTCCCAGTGACACCAATGATGGAGCACGATTCCTCCCAGTGACACCAATGATGGAGAACAATTCCTCCCAGTGACACCAATGATGGAGCACGATTCCTCCCAGTGACACCAATGATGGAGAACAATTCCTCCCAGTGACACCAATGATGGAGAACAATTCCTCCCAATGACACCAATGATGGAGAACAATTCCTCCCAGTGACACCAATGATGGAGAACAATTCCTCCCAGTGACACCAATGATGGAGCACAACATCTTCCAATTACAACAATGGCACCCAATGACACCAATGATGGAGCACGATTCCTCCCAGTGACACCAATGATGGAGCACAACATCTTCCAATTACAACAATGGCACCCAATGACACCAATGATGGAGAACAATTCCTCCCAGTGACACCAATGATGGAGAACAATTCCTCCCAATGACACCAATGATGGAGCACAATTCCTCCCAGTGACACCAATGATGGAGAACAATTCCTCCCAGTGACACCAATGATGGAGCACAACATCTTCCAATTACAACAATGGCACCCAATGACACCAATGATGGAGAACAATTCCTCCCAGTGACACCAATGATGGAGCACAACATCTTCCAATTACAACAATGGCACCCAATGACACCAATGATGGAGAACAATTCCTCCCAGTGACACCAATGATGGAGCACGATTCCTCCCAGTGACACCAATGATGGAGAACAATTCCTCCCAATGACACCAATGATGGAGAACAATTCCTCCCAGTGACACCAATGATGGAGAACAATTCCTCCCAGTGACACCAATGATGGAGAACAATTCCTCCCAGTGACACCAATGATGGAGAACAATTCCTCCCAGTGGCACCAATGATGGAGCACAATTCCTCCCGCTAAAACAATGGGTCACCCCCCCCCCCCCTTACGTCGGGACCTTTACTTCTCCCAATAGCTACAGACTGGCCCCATTAAAGTCTGAAGGACAGTAAACTGGCCCTTTGTTTGGAAAGTTTGGAGACCCCTGGTGTGTAGAGGGTTGAGTATCAAGTCATTACTCTGTCTGAGGTATGGAAGGTTCCTACATAACGGTCTGGAGACGTCTAATCACATGGGGCGCACATCTGCACAGCAGAGGATTGGAGAAGTCTCGCCGTGTCTTGCATGCCTCTAGGTAATTATCGCAGCCTCTCAAGTGGTTTTCTCTTCTTTTTTTTTTTTTTTTATTTGTTCCTTTCCGGACATTTTTTCTTCCTTTTTTTTTCTTTTATGAGTAAACAAAAACTTTTAACTGCCTTCCGGACGCCATTTACTGATCCTTATCTGCTGCGGTTAGCGCAGAACACATGTGATGGTAAGTAAGTGCGTCCTGCTTACATCCGACGACGGCAAGCTTCAATCCTTACATAAAGGCCACAGCCGTCCCCTATGGAGAGTGGATGAGGGTCGCCCACTCCTTACTGGGTTGTGCAGGGTCTCTCACGGGGGGGGGGGGGGGTATTGAATGGAATTTATGATGTGACCTTTCCTGCTGAGTGCAGTTCTTGATTAAAGCTGAACTTCGGGATAAGTGAATATGGTCCAAATACAAGAATCACAAGTATTTCTCCTCAAATCTTGGTGTTGCTCTCTCTCCTTGTGCAGGGTGACTGGTCTGGTCTCCGCCCCCTCCTGTAATAAAGACTACTCACTGCTGCTCTCTCTCCTTGTGCAGGGTGACTGGTCTGGTCTCCGCCCCCTCCTGTAATAAAGACCACTCACTGCTTCCCTCTTTTCTAGTGCCGGATGACTGGTCTGGTCCCCCCCCCCCTCCTTTAATAGAGACCACTCACTGCTGCCCTCTTTCCTTGTGCATGGTGACTGGTCTTGTCTCCGCCCCCTCCTGTAATAGAGACCACTCACTGCTGCCCTCTTTCCTTGTGCATGGTGACTGGTCTTGTCTCCGCCCCCTCCTGTAATAGAGACCACTCACTGCTTCCCTCTTTCCTTGTGCATGGTGACTGGTCTTGTCTCCGCCCCCTCCTGTAATAGAGACCACTCACTGCTGCCCTCTTTCCTTGTGCATGGTGACTGGTCTTGTCTCCGCCCCCTCCTGTAATAGAGACCACTCACTGCTGCCCTCTTTCCTTGTGCAGGGTGACTGGTCTTGTCTCCGCCCCCTCCTGTAATAGAGACCACTCACTGCTGCCCTCTTTCCTTGTGCATGGTGACTGGTCTTGTCTCCGCCCCCTCCTGTAATAAAGACCACTCACTGCTGCCCTCTTTCCTTGTGCATGGTGACTGGTCTTGTCTCCGCCCCCTCCTGTAATAGAGACCACTCACTGCTGCCCTCTTTCCTTGTGCATGGTGACTGGTCTTGTCTCCGCCCCCTCCTGTAATAGAGACCACTCACTGCTGCCCTCTTTCCTTGTGCATGGTGACTGGTCTTGTCTCCGCCCCCTCCTGTAATAGAGACCACTCACTGCTGCCCTCTTTCCTTGTGCATGGTGACTGGTCTTGTCTCCGCCCCCTCCTGTAATAGAGACCACTCACTGCTGCCCTCTTTCCTTGTGCATGGTGACTGGTCTTGTCTCCGCCCCCTCCTGTAATAGAGACCACTCACTGCTGCCCTCTTTCCTTGTGCATGGTGACTGGTCTTGTCTCCGCCCCCTCCTGTAATAGAGACCACTCACTGCTGCCCTCTTTCCTTGTGCATGGTGACTGGTCTTGTCTCCGCCCCCTCCTGTAATAGAGACCACTCACTGCTGCCCTCTTTCCTTGTGCATGGTGACTGGTCTTGTATCCGCCCCCTCCTGTAATAAAGACCGATCACTGCTGCCCTCTTTCCTTGTGCATGGTGACTGGTCTTGTCTCCGCCCCCTCCTGTAATAAAGACCGATCACTGCTTCCCTTATTCCTTGTGCAGGGTGACTGGTCTTGTCTCCGCCCCCCCCCCTCAAGTTTTCTACAGGCAGCCTGTAGTGGGCGGAGCCTGCTGGGCCCCTCCCACAACTCCACTCTCTGCACAGGCTATGTGCAGCACAACAATGATGCCACTGCTACTTTTACAAGCAAGTTCTGGCTTTTCAAAGGCCTTTGGTGCAAACATGGTGGATTGATATCCTTTGTGACTATTGAGAAATATAATCAACCACTTGCCGAGCAGCCGACGCAGTTTTACTGCGGCAGGTTGGCTCAGCTGGGCAAAACGACGTTACCTAACGTTGCATCCTATTGTGGCCACTAGGGGCGCATGCGCACATGCCCGCGGCTTGCCACCCAAAGCCGATGAGAGTGCCCGGCGGGCGCAATGGCCGCCGGGCACCCGCTATCACTCGTAAACACACAGATCCTGGTTCTTTCTGGGGAGAAATGACTGATCGTGTGTTCATACAAAGTATGAACAGCGATCTGTCATCCCCCCTAGTAAGTTTGTTTTTGACAGCCTGTCACATGACTCTGCAAAATCATACGTACCTAGGGCGGATGCTGCATCGGTCCCCCTCTCGGATCTAAGACTGAGAACCGAGCGATCAAACACCGCCGATCGCTCGATCAGAGCTCTGTGAGTAGAGAGCTGGTGACTGTCAGTTAGGGCTGGGCGATTTCGCCCCCAAAAAAATCTGCGATTTAAAAAAAGAAAACGTGATTCATGATTTGAATCAAGTTTTTTTTCCCTGTTGAACACCGCGCCAGCAGGAGTTTTTAGGTGAGGCCGCGGCATCGGCCAAGTCTCCCGCGATCCTGGAAAAAGGCCGACGACTAGGCCGGAGCCGCGACCTCGCCTAAAAAATCATGCCTGCAGCTCGCTTCGGCCTACTCCGCTGCGTCCGGCCTCGCGGCCTTTTCCCAGGATCGTAGCGAGCCGGGGGCAGGATTTTTTAGGCGAGGCCGCGGCTTCGGCCTAGTCTGCCGCGATCCTGGGAAAAGGCCGTGGACTAGCCCGAACCTGTGGCCTCGTTTAAAAAATCCTGCCTGCAGCTCACTTCGGCCTAGTCCAGGGCGTCGGGCCTCGCACCCTTATCGCAGCGAGCTGTGGCCTAGTCCGCGGCGTCCAGCCTTTGCGGCCTTTTCCCAGGATCGCAGCGAGCCGGGGGCAGGATTTTTTAGGCGAGGCCGCGGCTTCGGCCAAGTCCGCCGCGATCGTGGTAAAAGGCCGTGGACTAGGCCGGAGCCTCGCCTAAAAAAATCCTGCCCGCAGCTCGCCGCGATCCTGCGAAAATGCCGCGGCTTCGGCCTAGTCCGTGGCGTCGGGCCTGGCACCCTTATCCCAGGATTCGACAAAATCTGAAAAATCGATTTGCTCTTGCAACTCGATTCAGATTTTAAATCTATTTTCTCCCCAGCTCTACTGTCAGTCATCTCTCTCTGCTCTGCACCCCCCCCCCCCTTGAATTCATTTTAGCGCTGGGCTTGGGAGGGGACGGGAACGCGGCCCGGCCAAGAGGCTGAGCTGAGTGCCGGTCCAGGGTTGTGGGCGGACCCCAATTTGATTGTCGCGATTGCCCGAGCCTGGATCGGCTCTATGTTGTCAGCCGACGGCGGGCTTCACCCCGCTGTCTGCTGAAAATGGGTCAAAGGAGTGCAGAACACGAACTGCACTCCTGTGATCCACAGGAGAACGAACGAACGAACTACAGCCAAAAGAGCTTTCTCCGTACTTCTCCTTTAAGGAATGGACGCGTGTTATTTCTGTAAGAAGCTGGCATTTCAAAGAAGCTCCTTCAGCTCCTCAAAGGGTGAGGCGTCCTCCTCAAGCGAGGAGCGAGGATTAGGCAGAATATCACGTTCTCGGGTGAATGACGATCTGACCGTCCGTCTCGAATAGCGTAGGAGGTGACCGAGATTAATTAGGTGACATTTTTACAGGGTGGATGCTTCTTCTGGTTTCCTGGCTCCACCCAGAACCAACTCAACTGGCCTCAAAACGTTCCTTCCCTCACCCGTCCGGAGAGGTAAAAAAACGCCTTCAGACTTAAAGTGTATGTCTGGGCACAACTACCAGAAGAAAAAGAAAGACATTCCATACATCTCTGCCACATATGCACATTTCCCCAAGTTTTATCACTTAAAAAGTGATGCGAATAGAGAAAAAATAGCTGCTGGTCTGCCAGAAATCCAGTGAGCCTCCTAACTTCCTGCAATGACAATGCTGCCCCAGCAAGGAACCTCCGAGCAGCCGACTGGATTGGACCCGTAGGTGAGCGGGACGCGAGTCCATGTACACCAGCCTGTCTATAGGAATGCATGGACCTTTCCGATCGGGTCCACCTGAAAAAACTGAAAGGCAGGCCTGATCAGGCCCGCGGGGGCCCAAGAAGTATTTTATACCTTAATCCTCTGCCTCTAGACTAAACAAGTGCAGGGTTCAGGAGTGCATTACATACAAAGTGCAGAGTTCAGGGGTGTGCTATGTACAGAATGCAGGGCTCAGGAGTACGTTATGTACAGAGTGCAGAGTTCAGGAGTACGCTACGTACAGAGTTCAGGGTTGTGCTGTGTACAGAGTGCAGGGTTCAGTAGTGCACTACGTACAGAATGCAGGGCTCAGGAGTACGTTATGTACAGAGTGCAGGGTTCAGGAGTACGCTACGTACAGAGTTCAGGGTTGTGCTGTGTACAGAGTGCAGGGTTCAGTAGTGCACTACGTACAGAATGCAGGGCTCAGGAGTACGTTATGTACAGAGTGCAGGGTTCAGGAGTACGCTACGTACAGAGTTCAGGGTTGTGCTGTGTACAGAGTGCAGGGTTCAGTAGTGCACTACGTACAGAATGCAGGGCTCAGGAGTACGTTATGTACAGAGTGCAGAGTTCAGGAGTACGCTACGTACAGAGTTCAGGGTTGTGCTGTGTACAGAGTGCATGGTTCAGTAGTGCACTACGTACAGAATACAGAATGCAGGGCTCAGGAGTGCGCTACGTACAGAGTTCAGGGTTCCAGAGTGCGTTACATACAAAGTGCAGAGTTCAAGGGTGTGCTGTGTACAGTTTGCAGGACTCAGGAGTGCGTTATGTACAGAGTGCAGAGTTCAGGGATGTACAGTTTACAGAGTGCAGGGTTCAGGAGTGTGCTACGTACAGAGTTCTGGGGTGTGCCATGTATAGAATGCAGGCCTCAGGAGTATACTATGTACACAGTGCAGGGTTTAGTAGTGCGCGACATATAGAATTCAGGGGTGTGCTGTGTACAAAGTGCAGGGCTCAGGAGTGAATTATATACAGAGTGCAGAGTTCAGGGGTATGCTGTGTACACAGTGCAGGGTTCGGGTGTGCAATATGTACAGAGTGCTGTGTACAGACTGCAGGGTTCAGTAGTGTGCTACGTACAGAGTTCAGGGGTGAGCTCTGTACAAAGTGCAGGGCTCAGGAGTGCATTACGTACACAGTGCAGAGTTCTGGAGTGCGTTACATACAGAGTGCAGAGTTCAGGGGTGTGCTGTGTATGGAATGCAGGGTTTAGGAGTGCGTCACTTACAGAGTGCAGAGTTCAGGAGTACACTATGTACAGAGTGCAGGGTTCGGGTGTGTATTATGTACAGGGTGCAGAGTTCAGGGGTGTGTAGTGTACAGAGTGCAGGGTTCGGGTGTGCATTATGTACAGGGTGCAGAGTTCAGGGGTGTGCTGTGTACAGAGTGCAGGGTTTAGGGGTGCGCTTTGCACAGTGTGCAACCCCAACCACCCAAAGCTTCCTCGCATCTCATTCTCCTACCTGGCTCGGCTCCTGTACCTCCCTGTGTAGTCGGCTCTGCCTCCCCTTGCAGGGATATCGTTCCCCCCCCCAGGAAGTGAGGGTCACAGTTTAACAGCGACAACCATCAAATCAAGTATCCCAAATGTCATGGCCTTAAAGAAGCCAACCACCTACCATCACTGCTCTCCACAGACAGCTGCAGGCCCAGGTTCTGCTGGGGGATGAGGACCCAGTGATTGCTGGTCGCTGTGATGTCAAACACCAGCCAGCCTTCCTCTGCGGCCCAGATCGTCCGGGAATCCAGCAGGAACAGGTCCGAATCCCTGCAAAAGACAAGAATGCTTAGGTGAAACTCGCTTTGATATGCGAGTGCTTTGAAATACGAGCGTTCTCCTGGAGCGGATTATCCTCGTAATCCGAGGTTCCGCTGTATTTACAAAAATGGGAGGGGTGTACTCACTTTTGTGAAATACTGTATGTGACAGACTCACCCGGATTTTATTTATAAAAGTTAAAAACTGACAGAATAAAATCCATCCGAAAGTATACAGTACATTTTCAGAGTGTGCGGACTGATAAAGTTCTCTACATGTTTCACCACGGCTAGTAGCTTCCTCAGGAGAGTTACATTTATCAGGCGCCAGCTACTGAAAAAATAGAAAAAGAAAACTATAAATATAAATACTGTGACAGACTCATCCGGGACAGAGGCTTTTGGAGGGGACCGAGTGCTAGCCTCTTGCCTTGCGATCATGGGCGCTGGCATTTTGGGGGAACGGTGTGCTCTTTGGGCCTGGGGACCCTGTATATGCCATATTAGAGTGACTGATTCATACTGTTGGGACATACAGTGTAAGGAGATGCTAATGCCGTCACCTCCAGCCACCTGTCTGTTCTCTGTGCTAATTGACCCTGCTATTGTGTGAAGATGTCCTGTGTTTACACTTATGATTAGGGTTGTCCCGATACCACTTTTTTAGGACCGAGTACAAGTACCGATACTTTTTTCCCAAGTAGTCGCCGATACCGAATACCGATACTTTTTTTAAGTGTGTCCCCAAATGCAGCCATGTCCCCCACATATGCAGCCATGTCCCCCACATATGCAGCCATGTCCCCCACATATGCAGCCATGTCCCCCACATATGCAGCCATGTCCCCCACATATGCAGCCATGTCCCCCACATTTGCAGCCATGTCCCCCACATATGCAGCCATGTCTCCCACATATGCAGCCATGTCCCTCCAGCCATGTCCCCCACATATGCAGCCATGTCCCTCCAGCCTTGTTCCTCCAGCCATGTCCCCCACATATGCAGCCATGTCCCTCCAGCCATGTCCCCCACATATGCAGCCATGTCCCTCCAGCCATGTCCCCCACATATGCAGCCATGTCCCTCCAGCCATGTCCCCCACATATGCAGCCATGTCCCCCACATATGCAGCCATGTCCCTCCAGCCATGTCTCTCCAGCCATGTCCCTTCAGCCATGTCCCTTCAGCCATGTCCCTCCAGCCATGTCCCCCACATATGCAGCCATGTCCCTCCAGCCATGTCCCCCACATATGCAGCCATGTCCCTCCAGCCATGTCCCCCACATATGCAGCCATGTCCCCCACATATGCAGCCATGTCCCTCCAGCTATGTCCCCCACATATGCAGCCATGTCCCTCCAGCCATGTCCCCCACATATGCAGCCATGTCCCCCACATATGCAGCCATGTCCCTCCAGCCATGTCCCCCACATATGCAGCCATGTCCCCCACATATGCAGCCATGTCCCTCCAGCCATGTCCCCCACATATGCAGCCATGTCCCTCCAGCCATGTCCCCCACATATGCAGCCATGTCCCCCACATATGCAGCCATGTCCCTCCAGCTATGTCCCCCACATATGCAGCCATGTCCCTCCAGCCATGTCCCCCACATATGCAGCCATGTCCCCCACATATGCAGCCATGTCCCTCCAGCCATGTCCCCCACATATGCAGCCATGTCCCCCAGATATGCAGCCATGTCCCTCCAGCCATGTCTCTCCAGCCATGTCCCTTCAGCCATGTCCCTCCAGCCATGTCCCCCACATATGCAGCCATGTCCCTGCAGCCATGTCCCTCTAGCCATAGCCATGAATAGCTGTTTTGCCTGCGTGTATAGACACTCTCCCTTGCTCGGGATTGGACAGATCATGATCACCCATCCAAGGGGGAGCAAGGGGGGGGGGTATCTATACGCGCGGGAACACTACAGCTATTCAAATGAAAGCTGTGATGTTCCCGCACGTTCCCGTTTAACCCATGCGGCGCGGCTTTCGAGGCGGGGGGGGGGGGTATTCTATTTAGGCATCGGGGGTATTTGGGGGAAAAGAAATCGCTGATTAGTAGTAAAAAAAAAATAATTAAGAAAAATGCAATAAAACTAGCCCCTATTTTGTAAACACTATACATTTTGCGGAAACCAATCGATAAACGCTTATTGCTATTTTTTTTTACGAAAAATAAGTAGAAGAATACGTATCGGCCTAAACTGAGAGGAAAAAAATAGTTTTTATATATTTTTTGTGGATATTTATTACAACAAAAAAGTAAAAAACATTGCATTTTTTCAAAATTGTCGCTCTATTTTTGTTTAAAAATTTAAAACCGCAGATGCGATCAAATACCACCAAAAGAAAGCTCTATTTGTGGGGGGGGGGGGAAGGACGCCAATTTTGTTTGGGAGCCGCGCCGCACGACCGCGCAATCGTCAGTTACAGCGACGCAGTGCCGAATCTCAAAAAGGGGCAAGGTCCTTAACCTGCTGAAGTGGTTAAAATATTTGATTTTAGAAAATAACAAATAAAATACTTGAAATTCCCACGGCAGTAAGATATAAAAACTTTTAAACTCTCATTTATTGAATTTTTTTTTTTTACAAAAGGTCACAGAAAATGCTTCAGTTTGTGGATTGTAATTTCTGCCCTTTAAAACACAGTGGAGGAGGGTGGTGGTGGAGGAGGGGGGGGAAGGGGTGAGGTGGGGGTGATTATTACAGGTCTCCTGTATTACGACCTCGCCCCCCCCCCCAGAGAGACCGGTAAATTTGGCTCGTAAAAAGGTGGGTCCGGCACTATGGAGAATGTCAAGATATTTATTGAAATTCTTTTACGTAGAAATCGCCTCCTCTGAGGGAGCCATAAAACATGGCCGCTGGAAATAGAGGGCTAATGCTTAAAGGTCTCCACACCCGCTGCAGTATAATTGATGAAGTGCTCTGGGGAAGGTTTTGCGAGAGTCTGTTGACTCCCCCCCCCCCCCTTTCCAAAATACCATTTGTGTTGTTTATTATAGGATGTCAACTAAAAGGGGTTGGGAAGGTTTTCAGTTTTGGGTGGAATGAATCTCCTAAAAAGGCTTTTCCTATAGACAGGGGAGTCTGGCCGTGAGGTCTCTGCCAGGGGCAGGAGGAGAATTTGCCCTGGGCACTGTGATATTGTGTGAGCTGGGGGGGGTGGGGGCACCACAAGGAGATGGGGGGGGGGGGGGAGGCTTTTTCCTATAGACAGGGGAGTCTGGCCGTGAGGTCTCTGCCAGGGGCGGGAGGGACATTTGCCCTGGGCACTGTGATATTGTGTGAGCTGGGGGGGGCACCACAAGGAGATGGGGGGGAAGACTTTTTCCTATAGACAGGGGAGTCTGGCCGTGAGGTCTCTGCCAGGGGCGGGAGGGACATTTGCCCTGGGCACTGTGATATTGTGTAAGCGGGGGGGGGGGGGGGGCACCACAAGGAGATGGGGGGGAGGCTTTTTCCTATAGACAGGGGAGTCTCTGCCAGGGGCAGGAGGAGCATTTGCCCTGGGCACTGTGATATTGTGTGAGCTGGGGGGGGCACCACAAGGAGATGAGGGGGGAGGCTTTTTCCTATAGACAGGGGAGTCTCTGCCAGGGGCGGGAGGGACATTTGCCCTGGTCACTGTGATATTGTGTGAGCTGGGGGGGGCACCACAAGGAGATGAGGGGGAGGCTTTTTCCTATAGACAGGGGAGTCTGGCTGTGAGGTCTCTGCCAGGGGCGGGAGGGACATTTGCCCTGGTCACTGTGATATTGTGTGAGCTGGGGGGGGCACCACAAGGAGATGAGGGGGGAGGCTTTTTCCTATAGACAGGGGAGTCTGGCTGTGAGGTCTCTGCCAGGGGCAGGAGGAGCATTTGCCCTGGGCACTGTGATATTGTGTGAGCTGGGGGGGTGGGGGCACCACAAGGAGATGGGGGGGTAAAAGGCTTTTTCCTGTAGCCAGGGGAGTCTGGCCGTGAGGTCTCTGCCAGGGGCAGGAGGAGCATTTGCCCTGGGCACTGTGATATTGTGTGAGCTGGGGGGTGGGGGCACCACAAGGAGATGGGGGGGTAAAAGGCTTTTTCCTGTAGCCAGGGGAGTCTGGCCGTGAGGTCTCTGCCAGGGGCAGGAGGAGCATTTGCCCTGGGCACTGTGATATTGTGTGAGCTGGGGGGGAGGGGGCACCACAAGGAAAAGGGGGGGGGGAAGGCTTTTTCCTATAGACAGGGGAGTCTGGCCGTGAGGTCTCTGCCAGGGGCGGAGGGGACATTTGCCCTGGGCACTGTGATATTGTGTGAGCTGGGGGGGGCACCACAAGTAGATGGGGGGGGGGGGATTTTTGGGGCAGCACAGGGGCTAAGAATTGTTCAAGGAGGGGCAAATTTGGGCAGGTGTGCTAGGAGTGGCAATTTGGGGGATCCGTGTTGGGAAGGGGGATGGGGGGAAATGATTTGTGGTTGCGGGGCGTGGGATTTGTACTAGTAGGGATGATTGGGGGTATTTGTGCTCAGATGGAGGGGGGGGGGATTTGTTCATGGAGGGGATTTTTATTGTGACTGCGACTTTATGGCGGATACTTATGTAGAAAAATACATATCGGCCTAAACTGATGGTTGTTTTATTTTTTTTATATATTTTTGGGGGATATTAGAGCAAAAAGTAAAAAATATTGCACTTTTTTCAAAATTGTCGCTCTATTTTTGTTTATAGCGCAAAAAATAAAAACCGCAGAGGTGATCAAATACCACCAAAATAAATCTCTATTTGTGGGGGGAAAAGGACGTAAATTTTGTTTGGTAGCCACGTCGCACGACCGCGCAAATGTCAGTTAAAGCGACGCAGTGCTGAATCGCAAAACCGGTCCGGCTCCTTAAGCTGACTAAAGGTCCGGGTCTTAAGTGGTTAAAAAAGGTTTAGATGTTGCCGTGGGGTCTGGGAACCCCCTTGACAAGGCCCAGTAAAAGCATTTTATTGCTTATCAACTGTAAGTTATTGGCACCACATGCCTTTGATTGATAACAACGTAGAAAAGGAAAGTTGGGACGGTGAAGGTGCAAAATACACAAATAGATAATCAAATTACATTTTTATTTATGAAAAAAAACGTTGACAGAATAAAATCCATCAAAAAAATAACAAATACAGTTTCAGAGTGTGCAAAATTGACAAAATTCTCAACGTGTTTCACCACTGTTAGTAACTTCCTCAGGAGAATTACATTTGTCCGTTGATTGTCAATTTTGCACACTGGATTTTATTCTGTAAAAATTGTAACTTTTATAAATAAAAAGTTCTTTTGATATCTATTTGTGTATTTTGCACCTTCAAAAGTCCCAACTTTCCTTTTCTACCTGGCCCAGTAAAAGAAGGATTTTGCGGTTAGGCAAAGGAAATCGGCCTACTTAGCCTAAACCCCCCCCCCCCCTTTCACCCCACACCGGTTCAGAACCAGGCATCTGGAAAAGGAAGATGATAAATATATGGGAGCAGCAGCAGCCTCCACAATGAGTCAGACATTTTGTCTCAGGTCAGCCATATTTATGCCAGACGCGCCCTGCGCTGTGACAGCGATCGAAGTCTATTCTCTCCACAGGCCGAGTGTCCTCACCTAAACCCGATTTTATAGCGCTGAGTACATTTTCCCGTCTGCCTGTGTGCCATTGATGTGGCTGCAAAACACAGATTGGAAAGAAGTTAAAGGTTTATTCGGCTTGGCTGCAAATGACAGCACGATCGCCTCTCTTTTCCGTTTTACTAGAATCCAGGGAGACGGCAGCAGATGTACGGTTGCGTGCGGCGCAGCGCTCACCCGCGGCTTCTGAGCGATTCGCAGCGGTGAGCTTAAAAGGGAAAGGATCGTGTAATCTGCTACTACCCATGGTGAGCTACACTGTATTACCAAAAGTATTGGGACGCCTGCCTTTTACACACACACACATGAACTTTAATGGCATCCCAGTCTTAGTCTGTAGGGTTCACTTCCCCAGCATGTGACTGGACAACGAAGGAACAGCAGAAGACTGATGAAATCATCCCTCACATTTTAATGGCATCCCAGTCTTAGTCTGTAGGGTTCAATATTGAGTTGGCAGATATAACAGTTTCAACTCCTCGGAAGGTCGTCCACAAGGTTTAGGAGGGTGTCTATGGGAAGGCCGTCCACAAGGTTTAGGAGGGTGTCAATGGGAAGGCCGTCCACAAGGTTTAGGAGGGTGTCTATGGGAAAGCCGTCCACAAAAGGTTTAGGAGGGTGTCTATGGGAAGGCCGTCCACAAAAGGTTTAGGAGGGTGTCTATGGGAAGGCCGTCCACAAGGTTTAGGAGGGTGTCTATGGGAAGGCCGTCCACAAAATGTTTAGGAGGGTGTCTATGGGAAGGCCGTCCACAAGGTTTAGGAGGGTGTCTATGGGAAGGCCGTCCACAAGGTTTAGGAGGGTGTCTATGGAAAGGCCGTCCACAAGGTTTAGGAGGGTGTCTATGGGAAGGCCGTCCACAAGGTTTAGGAGGGTGTCTATGGGAAGGCCGTCCACAAGGTTTAGGAGGGTGTCTATGGGAAGGCCGTCCACAAGGTTTAGGAGGGTGTCTATGGGAAGGCCGTCCACAAGGTTTAGGAGGGTGTCTATGGGAAGGCCGTCCACAAGGTTTAGGAGGGTGTCTATGGGAAGGCCGTCCACAAGGTTTAGGAGGGTGTCTATGGGAAGGCCGTCCACAAGGTTTAGGAGGGTGTCTATGGGAAGGCCATCCACAAGGTTTAGGAGGGTGTCTATGGGAAGGCCGTCCACAAGGTTTAGGAGGGTGTCTATGGAAAGGCCGTCCACAAGGTTTAGGAGGGTGTCTATGGGAAGGCCGTCCACAAAAGGTTTAGGAGGGTGTCTATGGGAAGGCCGTCCACAAGGTTTAGGAGGGTGTCTATGGGAAGGCCGTCCACAAGGTTTAGGAGGGTGTCTATGGGAAGGCCGTCCACAAGGTTTAGGAGGGTGTCTATGGGAAGGCCGTCCACAAGGTTTAGGAGGGTGTCTATGGGAAGGCCGTCCACAAGGTTTAGGAGGGTGTCTATGGGAAGGCCGTCCACAAGGTTTAGGAGGGGGTCTATGGGAAGGCCGTCCACAAGGTTTAGGAGGGGGTCTATGGGAAGGCCGTCCACAAGGTTTAGGAGGGTGTCTATGGGAAGGCCGTCCACAAGGTTTAGGAGAGTGTCTATGGGAATGTTTGACCGTTCTTCCAGAAGAGCGTTTGTGAGGTCAGGCACTGGTGTTGGACGAGAAGGCCTGGTGCACAGTCTCCTCTCTAATTCATCCCAAAGGTGTTCTATCGGGTTGGGGTCAGGACTCGAGGTCATAATGACCAACTGTAATAGTCGTTCATTATGACCTCAGACATTTTTGGGACTAAATATCAATTGTTTATTTTCTTATAATATGTGTATTCCTGTATTTATATTATTTTGTAATTGTAACGGAACGTCCCACACTTCGCTTGAGTGCTTCCGTCATATACCGCTTCCGATCAGTCTGGATATAGATATCAGATATTCCAGCGTATCTCTTTTACGCTACGCCGGCGCAGCGTGGAGAGGCAAGCAAGGAATTCACAAAGCAAATGCTCCCAACTCTGCGCCGGTGTAGTGTATATTTCGTAGGCGTAAGTGGAAGTAGGTGGAAGTGGGCGTGATCCATACTTAAAACGAACTGCTCATGCGTCGGGACGTGGACGTATCCACGTGCGCATGCGTACAACCACGTCGGAACAACTGCCTAAGATACGCCGGATCACTGTGTACGCCGTGAACGTAACCTACGCCCAGCCACACCCACGTCGGCCCATATTCACAGACGTCCAACGTACAATACGTAGGCTTGTGTTCCTTGGTCCATACCTTTGCATGGGTTGCGCCTCATCTATGGGGAATAACTTTACGCCGGACGTAAAACTTACACAAGCCGCTAAAATCATGCGCCGGGCGCAAGTACGTTCGTGAATCGCCGTATCTCCCTCATTTGCATATTTGAATAGAAAATCAATGGGAGCGCCACATGCGTCCAACGTAAATATGCGCCCACTCTACGCCGGCGTAGGCAAGTTACGTCGGTGGGATGAAGTCTGTTTTTAGGCGTATCTTAGTTTGTGGGCCCGGCGCACAGATACGACGGCGCATATTTGTACTTACGTGGCGTATCTGGAGATACGTCGGCGTAAGTGCTTTGTGAATCCGGGCCGGAGTGTTTATTAGAACCAAGAATACAACCTTATATACAGTTTAAAGAGGTGGTAACCAGAACATAAATTTACATGAGCTAATTAACTAATCATTTACCCAGACGAGGCAAATCCGAGATATGACCTTTTAGGGTAGACGTCATGTCTCCTTGCTCACCTGCTATACAATACACATTATCATAAGTGTAAACACGGGACATCTTCACACAATAGCACAGAGAACAGACAGATGGCTGGAGGAGATGGCATTAGCATCTCCTTACACTGTATGTCCCAACAGTATGAATCAGTCACTCTAACCTGACATATACAGGGTCCCCAGGCATACAGCTCACAAAGAGCACCTTTCCCCCAAATGCCAACGCCCATGATCGCAAGGCAAGAGGCTAGCATTCAGTCCACTTCAAAAGCCTCTGTCCCGGTTGAGTCTGTCACAGTAATTGTATGTATTGTTTTCTTTTTCTATTTTTTCAGTAGATAGCGCCTGATAAATGTAATTCTCCTGAGGAAGCTACTAACAGTGGTGAAACATGTAGAGAATGTTGTCAGTCCGCACACTCTAAAAACTGTACTGTATACATTTGGATGGATTTTATTCTGTCAATGTTTACCTTTTATAAAATCTCTTTTTGATATCCGCTTGTGTAATTATGCACCTTAAAAATCCCAAACTATCCTTTTTCTTATATTGTTACCAATAAACGTCTCTGCTTTGCCAACAGAAAAGGCAGCAGCAGCTGATTGGTTGATATGAAGCGAATAGGCAACACATCCCGGACGAGCCCCCACGCTGCCTCTAAAACAAGATTGTTGTACCTCTCCCCGTTACTCACTTTCCTTGATGTTCCTGCAGGACCTGGTAGATGCTAATCTGGAAGGTCTCGTTGTCAAATCTCTCCCGAATATAATCTTTGTAAATCCTGAATTCGGCTGCCGTTACCGCGTCTCCTTCGGGAATTTTGGCCAGGTCGAACCGGAACTCTCGGTGGTGGCGTCGTCGGTGAAAGAACTCCTTGTCGTGTTCCACTGAAAGAGCAAACACATGAGATTGGACTCTTATTACCCCCCTTTCATGCGTCAACCAGCAAGCTCACGAAAAATTGATGTGGCCACAAAACATACCCACACACTACAATCTGAACATCCAATCAACACTTTTTTCTTCTCACATAAAATGTCACAATTTATTGATACTTAGAAAGTAACTGCATGTTTGTATAGGCCCAAGAGTTTTCCATTCAATCCCATTTCTAATTTCTCATTCCTGAAAATTCTAGTTGCCTGACCCTCTTTAAAGGGGTTGTAAACCCTCACGGTTCTTCACCTCACTGCGTTCTATGCATTGAGGTAAAAACCTCTTGTACCGCACCAGCCCCCCAGAGCCCCCCTTTTACTTACCTGAGCCCGGTCGTTCCTGCGCCGGGGCCAAGCCCACACGCTCCAGCCAGTGACTTGGGTCCTGATTGGATAGATTGACAGCAGCGCAGTCATTGGCTCCCGCTGCTGTCAATCAAATCCAATGACACGGGAGCTGGAGTCCTGCTGTCTGTGTCAATGGACGCAGCAGCAGGACACGGGTGCCCCGAGGGATAGCGCTTCTCCGATGGGGCAATCAAAAAGAGGAGGAACCAGGAGCGCCGCTGAGGGAACACAGAAGAGGAGGTTTCGAGGATCGAGTCCACTTTGTGCAAAACCAAGGTAAGGTAAGGAGGTAATGGGTTCTCCCAGGGCTGGCCTTTGGGGTGCGCAAGCTGTGCGGCCGCACAGGGCACCATGGGCAACAGGGGAGGCTATCCAGAGGTGTACTAAGGTGGGGGGGGGCGAGCCACCCTCGGGTACCACACACTGTCGGGGTGTCAGACCGGCACCCCCTTCCACGATTGTATTACACCTGCGGTGGTAATGCCGTGGGTTTAGGCAGTGGCACACTGGCATAGGCAGGGAGAGGTAAGCTAGCTACAGTGGCAAAGAGGAGGGGGTATGCACTGAAGGGGGGTCTGTGTAACATCCAGAGCTGCAGGGTGCTGTATAATGTAAAGGGGTCCAGAGGCGCAGGGTGCTGTGTAATGTAAAGGGGTCCAGAGGCGCAGAGTGCTGTGTAATGTAAAGGGGTCCAGAGGCGCAGGGTGCTGTGTAATGTAAAAGGGGTCCAGAGGCGCAGGGTGCTGTGTAATGTAAAGGGGTCCAGAGGCGCAGGGTGCTGTGTAATGTAAAGGGGTCCAGAGGCGCAGGGTGCTGTGCAATGTAAAGGGGTCCAGAGGCGCAGGGTGCTGTGCAATGTAAAGGGGTCCAGAGGCGCAGGGTGCTGTGTAATGTAAAGGGGTCCAGAGGCGCAGGGTGCTGTATAATGTAAGTTAAATTAAAACAAATTATTTGTTACAAATTTTTCTTTCCAAATTTTTAGATGACCAGGGGGCGAGGGGTGAAGATGGGGGGGGGGGGCACCACAGGATCAGCTCACACAGGGCGCCTGAACACCTAAGGCCGGCTCTGGGTTTCCCCCCAAAATCCATAACAGCCCCTTATCCAAGCATGCAGCCCAGCAGGTCAGGAAAGGGAGTGGGGATGAGCAAGCGGATTCCAGATTCCGATATGCCCCCCCGCCCACAGACCCCGACAACCACCAGGGTTGTCGTGAAGAGGCCCTTGTCCTCATCAACACGTCGCAAAGCACCCACCCCCCATGTTGCGGGCATGTGCCCTGGTACGGTTCAGGAGGGGGGGCTCACTCCTCCCCACCTCCTTTCCTGACCTGCCGGGCTGCCTACTGGGATAAGGGCCTGGTATGGATTTTGAGGGGGACCACATGCCGTTTTTTTTCGACGTGGGGGTTCATCTTAAAATCCATACCAGCCTGGTATGCTCTTGGAGGGAAAACCCAATGCCGTTTATTTTTTATTTGGCGTGGAGTTCCCCATAAAAATTCAAAGTGCCTGCCTTGTCGGGATCAAAGTCGGATCCCCGTTCATTGAAGTCGGTCGGATGTATGACTTCAAGTCGCAGGGCAAAGTCGGATCCGAAGTCGTACGACTGTCGTGTTGTACCAGTGTGAATCCGGCCTAATAAATATGATAGGGTTGTCCCGATACCACTTTTTTAGGACCGAGTACAAGTACCGATACTTTTTTTCCAAGTAGTCGCCGATACCGAATACCAATACTTTTTTTAAATGTGTCCCCAAATGCAGCCATGTCCCCCACATAAGCAGCCATGTCCCCCACATATGCAGCCATGTCCCAAACAAATGCAGCCATGTCCCCCACAAATGCAGCCATGTCCCCCACAAATGCAGCCATGTCCCCCACAAATGCAGCCATGTCCCTCCAGCCTTGTCCCTCCAGCCATGTCCCCCACATATGCAGCCATGTCCCTCCAGCCATGTCCCCCACATATGCAGCCATGTCCCTCCAGCCATGTCCCCCACATATGCAGCCATGTCCCTCCAGCCATGTCTCTCCAGCCATGTCCCTCCAGCCATGTCCCTCCAGCCATGTCCCCCACATATGCAGCCATGTCCCTGCAGCCATGTCCCTTCAGCCATGTCCCTACCTAGCCGCCGCACGGAGATCATCACAGCATTCATTTGAATAGCTGTTTTGCCCGCGCGTATAGACACTCTCCCTTGCTCGGGATTGGACAGATCACTATCACCCATCCAATCCCGAGCAAGGGGGAGTGTCTATACGCGCGGGAACACTACAGCTATTCAAATGAAAGCTGTGATGTTCCCGCACGTTCCCATTTAACCCATGCGGCGCGGCTTTGGATGCGGCGGCGGGGGGGAGTATTCTATTTAGGCATTGGGGGTATTTGCGGGAGTACAAGTACTCCCGCAAATACTCGGTATCGATCCCGATACCGGTATCGGGACAACCCTATATGAAACCAAGAACGTCTGACGTTCCTGCTGAGCACCCTTCTCCTTCCTTAATGCGACTAACCTTTTCATAAAGCAGCAAAAAGACATCGCCGCGAATTTCTCTCGGGAGACGTTCATCATAAAATCTTTAACGGCTGACCTTTAAACAGGGCCCGCTAATGGCCCGGCGTAAATTTAAATGGAACGGGTTAATTAAGCAATCTCCTTTCAAGTGGCCCTATTAACCCCCTCCGCCTGTCCCATGTAGCCCGTTCATGCCATGACTTCAAGCCCGCCCCCTCCCCTATAATGACCAGATGTCAAAAGAAAAACTTCTGTAATCGAAGGAGCTTTCAATGTAAATTAAACACTTAAACCTCAGCACATGTGTGTTTCTTAAGCAAACAATCAAATCTTTGTAAACGTAGAGAAAACACAGGATGGATTCAATTAAGCCCCTCGAGCCGTATGGGTGGGGGGGTTAGCGGTTGGGAACCGTTTTTTTCCCAAGATTAATCGCTACCCATTAAAGCTAGTAAGTAACGAGACATCTTCCAAAAAGCACAAAAACTTCAGGTCCGTGCTAAAAGAAAGAAGAAAAAAATTAAACTTTTTTTTTTTTTTTTTTTTTCGGGAAAGAGGGTCACAGCTGGTTTTCGAGCGACTCGGACGCAAATGAAATCAAAATGAGAAGTTCTAATCCTTTCCCGGGGTCTGGATTCCACCATCCTGAAATCATTAAGGGGCAGGTGCAAGTCTTGTATATATATATAAAAAAAATAAAAAGTTTGTTCTGTTTGACATAATCCCCCCAAGATTCGTATCTACAACACAGAGAAATCAAAGCTGCCTGGCTACAGATGAGCGCATCGTTCGGAGCCCACGGACCGGGAGAATGCGGTCGGGAGTTTCTTTTTTAAAAAGCACTGGCAACGCGTTCTGATGTTTGTTCTGCTGCCTGTATTTAAAGAAAGAAGAACTTTATTAGAATTGGCCTTCTGCTGCAATCTCCAGCTGTAGCCAATGAAAGAGGGCCACAGCTGGTTTCGCAGGGGAGGGGGGGGGGGGCGGGATGGGACGGCACGCGTAGGTGTGGGCCGGTACTTAATATCTGGATAGTGCAGATGGTGGGCACAGGTCCCGGGGGCGACGACGACATCCCCAGACATGTAGCTGAGGCCGGTACTTAATATCTGGATAGTGCAGAGGGTGGGCACAGGTCCCGGGGATGACGACAACACCCCCCAGACATGTAGCTGAGGCCGGTACTTAATATCTGGATAGTACAAAACTTGGGCACAGGTCCCGGGGGGGGGGGGGGGGAGAAACCCCAGACACTTAGGTGAGGCCGGTACTTAATATCTGGACAGTGGAGAAGTTGGGCGTAGGTCCCGGGGGGAACGGGATACCCCAGACACGTAGGCAAGGCCGGTACTTGATATCTGGATAGTACAAAGGTTGGACACAGATCCCGGTGGCGACGACAATGACACCCCCAGACATTGGTCTTCTGCTGCAATCTCCATCTGTAGCCAATGAAAGAGGGCCACAGCTGGTTTCACGGGGGGGGGACACGTAGGGGAGGCCGGTACTTAATATCTGGATAGTGCAGGGGTTGGGCACAGGTCCCGAGGGGGGGGAGAAACCCCAGACACTTAGGTAAGGCCGGTACTTAAGTTGGGCGTAGGTCCTGGGGGGGGGCGGGATACCCCAGACACGTAGGCGAGGCCGGTACTTAATATCTGCATAGTGAAGAAGTTCGGCGTAGGTCTCGGGGGGGACGGGATACCCCAGACACGTAGGCGAGGCCGATACTTGATATCTGGATAGGGCAAAGGTTGGGCACAGGTCCCGGGGGCGGCGATGACGACGACACCCCCAGACATGTAGCTGAGGCCGGTACTTAATATCTGGATAGTACAAAACTCAAAACTTGGGCACAGGTCACGGGGGGGGGTTGAGACACCCAATAAACGTGAGAAAGGCCAGTACTTAATATCTGGACAGTGGAGAAGTTTGGCGTAGGTCCCGGGGGGGACAGGATACCCCAGACACGTAGGCGAGGCCGGTACTTAATATCTGGATAGTGCAGAGGGTGGGCACAGGTCCCGGGGGCGACGACGACACCCCCAGACATGTAGCTGAGGCCGGTACTTAATATCTGGATAGTACAAAACTTGGGCACAGGTCCCAGGGGGGGGGAACCCCAGACACTTAGGTGAGGCCGGTACTTAATATCTGGACAGTGGAGAAGTTGGGAGTAGGTCCCGGGGGGAACGGAATACCCCAGACACGTAGGCAAGGCCGGTACTTGATATCTGGATAGTGCAAAGGTTGGGCACAGGTCCCGGGGGCGACGACGATGACACCCCCAGACATTGGTCTTCTGCTGCAATCTCCATCTGTAGCCAATGAAAGAGGGCCACAGCTGGTTTCACGGGGGGGACACGTAGGGGAAGCCGGTACTTAATATCTGGATAGTGCAGGGGTTGGGGACAGGTCCTGAGGGGGGGGGGGGAACCCCAGACACTTAGGTGAGGCCGGTACTTAAGTTGGGCGTAGGTCCCGGGGGGGGCGGGTTACCCCAGACACGTAGGCGAGGCCGGTACTTGATATCTGGATAGGGCAAAGGTTGGTCACAGGTCCCGGGGGCGGCGACGACGACGACACCCCCAGACATGTAGCTGAGGCCGGTACTTAATATCTGGATAGTACAAAACTTGGGCACAGGTCACGGGGGGGGGGGGGGGCGACGACACCCAATAAACGTAAGAAAGGCCGGTACTTAATATCTGGACAGTGGAGAAGTTCGGCGTAGGTCCCGGGGGGACGGGATACCCCAGACACGTAGGCGAGGCCAGTACTTGATATCAGGATAGTGCAAAGGTTGGGCACAGGTCCCGGGGGGCGACGACGACGACACCCCCAGACATTGGCCTTCTGCTGCAATCTCCATCTGTAGCCAATGAAAGAGGGCCACAGCTGGTTTCGCGGGGGGACACGTAGGTGAGGCCGGTACTTAACTTATGGATAGTGCATAGGTTGGGCACAGGTCCCAAGGAGGGGGGGAACCCCAGACACTTAGGTGAGGCCAGTACTTAATATCTGGACAGCGGAGAAGTTCGGCGTAGGTCCCGGGGGGGACGGGATACCCCAGACACGTAGGCGAGGCCGGTACTTGATATCTGGATAGTGCAATGGTTGGGCACAGGTCTCGGGGGCGACGACGACGACACCCCCAGACATTGGCCTTCTGCTGCAATCTCCATCTGTAGCCAATGAAAGAGGGCCACAGCTGGTTTCACGGGGGGGGGGGGGGGGGACACACACGTAGGTGAGGCCGGTACTTAATATCTGGATAGTGCAGGGGTTAGGCACAGGTCCCGGGGGGAGAGAAACCACAGACATGTAGGTTGGGCCGGTACTTAATATCTGGATAGTGCAGAGGGTAGGCACAGGTCCCGGGAGGACACACACACCCCCCCCCCCCCCCCAGACACATAGGCGAGGCCGGGACTTAATATCTGGATAGTGCAGAGGGTGGGCACAGGTCCCGGGGACAACGACGACACCCACAGACACATAGGTAAGGCCGGTACTTAATACCTGGACAGTGCAGAAGTTGGGCGTAGGTCCCAGGGGGGGAGGGGGACAACAACTGGGGGTGTCAAGACCAGGAAGAGGTGAGCAGCGAGTACTCGATCTACTACACGATCAATTACATCACAGAGAAGATCTGCTAACTTGGGTACAGTAGAAGAGTTTTGGAATAAAAGCCAGACATATTAAATGATCCCCCATGTAAAGAAATACAAATCTTGAGCTTTGCCTCTAATATGAGAGCAGTGACATCACTGAGAATACAGCCTATCCAATCACTAGAGAGCGGTGACATCACTGAGAATGCAGCCTATCCAATCACTAGAGAGCGGTGACATCACTGAGAATGCAGCCTATCCAATCACTAGAGAGCGGTGACATCACTGAGAATGCAGCCTATCCAATCACTAGAGAGCGGTGACATCACTGAGAATGCAGCCTATCCAATCACTAGAGAGCGGTGACATCACTGAGAATGCAGCCTATCCAATCCCTAGAGTGTGGTGACATCACTGAGAATGCAGCCTATCCAATCACTAGAGAGCGGTGACATCACTGAGAATGCAGCCTATCCAATCCCTAGAGAGTGGTGACATCACTGAGAATGCAGCCTATCCAATCCCTAGAGAGTGGTGACATCACTGAGAATGCAGCCTATCCAATCACTAGAGAGCGGTGACATCACTGAGAATGCAGCCTATCCAATCCCTAGAGAGCGGTGACATCACTGAGAATGCAGCCTATCCAATCACTAGAGAGCGGTGACATCACCGAGAATGCAGCCTATCCAATCACTAGAGAGCGGTGACATCACCGAGAATGCAGCCTATCCAATCCCTAGAGGGCGGTGATGAGACATGAGTAAAAACATAGCTATTGTATTCTTCGTTAACATAAAGTTTATTCTAAATAAATCCGTAGCCGTCGTTTTCTGTGCCGCCAACTAAACATACCTCTGCCATGCATAATATTTACTTTATACAGAAGCGGCGTTTGTAAAAACAAAAAAAAAAAAAATAATGTTTTCACAATAAATTCTTTGGAATAACATTCCGCCTCTAAATACAGGATTTGCCGAAGCGTGTCACCCCACTGTCGTATTCCCGGCGGCGTGTCGGGACGAGTACAGGGAGGACACGCCTCCTTCACACTCCTGACCTTGGCAGCGCACGACCCGCGTTACGTAACGCGCGTCTCATGCAGCAGGTTCCACATACCAGAGCCCTGACGTACCTGCTGCTAATTACGGGTACACAACAAAAACGCCGGGGCTCCTTCCACTCTTTGAAGTCGCAATTAAAATCAATTTTTGCGAAGAAGGAGTTGCGCAATCGAGCAGTAAACTCGATGATTACATAGCAACAAAGTCCTCAATGTTCAACACATTGAAAGGAGAAAATTAGACCAACGTCTGCGTGAATAAATCCCCAAGTAAGATATATTTCAATGATATAATTATATATATATAGATAGGGCCAGATTCAGGTAGATGGGCGCTTCTTTACTTTGGAGTAACGTTTCTCATTTACGTTACTCCGCCGACACTTTTGGCGCAAGTACTGTTATTCACATAGCAGTTGCGCGTAAACTTGCGCCAGAGTAACGATAATGCGCTGGCGTAACCCGACGCAAGTGGAAGCGGGTGTGATCATATGTAAATGATGGGCGGAGCCCAGCGCAGAGGCTTACGTTCAGCGCATCGACCACGGAGCATGCGCAGTGAGTGAGGCTCCACTCGCCCCCTTTGTGCGCATGCTCACAACTTCCGTCGGCACCACTTCACGGGAAACGTCAGCGCAATGCCTTCCGTTGGGCGTTTAAATGCGCCCGTAGATGCGCCATTCCGGCACTAAAGTATATCCTGTTCCCCCTCCCCGCAGTGATGTTACTTTTGTTCTGAGATGGCTGCTCCCGTTCCCCGCAAACACACAGGAGAAAGCTGAACTCTAAAGGCCAGGAGCTGTCAGCCGTCATCTCGGCTATGGAGACCTATGATGTCTTCCTCCATGGCTGTGAAAGTTGACAGACAAGCATGGACAGAGGTGTTGTCCTGCAAGTGGGGGTGCTCAGCTAGCTCTTATCGTCGGTAACGCTGCTGTAGCTGCTCTCCTGCTGACCTGTGGCCGTCTGGAGTAAAGATAAAGCAGCTATTTGTAGAAATAACTTTGCGCCGGACGGACGAGATACGCGCGGCGCATGTAGCCAGCGTATGGTGCTAATCCGTTCGCGAATCGGGAAATATCCCTCATTTGCATATTTGCAGGGGAAATCAATAGGCGCGACTGATGCGCCAAGCGAAATTATGCGCTGACGAGACTCTGGCGTCGGAAAGTTAAGCCGATCGGAAATGGCCCGTTTTCTGTCGCATCTAGTTTGGTGGGTACGGGCACATAGAAACGACGGCGCATATTCACAGTTACGCGGCGCATATCGAAATACTCCAGCGCAAGTCTTGCTGAATCTGGCCCATAGATAATAGATGTATATCTTTTTTTTTTATATTTTATTATTTGCTTACGGGGTATGATCCCTGTGTAAGCTCGGTGCTGTTCAATGTCAGAGCTTACACGGGGTCAAGAACCTTTTCTCCACCCCCAAATACAACACTCAGCCTACATTCACACCTGAGCATAGCGTCTTTTTTTCGCACGTTTTTAGGCACGACTTGAGCGTTTTTATACAGCATTTCTTGAGCTTTGCTGTTTTTTTTTATTAGCCAATAGAGAAAAACATTATCTGTTGCGTCATTTGTTGGTATTTCAGCTTTTTTTTAGCTTTTCTTTTTTTATAATTATTATTCATTTATTCACGCTGATAGCATGAGGAGAACAAAAAAAAAAAAACGATCACCGGCAGGTGATAGAGGGACATCGGTCCTGAGCAAGGAGAGAAGCCACCTGCTCATCTGTGCCCATGTGTGCCAACCTGTCAGTGCCACCTACCAGTCCCCACAGTGCCACCCATCAGTGCCCACCTATCAAAGTCACTAGTCAGTGCTTCATCAACTGTGCTGCCCATCTTTGTCACCTACCAGTGCCCATCAGTGCCGCCTTATCTGTGCCCATCAGTAACACCTTCTGTCCCCATTGGTACCACCTTATCTGTGCCTGTCAGTGCCGCCTTATCTGTGCCTATCGGTGCCCACTAGTGCAGCCTATCAGTGCCCACCGTGCCACCTATCAGTGCCCACAGTGCCACCTATCAAAGTCTCTAATCAGTGCCTCATCAACAGTGTTGCCTATCATTGTCACCTACCAGTGCCCATCAGTGCCGCCTTATCTGTGCCTATCGGTGCCCACTAGTGCAGCCTATCAGTGCCCACCGTGCCACCTATCAGTGCCCACAGTGCCACCTATCAACGTCTCTAATCAGTGCCTCATCAACAGTGCTGCCTATCATTGTCACCTACCAGTGCCCATCAGTGCCACCCATCCGTGCCGCCTTATATGTGCCCATCAGTAACACCTTATCTGTCCCCATCGGTGCCACCTTATCTGTGCCTGTCAGTGCCGCCTTATCTGTGCCCACTAGTGCAGCCTATCAGTGCCCACCGTGCCACCTATCAGTGCCCACAGTGCCACCTATCAAAGTCTCTAATCAGTGCCTCATCAACAGTGCTGCCTATCATTGTCACCTACCAGTGCCCATCAGTGCCACCCATCCGTGCCGCCTTATCTGTGCCCATCAGTAACACCTTATCTGTCCCCATCGGTGCCACCTTATCTGTGCCTGTCAGTGCCGCCTTATCTGTGCCTATTGGTGCCCACCAGTGCAGCCTATCAGTGCCCACAGTGCCACCTATCAAAGTCTCTAATCAGTGCCTGAACAGTGCCGCCCTATCTGTCCCCATCAGTGCCACCCTATTTGTCCCCATCAGTGCCACCTTTACTGTGCCTATCAGTGCCCATCAGTGCCACCTCATCAGCACATATCAATGAAGGAGAAAAAATTACCCGTTTGCAAAATTTTATAACAAAATATAAAACCATATGATTGTTATTTTTTTCAAAATGTTCCATCTTTTTTTTGTTTGTTTAGCAGGTGATCAAATACCACCAAAAGAAAGATCCATTTGTGTGAAAAAAAAAAAATGTGTTGTATGACCGCGCAATTGTCATTCAAAGGGCGTCAGCGCTAACAGCTAAAAATTGGTCTGGGCAGGAGGGGGGTTCAAGTGCCCAGTAATGAAGTGGTTAAAAAAAAAACCCAATCTCTCTGGTGCTTCAACCTGCGGGAATCCTCGCTCGCCACCCAGGAGACCTCTCCGTCAGCCAAAAAGAAAGAAGATCCGGTCTAATCCCGAGCAGATAGCGCCGCTCAGGAGAACATTCCGGTAGAGAGAGAGCTAAAAAGAGGCGGGCGCTTCTCCATAAAATCCCGGGCTTGGCAGGCTTCGGCCCTCCATGGGAACAGAATTGAAAATTGGCATTCCCAAGACAGGAAAGTCGGGGGGGGGGGGAAATGAAAAACACGACTTGGGCTCGGCCAAGCCTTTGAAATGCGGCACTGTGCTACTGATGTCAATTAATGAGAAGCAGCATTGTGCCGCGAGGGTCCGCTCGGAAAAACACATTAACACACGTTAGACACGTTCCCACGAGGAGCAGATTAGAGGGTCTTTCGGGTTCCAAAACAAGAGAGCCATTAGGGCCCCCCGAAGCTTGCAGGTTTTTTATTTAACCCACTTGGCTTAGACCAAAAAAAAGGGGGGCATTTTCACCGCGGGTGGGTAAAGGGTTGCCCAGGCAGCTGGGTTGCTTAACCACTTCCATACCGGGCACTTATACACCTTCCCGCCCAGACCAATTTTCAGCTTTCGGCGCTGTTGCACTTTGAATGACAATTACACGGTCATGCTGCACTGTACCCAAACTTTTGAAAAACAAAATGCTTTTTTTTTGGTTTCCGTTACAAAACTTTGGAAATAAGTACATTTTTATCCTTTACGGTTGGGCACGGATGGGCACAGATGAGGCGGCACGGATGGGCAGCGCGGATGGGCGGCACGGATGCACTGTAATATTTTGTACTGATGGATGACAATCAGTGCCAAACAACGCCTGCCAATCAGTGATGCCCATTCTGGACACTGGCATCCATTGTGGGCACTGATTGGCATCCATTGTGGGCACTGATTGGCATCCATTGTGGGCACTGGTTGGCATCCCCGGTGGTCTAGGGTGGCATACCTGGTGGTGGGCATCCCTGGTGGTCTGGTGGCATCCCTGGTGGTCCAGTGTGGGCATCCTCCGGGGAGGGGGGGGGATAATCGCTCAGCACAAACCCATGCAATTCTGTGGTTCTAGGCTGGTTTAGGGTCCTTCGGAGTGGTCAGTATTCCCATGCAGTTCAGTGTCCACCTTTGGAGTGGTCAGTATCCCCACACAGTTCAGTGGTTCTAGGCTGGTTTAGGGTCCACCTTCGTCAGTATTCCCATGCAGTTCAGTGGTTTTAGGCTGGTTTAGGGTCCACCTTCGTCAGTATTCCCATGCAGTTCGGTGGTTCTAGGCTGGTTTAGGGTCCACCTTCGTCAGTATTCCCATGCAGTTCAGTGGTTTTAGGCTGGTTTAGGGTCCACCTTCGTCAGTATTCCCATGCAGTTCGGTGGTTCTAGGCTGGTTTAGGGTCCACATTCGTCAGTATTCCCATGCAGTTCGGTGGTTCTTTGCTGGTTTAGGGTCCACCTTCGTCAGTATCCCCATGCAGTTCAGTGGTTTTAGGCTGGTTTAGGGTCCACCTTCGTCAGTATTCCCATGCAGTTCAGTGGTTCTAGGCTGGTTTAGGGTCCACCTTCGTCAGTATTCCCATGCAGTTCAGTGGTTCTTCGCTGGTTTAGGGTTCACCTTCAGAGCGGTCAGTATTCCTATACAGTTTGGTGGTTCTTTGTTGGTTTAGGGTCCACCTTCGTAGTAGTCAGTATTCCCATGCACTTCTGTGGTTCTACTCTGGTTTAGGGTCCACCTTCGAAGTGGTCAGTATTCCCATGCAGTTCGGTGGTTCTAGGCTGGTTTAGGGTCCACCTTCGAAGTGGTCAGTATCCCCATGCAGTTCAGTGGTTCTAGGCTGGTTTAGAGTCCACCTTCGTCAGTATTCCCATGCAGTTTGGTGGTTCTACGATGGTTTAGGGTCCACCTTCGAAACGGTCAGTATCCCCATGCAGTTTGGTGGTTCTAGGCTGGTTTAGGGTCCACCTTCGTCAGTATCCCCATGCAGTTCAGTGGTTCTAGGCTGGTTTAGAGTCCACCTTCGTCAGTATTCCCATGCAGTTTGGTGGTTCTACGATGGTTTAGGGTCCACCTTCGAAGCGGTCAGTATCCCCATGCAGTTTGGTGGTTCTAGGCTGGTTTAGGGTCCACCTTCGAAGTGGTCAGTATCCCCATGCAGTTCAGTGGTTCTAGGCTGGTTTAGGGTCCACCTTCGTCAGTATTCCCATGCAGTTCGGTGGTTCTTTGCTGGTTTAGGGTCCACCTTCGTCAGTATCCCCATGCAGTTCAGTGGTTCTAGGCTGGTTTAGGGTCCACCTTCGTCAGTATTACCATGCAGTTCGGTGGTTCTTTGCTGGTTTAGGGTCCACCTTTGAAGTGGTCAGTAGCTGACCCAGGTGGTGAGTCGGCAGTGGATGAGTTGTACATTTTATGCTATGAATGATTCATTGATCTAGTAAGTGTTATTACCACTTTTGGGGCAAATAAAGGTACATTGCAGAGTACACTATGTCCAAGTTTTTTATCTTTATATGACTCTGTATGGCAGTGAGACCCCGATAGAAAGCGTAGGGAGGCAGCCTCTCTGTATTGACTGGAAGGATCAAGGAGCGGGTTCTGGAGGACACATAGTGGTGATGATCACCGAGACAAGCCTGTTCTCTATCCCTGGGAGGTGACGGGAGAGCACAGAATGTCAAGCTAACTAAATCACAGAGTCGACATCCCAATAGGCCGATAAGTAAACATGGGCAGTGGATGGAGATCATGGCCTTGGCTAAGGGAAAAGACAGAAAGCAGATGGAGCCCAAGAGTGAGAAAAGAGAAGAGAAAGAATAGGAAGCCTCCACCTGAAGGCCTCAGAGAGCAGTAAAGAAAGAAAAGAAAGGAAAGGAACGGCTAAATGAGATAAAGGGTTTGCCAGGCAATGACGGGAGCAGTCCAGGTTAATACGGTCATTTTGTATGGTAATTAGTTAGTGTAGAAGTGAGTTTTTCGTGGATCTGTAAAAGAACTGGTAGTTTGTGCCTGGCGCTCACTCACAGTCTTCTATTGCCCGGGGGCCCCATGAGTTGTTAGTCCGCCCCTGCCTGCATGATACCCATTGCTGATCCTGGCTTCCCCTGACTCTGTTTTTGGACTTTGATATATTCCGACTACTGATTCCGGCTTCCACCTGACCCTGCTTCTGCTTAATGCCTTGTACCTTGCTGCCCACCTGTTACCGAACCCGGCTATCCTCACAGCTCTGCTTTCGTCCTCTGTCCACTTCCAACACTGCCTCTGGGTACCTGTGCTGGCTTCCCCATCATCTCAGTTCTCTAGGGTTCAGTATCTTCCGATTTTCTGACCACAGGAAGTTCTGGCAAGCCATGAAGCCTGAACCTACGAGTTGGTTGGAGTGCTTCCAACATCAGCTGATCTACTGAGCTTCATCCCAGCCTGTTGTCCTGCCTGTGCCACCAAGCCTACAACTCCAACCCGCACGCAACATTCTCAGGAACTTGTGTTCCTCCTGACGCTAGACACCATCTGTTCCACCTTCAGTGGGGCTTGGGTTGGAGATACAAGAGAGGCCGACCTCATCATATCAGACTCCTACCAGGTACGTGACAGGATCATGGTTCCAATCTCCTGACCACAGGAAGTTCTGGCAAGCCACGAAGCCTGAACCTGCAAGTTGGTTGGAGTGCCTCCAACATCAGCTGATCTACTGAGCTTCATCCCAGCCTGTTGTCCTGCCTGTGCCACCAAGCCTACAATTCCAACCCGCACGCAACATTCTCAGGCACTCGTGTTCCTCCTGACCCTAGCCACTATCTGTTCCGCCTTCAGTAGGGCTTGGGTTGGAGATACTAGGGAGGCCGACCTTGTCATATCAGACTCCTACCAGGTACGTGACAGGATCATGGTCCCCGTAAGCTGTTGATGTTTGGGGTTTTTATGTAATCTTCATACCAGGGGCATTTCTAGGTGGCAAGAAGACCAGGGGCTTCAGCCCGAGGCCGGCACGGTTTTGGATCCGGAAGGGTCACGGTGCAGGTTTTTTTGGCTGGGCGGTGGGGGCTAAGCTCACTTCCTGGTTGCTGCCTGGCTTACCATTGCCCATCAATTTTGAACACTAAACTCACCTATCTGACACACTGACTACCTGACATACATACACTTACATACATACACCTACCTGACCTACATACACCTACCCAACATAAACTGACCTCACCTACATACACTCACCTACCTGACTTTGCATTTACTTTGATGCCTGTTGGATCTAATTGCCTTTTAACCTTTGCTATCACCCGATCGCTCCTCTGCTGGCCTGATCTCTCCTGATCTATCCGAGAGCCGCCCTCTCGAGCTCCGGATCAGTGGGACGTCCATGATAGGCGTTGCAGGCTCCAGAAGGCAGGACCTGCTATCGCACTCGGCAGGACTCGGCCACAATCGACGCAGCGGCACTCGGTAGGACTCGGTCTCGGCCACATTTGGCACGGCGGCACTCGGGATCAGACCGGTCCCGATGCTCGGGGCTAACAATAGACAGCTAAATGCAATGTGACTCTGGGCTTTACAGGGACCCATTCGGGGCTCCAGCCCCCTAAGCCCGGGCCTAACGACGCCTCTGCTTCAGACCTTAAATTCGTTTTTAAAATATGTGTGCAAAACATGGAAACGTTCTGGCAGGGAAAGGGTTAAAAAAATTAAATTGATGAGGATATCCCGTGCTAAATTTCCATCATTGAGGGTTTACATCTACTACCCTTCTATTTGTGGTCAAGGGTGGCTGTTTGTAGAAGACGGGACTTCCGCTCCGTTCTACGTCCAGCGGAGTTCCTCTTTAGGAATTCTTTTAGGAAACAATTCACCCCCCCACCCCCCTTCACATCATCAGGATCCCCCGTGAGACAGTCTGGAAAAGGCTTTTTAATTGGTAACAATGTGAGAGAGTCTCTGACGGAGCTGTACCGTCTCCAGAACAGACGTGTCTAAGGTGACAGCGCCTGCTCTATGTCAGAGTGATGGAGTCCAGGAGAGGGAACAATCTGTTACCGGCTCCTTCCACCCCCCACCCAGATAACGTGTCATTTAGAGAGCTTTATCGGGGCAATTACAGGAAAATAAATGAAAAAAAAAATAAAGGCTCCAAGATATTCTTACACATCAAACGGCTCCGGAGCGGACGGACTGTCAGAGCTTTTATAGAACTCCTCATGGCTGAATACACGGACGAATCGCACGGAGCTGAGCGGCGTTGTGTTCTGCCGGGTTCGGAGTTCACACACAGTACTTGAAGACTTATGCTGCTGTGATCTGGAGAGCTCTGTCTCTGACTTAGCGGGAGGGGGTGTTGGACCTCTGCAGAGAGACCACTGCTTCCACAGCATGCTGACAGAGGACAGGCTTTTCTACTCTTTTTTTTTTTTATCCGGATTGTTTTTATGTACTTGGAATGCATTTAGTTGTTTTGCCTTTCAAGGTTGGTGAGATCTCTGTGCCCATTATAAGGGGTTCTCACCATTCCTGGGCAGAGTTCCTGGGTCTGTACACCTGATGTGTCCATTATGAGGGGTCCCTACCATCCCTGTGCTGAGTTCCTGGGTCTGTACACCTGATGTGCCCATTATGAGGGGTTCTCAGGTCTGTACACCTGCTGTGTCCATTATGAGGGGTTCCCACCATCCCTGTGCTGAGTTCCCGGGTCTGTACACCCGCTGTGCCCATTATGAGGGGTTCCCACCATCCCTGTGCTGAGTTCCTGGGTCTGTACTCCCGCTGTGCCCATTATGAGGGGTTCCCACCATCCCTGTGCCGAGTTCCCGGGTCTGTACACCTGCTGTGCCCATTATGAGGGGTTCTCACCATCCCTGTGCTGAGTTCCCGTGTCTGTACACCCGCTGTGCCCATTATGAGGGGTTCCCACCATCCCTGTGCTGAGTTCCTGGGTCTGTACACCCGCTGTGTCCATTATGAGGGGTTCCCACCATCCCTGTGCTGAGTTCCCGGGTCTGTACACCCGCTGTGCCCATTATGAGGGGTTCCCACCATCCCTGTGCTGAGTTCCTGGGTCTGTACACCCGCTGTGTCCATTATGAGGGGTTCCCACCACCCCTGTGCTGAGTTCCAGGGTCTGTACACCTGCTGTGCCCATTATGAGGGGTTCCCACCATCCCTGTGCCGAGTTCCCGGGTCTGTACACCCACTGTGCCCATTATGAGGGGTTCCCACCATCCCTGTGCTGAGTTCCTGGGTCTGTACACCTGCTGTGTCCATTATGAGGGGTTCCCACCATCCCTGTGCTGAGTTCTTGGTTCTGTACACCCGCTGTGCCCATTATGAGGGGTTCCCACCATCCCTGTGCCGAGTTCCCGGGTCTGTACACCCGCTGTGTCCATTATGAGGGGTTCCCACCATCCCTGTGCTGAGTTCCCGGGTCTGTACACCCGCTGTGCCTATTATGAGGGGTTCCCACCATCCCTGTGCTGAGTTCCCGGGTCTGTACACCCGCTGTGCCCATTATGAGGGGTTCCCACCATCCCTGTGCTGAGTTCTTGGTTCTGTACACCCGCTGTGTCCATTATGAGGGGTTCCCACCATCCCTGTGCTGAGTTCCCGGGTCTGTACACCCGCTGTGCCCATTATGAGGGGTTCCCACCATCCCTGTGCTGAGTTCCCGGGTCTGTACACCCGCTGTGCCTATTATGAGGGGTTCCCACCATCCCTGTGCTGAGTTCCCGGGTCTTTACACCTGCTGTGCCCATTATGAGGGGTTCCCACCATCCCTGTGCTGAGTTCTTGGTTCTGTACACCCGCTGTGTCCATTATGAGGGGTTCCCACCATCCCTGTGCTGAGTTCCCGGGTCTGTACACCCACTGTGCCCATTATGAGGGGTTCCCACCATCCCTGTGCTGAATATATATATTTTACATGCAGTCACCAGTGTGCCTGATCACCACCACATCAGTTATATGATAATGTACTGCACTGGTGACAGTATGTAAAAAATCAAAATTGTTATTTTTTTTTTTTAATAAAATTCTAAAAATAATAATAAATGTATTTATTAATAAATATATATATATATTCCCCAAAAATGATGACAAAAAATTACAACTTCAAAAATCTCGCCATGCCTCCTACTAAATACCCTGGGCTGTCTCCTTTCCAATTTGGAGGGTATTTGTCCTGTCCTGGTGTTTTCGGGCTTTAAGAAATGAGATCGGTACATCAGGATCGTTCGCTTTTTAGATATACAATATATTGTCAAAAGTATTGGGACGCCTGCACTTTAATGGCATCCCAGTCTTAGTCGGTAGGGTTCAATATTGAGTTGGCCCCGCCCTTTGCCGCTATAACCGCTTCACCTCTTCTGGGAAGGCCGTCCACAAGGTTTAGGAGGGTGTCTATGGGAATGTTTGACCATTCTTCCAGAAGAGCATTTGTGATGTCGGACGGGAAGGCCTGGCTTGCAGTCTCCTCTCTAATTCATCCCACAGGTGTTCTATCAGGTTGAGGTCAGGACTCTGTGCAGGCCAGTCAAGTTCCTCCACCCCAAACTCACTCACCCATGCCTTTATGGGCCTTGCTTTGTGCACTGGTCCAAATCCTTAGGTGGAGGGGGGAGATTATGGTGTGGGGTTGCTTTTCATGGGTTGGGCTCCTGGCCCCTTAGTTCCAATGAAGGGTGGAGGGGGGATTATGGTGTGGGGTTGTTTTTCATGGGTTGGGCTCCTGGCCCCTTAGTTCCAATGAAGGGTGGAGGGGGATTATGGTGTGGGGTTGCTTTTCAGGGATTGGCCTCCTAGTTCCAATGAAGGGTGGAGGTGGGATTATGGTGTGGGGTTGCTTTTCAGGGGTTGGGCTTGGCCGCCTAGTTCCATTGAAGGGTGGAGGTGGGATTATGGTGTGGGGTTGCTTTTCAGGGGTTGGGCTTGGCCCCTTAGTTCCAATGAAGGGTGGAGGTGGGATTATGGTGTGGGGTTGCTTTTCAGGGGTTGGGCTTGGCCCCTTAGTTCCAATGAAGGGTGAAGGTGGGATTATGGTGTGGGGTTGCTTTTCAGGAGTTGGGCTCTTGGCCCCTTAGTTCCAATGAAGGGTGGAGGTGGGATTATGGTGTGGGGTTTGTTTTTCAGGGGTTGGGCTTAGCCCCCTAGTTCCATTGAAGGGTGGAGGTGGGATTATGGTGTGGGGTTGCTTTTCAGGGGTTGGGCTTGGCCCCCTAGTTCCATTGAAGGGTGGAGGTGGGATTATGGTGTGGGGTTGCTTTTCAGGGGTTGGGCTTGGCCCCCTAGTTCCAATGAAGGGTGAAGGTGGGATTATGGTGTGGGGTTGCCTTTCAGGGGTTGGGCTTGGCCCCTTAGTTCCAATGAAGGGTGGAGGTGGGATTATGGTGTGGGGTTGCCTTTCAGGGGTTGGGCTCTTGGCCCCTTAGTTCCAATGAAGGGAGGTTTTAAGGCGTCAGCACACCAAGACATTTTGGACAATTTCATGCTCCCAACTTTGTGGGAGGAGCTTGGGGGACGGCCCCTTTCCTGTTCCAACATGACTGCGCACCGGTGGACAAAGCAAGGTCCATAAAGACATGGATGAGCGAGTTTGGGGTGGAAAAACGTGATTGACGGCGCTCAAAATTGGCCTGGGCAGGAAGGGGGGTAAGAGTGAAGCGGTGTAGAAGACTGAAAATCGACGAGATGTTAAGAATTGAATTTACAATTCCACCTTTACCGAACGTCACAAACCCCCCCCCCCCCACCACTCCCTGGCAGGGCGGTCTGGAAGGAGGCCAGAAACGTCTCAGTCCTTGGCCCGGCAGATGTGCCTAATGTCGGCGCTAATCGGGGGGGGGGGGGTGGGGGGGCTCCCAGACATCAGCTGTAACCCAAACATACGTCATCGGCCGTTTTCTAATCAGATCGCCGTGTGAATGCCGCTGGAATGTTAACGCATGTAGCAGTCGGTGAAATCATAGAAATTCTCAGCGGCCCGGAGTCAATTAAAGCCCTAAATCCGCCGTACAGATGTGGCCGGGGCTAATGGGCCTGTGTGCGCCGGGGTAATGTACACAATTCCCCGGATGCCGGAGATTAACATACCAGGAGGTCTGACGGTGCAGAGCCGCGCGGGGCCACCTGCGAGCGAGACGCGACTAATAACCGTCTCAGCCCGAGCCTTCCCCGCACAATTTTTTTTTTCCGCTTGGCGTTGCGACTGTAATCAAGAGTTGCTTGCCGTAACCGCCTGCGCCAAATCAGAGAGGCAAGCTATGACATTTCTGAGGGTCTTCTGTAAACAGCGACGGTGTTGGAAGCAACTGAAGACGAGGGGCGCCCCCCACAAAATTGCGGGGTTCAAGGGGGTTTTAAAAGCAGACGTCCTGCAGCCGATACATCACCTCCTCCTCACCGCCGGTCAACTGCGATTTGAAGAGCGAAGCCAAAACGCAGAATGCCCTTTGGAAAGCAAAGCCAGTGTAAACAAGCTGCTAAAGTGGACCTGTAATAATTTTTTCCATGCATGCTCGGTAATATACCCTTTCCCCGGACACTTATTACTCCGTCAGGTGGTTTGTCTCATTCAGGTAAACTGATACATTCTGCTGGAGAACTTGAGCTTTTCACCGATATATAACCGTATACTGTGTTATACCTCCCAACCGTCCCTGATTTTGCGGGAATGTCCCGCGATTCGCGGTAAATCCTGCGGTCCCGAGATCAGGGCTGGAGGCCCGCGATTCCGTGGCACACCCCCCCCCCCCCCCACGATTACCACGTTTTGCGGTAAATACAGCGGTCCCGCGACCCCCCCGCTCAACAACTTTGATCTGCCAAACCCCCCCTCCCCTCCCCGCTTCCACGGAAGGACCCCTCCCCGCTCACTTTGATCTGCGAAACCCCCCCCCACCGCTCAACAACTTAGATCCGCGGAACCCCCCCCCTCCCGCTCAACAACTGGGATCCGTGGAACCCCCCCTGCTCAACAACTCGGATCCGTGGAACCCCCCCGCTCAACAACTCGGATCCGTGGAACCCCACCGCTCAACAACTCGGATCTGCGGAACCCCCCCGCTCAACAACTTAGATCCGCGGAACCCCCCCGCTCAACAACTCCGATCTGCGGAACCCCCCCGCTGAACAACTCAGACCCGCGGAACCTCCCCGCTCAACAACTCGGAGCCGCGAACCCCCCCCCGCTCAACAACTGGGATCCGCGGAACCCTCCCGCTCAACAACCCCCCCCCCCCTCCGCTCAACAACTCGGATCTGCGGAACCCCCCCCGCTCAACAACTCAGATCCGCGGAACCTCCCCGCTCAACAACTCTGATCCGCAGAACCCCCCCGCTCAACAACTCGGATCCGCGGAACCCCCCCCCCCGCTCAACAAGGTGTCCCTTATTCCCATTTCAAAAAGTTGGGAGGTATGCCGTGTATATACAGTGGAACCTTAATTTACGAGTAACGTAGTTAACGAGCGTTTTGAAAGACAGCAACTTTTTTTAAATCCTGACTCAAGCCAAGGGGGTGTGCAGTACCGCATTTGGCCAGAGGTGCGTCGGAAATGTCATCAGCTTATAGCTCCGCCCTTACGTCTTCCAGGGCATTTTATGTTTCAATAAAATTGGATGTCTTGGATGTCACACTATGTGGAGATTCGGAAGTGGATGAAAGGGCACTTCTGGGGCATAATGCCGTTAGCCAACTGCTGAGTCTGCTGGAAGCCTTGCCCTATGCTTACCATTATCACCACGTGCCGTGTATGACTCCTCTAACAAGAAAGTCATATAGTTCTAGTAAATGATGTTAGCTTATAGCTCTGCCCTACGCGTTACGTCTTCCAGGGCATTTAAGGCTTCGATAAAATTGGATGTCTTGGCATTTCACACTATATGGAGCGTTTGGTCTCCTATTTTTGTTTCTGAGCATGTGTTGAGATGTGGAAGTGGAAGGAGGACCCATGGGGGCATTAAAGCAGAGTTCCACCCTAAAGTGGAACTTCCGCTCATCCAATTCCTCCCCCCTCTCCGCTGCCACATTTGGCACCTTTCGAGAGTCATATAGTTCTGGTAAATGTCAGTTTATAGCTCCTCCCTGCGCGTTTCGTCATGACGTCTTTCAGGGCATTTTATGTTTCGATAAAATTGGATTTCAACCTATGCTATGACTCCTTCATAACAAGAGAGTCATATGGTTTTGGTAAGCCTTCAGTTGTGGCAATTTGGTGGTGGAGATCCTTTCCGGTGCTGACCATTATCACCTTGTGCCACACATGACTCCTCTGTAACAAGAGAGTCATATAGTTCTGGTAAATGTCATTAGTTTATAGCTCCTCCCTGCGCGTTTCGTCATGACGTCTTTCAGGGCATTTTATGTTTCGATAAAATTGGATTTCAACCTATGCTATGACTCCTTCATAACAAGAGAGTCATATGGTTTTGGTAAGCCTTCAGTTGTGGCAATTTGGTGGTGGAGATCCTTTCCGGTGCTGACCATTATCACCTTGTGCCACACATGACTCCTCTGTAACAAGAGAGTCATATAGTTCTGGTAAATGTCATTAGTTTATAGCTCCTCCCTGCGCGTTTCGTCATGACGTCTTTCAGGGCATTTTATGTTTCGATAAAATTGGATTTTAGCCTATGCTATGACTCCTCCATAAAAGAGAGTCATATGGTTTTGGTAAGCCTTCAGTTGTGGCAATTTGGTGGTGAAGATCCTTTCTGGTGTGGGAACAGAATCCTGAATTCTTTTAACAAATGTCTGACACGGATCAGCCCCTGCAGCAGCCTCGCACCTCGCTAAAAAAAAAAGAGAGTGAGGAAATGCTTCCTCCAGCCTGTAGAAGACTATAGGACATCATCACAGCCCAGACAACGTCTAGGGCAGTGTTTTTCAACTCCAGTCCTCAAGGCACACCAACAGGTCAAGTTTTCAGGATTTCCCTCAGAAGAATTTGGCTGTGGTGATTACTAAGGCAGTGAAACTGATCACATCACCTGTGCAAAATAATGGAAAGCCTGAAAACATGACCTGTTGGTGTGCCTTGAGGACTGGAGTTGAAAAACACTGATCTAGGGAACCAAAGGATAAAACAATAACAATTAAAGGTGAAGCCATAGGTGTGCACAGTCAATTTATTGCATTGAAGTGTGCACTCCAAAGCTCAAAACACACAGTATCAATCACTCACTGTGTTCATTCGGAAAGGAAAGTGGCCAGTAAATTACATATTTACAGGCCCTTTCCCACCACTCATTCTAAAACATACCCGTGTGTGTGCCCGCATCAGCAGCTGGTGGAAGAGGAGAGGAAGGAAGCCGACTGCGCTGCAGGGGGAAGCTAGGGCAGTAGGGGCGATTAGGGTGTGCCCAGGCACACCTGGCACATCCGGTGCACACGCCTATGGGTGGAGCATTTTAAAAAACGGATCCCGTTGCCGTATATTGTGACCCGTCAGGAACGTATTCATGTAGACTGAATGGTCCACTCTAAGTCAAGAAACCTCTTGATGGTTCCCAAAGGAGACGAGACAAAGACTTGCCAACGATCACTGGGTGTCTGTAGGCGTCAAGCAGCGCAATCAAGCTTCGCTCGACTCTTTTGGCGGTTCAAACGGCGGTCAAATGCCCAGGAAAAACATTCGCTGCACGCCGGCGAAGTGACAGCGGTGAGGAAGAAGGGGGGGAATAGTGTTAACACAGCTGCTCTGTGATGTTTTTCCTCCTTCCACCCAGCAGAAAACTAGGTGACATCTTTTTTAACCTTTGGCTGTTCACCAGTAGGGGGGGGGGCTGTGGCCCTGATGCGAGCTGGAATGTGCGACTCTCCCCCCCCCCCCCCCTCCCGGGGAAGAAAAACCTCTTAACACAAGCCAGGTTACAGCTGCAGTGTGCCTGAGCAGCCCTCGTATTTTATACAACATCGCCCCGAGGAAAAGCTCTTACACAAATCGCTTTCTTTCCTTGGTGTCCCGCGGTGAGCGAACAGCAAGCCACCCTCGCAAACCTCTAAAAGGGCCGATCGACCTTTTTTTTTCTTCTCTGGAAGACGATATCTTAAAGCTGAAGTTTAATCTGGAGCCTGAACCTGAAGACCGAGCTGCTTGCTGGATTCCCGTTAAAAGCTCTATCCCCGCCATACAGTCAGCCCCCCCACCCACCCACTTTTCTGCTGTTTACAAAGCTCAGTAGCTCAAGCTGCAATTTACACACCTGTTGCTCAGTCCGTCCGTGGTTTCAGTCAGTCAGACAAAGGAAGCTTCAAAAAGCAAGGTCAGTCTGCTGGGCTGTCCCTGTAGGCCGCGCACACACGATGGGTCAAAACCGATGAAAACGGAACGGAAGGACCATTTTATTGGTCCAAACCGATCGTGTGTGGGCCTCATCGGGAAGTTATCCTTCAGTCAAAAAAAAGAGAACTTGCTTTAAAATTTGACCGATGGACGCCTGACCGATGGGTCAAAACCGATCGTTAGTACGCAAAAGCATCGGTTAAAAGGCCGCGCATGCTCAGACTCAAGTCGGCGCATGCTTGGAAGCATTGAACTTCGTTTTTTTTTTTCAACACGTCATTGTGTTAAAACACGTAAACGTCACCGCGTTCTAACACGATCGTTTTTTTAACCGATGGTGTGTAGGCACATTAGAACATCAGCCCGCTTCATAGGTTCGGACCGTTCTCATCGGATGGACTGATCGTGTGTACGCGGCCTCAGATAACCCAGAGGTCTCTGGGAATCCTTTGTTATAGATTTAGGGCCAGTTCAAACCACACGCAGTCCGGTGCAGGTTTTTTTCTTCTGCATCGAAAACGCATTGAAAAGTAGGTTATATGCTTTCCGATGGCATAGTTCACACCAGTGAAGTCAGTTCCACGGCTTTCAAGTTTTAGGGGGGGGGGGGGGGGAGTAGAACATGCTGCATTTTCCTGTACAGGACCGTGATATCTTCCAATGGGGACACCTGTTCCTGGGACAATGAAGAGGGGGGCACCCCTTCATAATGGGCAGAGTGTGTGTACAGACCCAGGAACTCAGCACAGGGATGGTGGGAGCTCCTCATAATGGGCACAGCAGGTGTACAGACCCAGGAACTCAGCACAGGTATGGTGGGAACCCCTCATAATAGGCACAACAGGCTTACAAACCTGGGAACTCAGCCCAGGGTTGGTGGGAACCCCTCATAATGGGCATAGCGGGTGTACAGACCCAGGAACTCAGCACAGGGATGGTGGGAACCCCTCATAATGGGCACAGCGTGCATACAGACCCGGGAACTCAGCCCAGGGATGGTGGCAACCCCTCATAATGGGCACAGCGGCTGTAAAGTCCAGGGAACTCAGCACAGGGATGGTGGGAACCCCTCATAATGGGCACAGCGGCTGTACAGACCAGGGAACTCAGCACAGGGATGGTGGGAGTTCCTCATAATGGGCATAGTAGGTGTACAGACCAGGGAACTCAGCACAGGGATGGTGGGAACCCCTCATAATGGGCACAGGGGGTGTACAAACCTGGGAACTCAGCACAGGGATGGTGGGAACCCCTCATAATGGGCACAGTGTGCATACAGACCCAGGAACTCAGCACAGGGATGGTGGGAACCCCTCATAATGGACACAGCGGGTGTACAGACCGGGGAACTCAGCACAGGGATGGTGGGAACCCCTCATAATGGGCACAGAGGGTGTACAGACCCGGGAACTCAACCCAGGGATGGAGGGAATTCCTCATAATGGGCAAAGCGGGTGTACAGACCCGGGAATTTAGCACAGGGATGGTGCAAACCCCTCATAATGGGCACAACAGGCGTACAGACCCGGGAACTCAGCACAGGGATGGTGGGAACCCCTCATAATGGGCACAGGGGGTGTACAAACCTGGGAACTCAGCACAGGGATGGTGGGAACCCCTCATAATGGACACAGCAGGTGCACAGACCCTGGAACTCGAAACATGAGTTGAAGAATATGTCAGTTGGGTTAACACTTTAGCCTGAGTGACCCCAAATCCATCACCTCCCATGGAAATGCCAACAGAACATACTATGTGATTTTCCTTACAGAACTTTATTCCCTCTTTTTCATTTTGTTGGGATTTGTAAACAGCGCTGATTATTTTAATCAACGCCAGGGCCTGTTTACCAGGCATGGAAAACCACACAGGCCTCTGGGAAACAGAAACATTCTGCCTGAGATGATAACAGGCTGTAATATGCAGAGAGTCCGGGGAGAGGGTGGGGGGGGGGGCTAATTGGCACCATCAGCTGGACTCCGGCCCACTAGTTCCCTTGCGACTGTGCGGTAGATGACCACTAGGGGGCGCCAAACAAGGACAGCCAACAATGCAGCCTGTGGGTAGAGGAGGTTTGGATAGTTGTAATTGCACAGTTGTCATCTTTTGAGCCTTTTTTTTTTGTATTTATTCTATTTATTAAAGCATATTTGGTTCACCATTCTTCCCAATTCGCCGGCTGTGAACCATATTTAGCCGCATGCGATGATGGATACAAGCCACCTGCATCAGAGCCAGGGTACAGGACTCTGAGAACAGCCCCTCGTAGTTTTTAGGTTCAATTTACATTTGTGCGACTTCCCGTGGGACTTAAGGTGTCCAAAGTCGCATGACGAGTCGCAGGCCATGTATTTCAATGGAAGCCGCTCAAGTCTACGTGACTGACACAGCGACTTCACTACTTTGATGCGACTTGAGTGTCGTAGACTCCAATGTAAACTCTGAAAAGTCGCATGGAAGTTGCATCTTAAGTTGCCCGGTGTACATGAGGCTTTATGCACAGACCAAGGCATGCAAATCGGAGTCACGGGGCTTTCCAGCCGTATCATTAGTGAGATGACCTTCCATTGTTTGCACTATACGTTGGCACAACCATCATCCTCAGTCACAGCAACAACACGTGTGTGATAATAACCACCAATAACCGGCACACAACAATGCCGCTGCATACCATCCCTGCCTGCGAGTAATCAACACCTGAATTATCCGAGAACAAGGTAGAAAAATGTCCGAAACACCCAGCAGGATCTACGTCACCTTCATACCTCTGCCAGTGTATTCGCAGATCTTTATATGGGAAAAGATTTGGGTTCCAGAGAGCGGACACACTGACACTTGGGGGTCCCAGAACAATGACACCCTGACACTTGGGGGACCCAGAACAATGACACACTGACACTTGGGGGTCCCAGAACAATGACACCCTGACACTTGGGGGACCCAGAACAATGACACACTGACACTTGGGGGACCCAGAACAATGACACACTGACACTTGGGGGTCCCAGAACAATGACACCCTGACACTTGGGGGACCCAGAACAATGACACACTGACACTTGGGGGACCCAGAACAATGACACACTGACACTTGGGGGACCCAGAACAATGACACCCTGACACTTGGGGGACCCAGAACAATGACACACTGACACTTGGGGGTCCCAGAACAATGACACACTGACACTTGGGGGACCCAGAACAATGACACCCTGACACTTGGGGGACCCAGAACAATGACACACTGACACTTGGGGGTCCCAGAACAATGACACACTGACACTTGGGGGACCCAGAACAATGACACCCTGACACTTGGGGGTCCCAGAACAATGACACCCTGACACTTGGGGGTCCCAGAACAATGACACCCTGACACTTGGGGGTCCCAGAACAATGACACACCGACACTTGGGGGACCCAGAACAATGACACACTGACACTTGGGGGACCCAGAACAATGACACACTGACACTTGGGGGACCCAGAACAATGACACACTGACACTTGGGGGTCCAGAACAATGACACCCTGACACTTGGGGGTCCCAGAACAATGACACACTGACACTTGGGGGTCCCAGAACAATGACACACTGACACTTGGGGGTCCCAGAACAATGACACACTGACACTTGGGGGTCCAGAACAATGACACCCTGACACTTGGGGGTCCCAGAACAATGACACACTGACACTTGGGGGACCCAGAACAATGACACACTGACACTTGGGGGTCCCAGAACAATGACACACTGACACTTGGGGGTCCCAGAACAATGACACACTGACACTTGGGGGTCCCAGAACAATGAAACCCTGACACTTGGAGGTCCAGAACAATGACACACTGACACTTGGGGGATCCAGAACAATGACACACTGACACTTGGGGGATCCAGAACAATGACACACTGACACTTGGGGGTCCAGAACAATGACACACTGACACTTGGGGGTCCAGAACAATGACACACTGACACTTGGGGGTCCAGAACAATGGCACACTGACACTTGGGGGACCAGAACAATGACACCCCGACACCTGGGGAACCAGAACAATGACACCCCGACACTTGGGGAACCAGAACAATGACACCCTGACACTTGGGGTCCCAGAACAATGACACACTGACACTTGGGGTCCCAGAACAATGACACACTGACACTTGGTGGTCCCAGAACAATGACACCCTGACACTTCGGGGATCCAGAACAATGACACACTGACACTTGTGGGTCCCACAACAATGACACACTGACACTTGGGGGTCCCACAACACTGACACATGGGGGTCCCAGAACAATGACACACCGACACTTGTGGGTCCCACAACAATGACACACTGACACTTGGGGGATTCAGAACAAGGACACACTGACACTTGGGGGTCCCAGAACAATGACACCCTGACACTTGGGGGATTCAGAACAAGGACACACTGACACTTGGGGGTCCAGAACAATGACACCCTGACACTTGGGGGATTCAGAACAAGGACACACTGACACTTGGGGGTCCAGAACAAGGACACTGGCACTTGGGGGTCCAGAACAATGACACTGGCACTTGGGGGTCCCAGAACAATGGCACACTGACACTTGGGGGTCCCAGAACAATGGCACACTGACACTTGGCGGTCCCAGAACAATGACACACTGACACTTGGTGGTCCCAGAACAATGACACCCTGACACTTCGGGGATCCAGAACAATGACACACTGACACTTGTGGGTCCCACAACAATGACACACTGACACTTGGGGGTCCCACAACACTGACACATGGGGGTCCCAGAACAATGACACACTGACACTTGTGGGTCCCACAACAATGACACACTGACACTTGGGGGACCCAGAACAAGGACACACTGACACTTGGGGGTCCCAGAACAATGACACCCTGACACTTGGGGGTCCCAGAACAATGACACCCTGACACTTGGGGGATTCAGAACAAGGACACACTGACACTTGGGGGTCCCAGAACAATGACACCCTGACACTTGGGGGATTCAGAACAAGGACACACTGACACTTGGGGGTCCCAGAACAATGACACCCTGACACTTGGGGGATTCAGAACAAGGACACACTGACACTTGGGAGTCCCACAACGACACAGACAGTTGGGGGTCCAGAACAATGACACATGGGGGTTCCTGAAAAAAACGCCTAAAAACTTTATCTAACGCTCAAAACCTTTCCAGCTTCATTGGGGTTAAGTGCGGCCTGGGTTTTTTGTGCGCTGACTGGGAAGCATGTTGGGACAGGATGGATGTAGACATCCCATCTTGTTCCTGGCGCAGAAGACCAGATGTCATCTGCAGATTGGATCTCACGATAGCCTTTGTTGGGGAGAAGTTGTTAAATAAACTGAGTGGGTGAGCTGGTCTCCGGATGGAGTAAAACAAGAATTCAGTATGAATTGCAGCGATGTACTGCCCCGTGAGAAGACACTTATAAGAACAAATATTATGCTGCGCACACACGGTCGGAATTTCCGACAACAAACGTTCAATGGGAGCTTTTGGTCGGAAATACCCGTGTGTAGGCTCCATCGGACATTTGCTGTCGGAATTGCCGACAACAAAAATTTGAGGGCTGGTTCTCAAATTTTCCGACAACAAAATTCCCGTAAATTCCGACTGTGTGTGGACAATTCCGACGCACAAAATTCCACGCATGCTCTGAATCAAGTACGAGACAGGAGCGCTCGGTCTGGTAAAACTAGCGTTCGTAATGGAGATAGCACATTCGTCACGCTGTAACGGACTGAAAAGCGTGAATCGTCTCTCACCAAATTTCTACTTACATGAGACTGGTATTGAACTTCCCTTTAATAGTGCTGTCGTACGTCTTGTACGTCTCCGCGTTCGGAATTTTTTGTTGCTGGAATTGACGATCGTCTGTACCAGGTATTACACATATACTAATGGTTTGCTTGATTTTATTACATTGGGATTAAATGAAGAGTTGGACTCAGGATGGCCACTCTCGTCTCTTAGGAATTTTTAAGGATTCCAGCGAATTTTGTATCTAAAAATCAATATGTTCAATATTGTGAAAAATTCTATTTGACTAGTTCAATAAGAAAGGAGATGGAGGTCACCCGACTCGCTTACCTGCTTTACCATATTTCCATTCCATGCCAACATAGCAATATGCCAAGAATATCCAATCCAGATCCATCTTGGTATCCATCTTTAAACTGCTGCCACAATCTGCAGCTTGAAGGCCATTTCCTGGAGAATTCATCTCCGCATCACATAGTTATCCACCAACCAACCTTCTCCCAAAATAGAGCATTGTCCCAATTCCCCTGACCTTCACCAAGCTGCAATATGTTTCTATCCCAAGAGCCCAAACTAATGGAATCACATCCAACCTTTGCCCAAAGATGCATTCCTCACCACATAAACTGGCATCTCCTGTTTAAGCCAATCCAACCAAAAGTGACAATTCATCTTCAGGTAGCATCTGATGGGTCCTATACCATCACATGGTGACTCTGGGGGTAAGGCCAGTGGCGGTGCATCCATAGAGGGCGCAGGAGCGCCACCCCCTCTCTGCTGCACCCGTCAATCAACAATAGGTAGAATCGTGCGTTGCATGACTCTCTATTGTCGCTGATGCTGCCCCCTATTCAGATGTCCGGCCCCTTGTTAAGTGCCGGCCATCTGAATTACAACGGCGGGTGTTTTTAAAGTGCCTGATTAGAGCCTCCGGCTCTAATAGGCTTCCAAATTGGTAAGGAGCGGGCGCACTGGCGGCAATCGATGGGGCAAACTGGCGGCAATCGATGGGGGAAACTGGCGGCAATCGATGGGGGAAACTGGCGGCAATCGATGGGGGAAACTGGCGGCAATCGATGGGGCAAACTGGCGGCAATCGATGGGGCAAACTGGCGGCAATCGATGGGGGAAACTGGCGGCAATCGATGGGGGAAACTGGCGGCAATCGATGGGGGAAACTGGCGGCAATCGATGGGGGAAACGATGGGGGAAACGGCGGCAATCGATGGGGGAAACTGGCGGCAATCGATGGGGGAAACTGGCGGCAATCGATGGGGGAAACTGGCGGCAATCGATGGGGGAAACTGGCGGCAATCGATGGGGGAAACTGGCGGCAATCGATGGGGGAAACTGACGGCAATCGATGGGGGAAACTGGCGGCAATCGATGGGGGAAACTGGCGGCAATCGATGGGGGAAACTGACGGCAATCGATGGGGGAAACTGACGGCAATCGATGGGGGAAACTGACGGCAATCGATGGGGGAAACTGATGGCAATTTATTTATTTTATTTATTTATTTTATTTTATTTTTTTTCAGTTTGTTTGCACCCCCCCAAAAATTTGGAGCACCAGCCGCCACTGGGTAAGGCCTCGCTGTCAAAGTTTCTGGCTCGATTCCCAATAAGAGTTTTAGTTGATATCACCCAACTTGGTGTTCCTTCTAAAAAAGGAACCTACTAAGAAAATTCTAGGAGGAGAGTTGAGCCATTGTAGAGGCCGTACTAAATATTTATAACAAGGAAACCCAAAAGAGAGCGATCCCACCGATTGAGCCTCCGGAGAGACACGAAGAAAGTGCCAAGTGGTATAACTCTACAGCACCAAAAGCCGAAACATCAGTTCTGGATGGACCAAAATGATCTATGCGCCGTACTCTGCCTGCTCACCACGAGTATGTTCTGTTCACGATGGACCAGCATGCATTCATCAACCCCAGTCATCGAGGAAAATCGCATTAATAATCTGCTACTCGTCCTCGTAAACTTGTGATTTTTACTTAGTAAAAAGGGCAGGAACTGTGACTTTTCTTGCTTCCAGTGTATCTGAGAAGCATTGTACGTCACCAACACTTGAAATGAACCAGTTGGGACGTATAATTATGTACAAAAATAACTGACTGCTACACAGAGAGACTCCAAGTCAGTCACTGAGGGACACAGCTTGGACCGACTCACTATGGGAGACACAGGACTCCGAATCTTCAGCTTAAGCCTAAATGACTACTTCTGAAGTCAAGTTGAGTTCAGTCCATGCTGAAAAAAAAATAAAAAATAGGTCCTTACGAAGACCAGAAACAGTTTTGTCCACATAAAGAACATTAGGCCTAGTTCTGTCCATGGTGGGGGGTCAGTCAGCTCCAGATCAATAGGAGAAAAAGTCTCCGCTCAACCCTGAAGTAAGATTAGGATTGACTAACTCCATGTTAAGACCACCGATTTATTAAAATGTAGACCGTTGCAGTTCAGGACCTGGCGAGACACAGCAAGGCTACTTACTTTACTTACTTTAGTCCATGCTGAGTCAAAATCGGGCTCAGGTTTGGTATGGCCTGATATAGATAGGTCCAGGTCGGTCCAAGGCAAGACTAAACCGCAATTCAACCCATGGTAAAAAAGAAAGTCAGGCCATGGTAGCCGGTTCTTGGTCTTTTGGAGGGATTCTCCTTTCGGTGAACGATACTCTTAAGGCAGTGTCTCCAAACTGTTGCTCGGGGGACGCTGCCCTTTGCTTGCCTTGCCTTGGCGGCTCTATTCTATCTACTGACTCGAGCCAGAACTCCTCCCGCTGACACCGATAGGCACTAGTCATCTCACGGCACAAACAATTCGGCACTATTCCTCTGAAGGGCACAAACAATGGGACACCATTCCACTCACGGCCACTGATGGGGCACAATTCCCCTCGCTGACACCAATGATGAAGCACTATACCTCCCTCTGACACAAACAATGGGGCACTATTCCTCCTGCTGGCACCAAGGATGTGGCACTTTTCTTCCCGCTGGCACCAAGGGTGGGGCCCTATTCCTCCCACTGGCACCAATGATGGGATACTATTCCTCCTGCTGGCACCAGCAATGGGCACTATACCCCCCTTATTAAAAAATGGGTGTTGTTTACCCTCACTGATGCCAGGACATTTTCTACTCCCATTTGCCACAGTCTGGCCCCCCTAAGGTCTGAAGGACAATAAACTGGCCTTATATTTAAAAAGTTTGAAGACCCCTGATCTAAAAGGTAACAGCTCTTAGATTACCCCCCCCCCCCCCTGCGAAAGGCGAGACACAAACACGGATCGAAAGCAATGTACAAGTGTGCATCTCATAAAGGCCAAGCAGGAGGTGAAGAGGCACAGTCGTACCCCTGGAAAAAAGCTAGGGTGGACCATAAAAACGTACAAAATAGATCTTGAGAAGACCACCGAATCTACAGAAGAAGTGTACACGGGTCTAAAAAGAACCCTTGGTCGTGTTTGTGCTACCTGTTGGACCCGTGTAGATGCCTGCTGTTGTGCAGGGAGGGTAGGGGCAACTACAGATACCACTGAATTTGTCTACCGGAAAAGGACATGGAAACGTGCCAGATACCGGGGCACTTGATGCTCGGGATAAAGACATTGGTGTGGGGGACCAGAAAAGTGGACAAACAGACCAGCAGCATCACCCAGGGGGAATGTTGTTACTGCCAGTTTCCCACACCAGCCACGTGGAGACACAAACACAATAACTCAGACTGTTCGATTGTACCCTGTAATGGGTCAGAGTCACCCCGTACTAGAACTTGCAGGTCCTCTTTAGTAGTCAAGGGCCTACTAGTAACGGCATTCTTCCTGGGTGATGCTGCTGGTCCACTTATCTGGTCCCCCACACAAATGTCTCTTTCCGAGCATCAAGTGCATCGGTATCTGGCGCATGTCCTCTTCCGGTAGACATGGGGAACTGCAGTGCTGGCACGCTGGGATATTGCCCTGACTGTGCATATGAATTCAGGGGTGTCAAACTCAATTTCATCATGGGCCGCATCGACATTATGGTTGTCCTCAAAGGACCAGTTGTATCTGTAGGACTGGATATCCAGAGCACCCAACACCCCCTTACACCAGATGTTAAGAGCCCCCACCATCAGAAGTCAAGAGTCCCCCACCCTTTCTTACATCACAGTTCACCCCCCCCCCCTTATCTTGTGCTGCTGCTAGGAAGAAGCTGGGGTGGAACTGGAAAGCAAAAAGTTAAGGGTCTGGAGGAGGACCAGAGGAGGGTTGAAGCCAGCTGAATGGCGAGACCAGGAGAGGCGGAGAACAGGGGGTGCTGCGGCTAGACATGAGCCTCTCTGCAGCTGCAGAGAGAAGGGCAGGATCTGGCAGAGGAGATCTGTCCTCCTCCCTGCTGCCAAGGTGGGTGCAGGAACAAGGAGGTTGTCACAGCTGCAAGAGAGGTGCGAGGGCCAGATGAAATGGCCTGGAGGGCCGGATGCGGCTCGTGGGCCTTGTGTTTGACAACCGTGGTCTAGGCCAATGAGACCCTGGCAGAACTCCGTTGTCCTGAAGCAGCTAAAGAGGCGCCAGGAGGCATGTGGTCCAGACCAGAGATGAATATAGCCCTTCTTGTTCTGCACTGGATGAAAGATTCATCCGAAGTGTCCTTCTAATAATTTAAGTGCAGGGCGGAGGATCCTGTAATGCAGCCATTTCCTCTGCCCTGGCAGAGATGTAGCGCCGGAGGACAGCGAGGAGAAGATATACAGAGCGTCACTGTCTGCTGTTGCTAGACGCCAAAACGACTATTACTCCTGTCCGGCCGCTCGACCGCTCTCCTTAAAGGGGGGGGGGGGGGGGGGGGGGAGCACTGATCAGGCTTTCATTTTTCAAGCAAAGCAACCATAATAGAAAAACGACAAGCTTTATCAAAGTCTGCAAGGCTATCACAGGTATGAAACATCGCTTACCAGACTTTCGGCTTGTTCCTCGGAAATGATTTCTCCGCAAAACATTTTCTACTGAACAAAATCACATTTTGGCAACAGGTGTACAAGGAAGGACTGAGCGGGGCTCACTAGCAAAAGTCATGAACTGACTAGTTCCCTTATGCCCCGTACACACGATCGGAATTTCCGTCGGGAAAACCTTGGATGGAATTCCGCTAAGGCTTGTCTTGCATGCACACAAAAGTTCTCTGAACTATCGACCATCAACAACGCGGTGACGTACAACACTACGACGTAGTGTTCAATGCTCTCGCGCATGCGTCAAATTGTTTCCGAGCATGCGTCTGAATTTTGAGCGTCGGAATTGCTACAGACGATCGGAACTTTTCCCATCTGAGAAATTGAGAACCTGCCCTCAAATCTTTTGCTGGCGGGAATTCCGCCAGCAAAATTCCGATGGAGCATACACGCGGTCGGAATTCCCGACGAAAAGCTCCCATCGTTCTTTCTCTGTCGGGAATTCCGACCGCGGGTACGGGGCATTACAGTTGCAACAGATATTTTTCTGCGCTTGCAAGGTTTTTAGTCTTTGTTGACCCGTCAGAGGACCGTGATGTTGACCTCCATGACAATGCATCCCCACGCAGGCAGTCCCACGTGACTAAGGTATGCCTAGTGCAGACGAGAAAATCGAACAAAATACCGCCGTATAGACTCGCGTATAAGTCGAGTTTTTCGGCAAATTTTTTTGTGCTGAAAATGCCCCCCCCTCAGCTTAAAAATCGAGTCACCTTTTTGCGCCTGATCTCCCAGACTTTGGGGACCCGGTACCGGCCGGCCGTAGGTCCCCTGGACCCCAAACTTTGCACACATGTAGCCCCCACTCTTCCTCTATAAGTGTGCAAAGTTTGTTGTCCGGAGAGCACCGATTTTTCAAAGCCAGGCACCCCTTCCATTAACTCCTATGTTAAACGGTCATTTCTCTGGTGACTTTGGGGACCCGGTACCGGCCGTTCGCAGGTGACCTGAAACTTGGCACACATGAAGCCCCCATAGACTCATGTTAAACGTCAGTCTAATGAGGCATGGGCACCGCGAGGCATAGTGAGGCACAGTGAGGCATGCAGACAGACACCCTAGGCTTATACGCAACTCAATAAGTTTTCCCAGTTTTTTGTGGTAAAATTAGTCTTATATTCGGGTCGGCTTATACGCGAGTATATACGGTAAATAAAAATCCCAGTACATACAGTGTCACAGACACTGACCACCAGGGCCTTTTCTGCCCACCCTGTCATTTGTTATTGGTATATTTTTATAAAATGTTTTAAAGTCTTTTCTTGGATTTGGCCAAAGACTATTGTTAGTTTAATTTTGAACTATACGTGTTCATTAGAAGAGCCGGCCACATTGGCCTCTGGAGCCGGACAGTCTGCTACTGAGATGGTTAATAAGCTTCACCCTTGTGGCCGGGCAGTCTGGTCGCCCAGGCTGCCTTAAGTGCTGCGTTAATTAACATGTTAATTATATAATTGTCAGCTAATTAGTGGGGGGGGGGGGGGTGTTTCAGCTCTATCTCGTTATCTAACTCCTTGTGTTAAAAAGTGCATAAAAAGGCTTGTCCAATAAAAAAATGGCGTAGCCATGAAGAGAGGTAAATCTTCCGGAGGTCAAGGGGTTAACCATATTGTTTGAATGCAGCTACATGAGCTTGTTTTGATAGCAGGGAGTGATGGCGCTAGCAGCCAATCAGACCCTGCTATGGTGCACATTTCGGAGAAAGCAGAAGCATGTTTAATCAGACTGCTCCAATCAGAAGGCCAGGGGGGTGTCCCAGACCAAGCTATGCTGATGATGCCCTAGAGGTCAAGGAGCTGGCTGTCCAATCAGAAGGCCAGGTGGGGGTGTGTCCCAGACCAAGCTGTGCTAATAGCCTAGCGGTCGAGGATCTGGCTGTCCAATCAGCAGCCCAGGGGGTGTGTCCCAGACCAAGCTGTGCTGATGATGCCCTAGAGGTCAAGGAGATGGCTGTCCAATCAGAAGGCCAGGTGGGTGTGTCCCAGACCAAGCTGTGCTTATATTAGCATAGAGTTTGAAGATCTGGTTGTACAATCAGAAGGCCAGGGGGTGTCCCAGACCAAGCTGTGCTGATGATGCCCTAGAGGTCGAGGATCTGGCTGTCCAATCAGAAGGCCAGGAGGGGGTGTCCCAGACCAAGCTGTGCTGATGATGCCCTAGAGGTCGAGGATCTGGCTGTCCAATCAGAAGGCCAGGTGGGGGTGTGTCTCAGACCAAGCTGTGCTTAGAATAGCCTAGAGGTCAAGGATCTGGTTGTACAATCAGAAGGCCAGGGGGGTGTTCCAGACCAAGCTGTGCTGAGGATGCCCTAGAGGTCAAGGATCTGGCTGTCCAATCAGAAGGCCAGGTGGGTGTGTCCCTGACCAAGCTGTGATGATAATAGCCTAGCGGTTGAGGATCTGGCTGTCCAATCAGCAGCCCAGGGGGTGTGTCCCAGACCAAGCTGTGCTGATGATGCCCTAGAGGTCGAGGATCTGGCTGTCCAATCAGAAGCCCAGGGGGGTGTGTCCCAGACCAAGCTGTGCTTAGAATAGCCTAGAGGTCGAGGATCTGGTTGTACAATCAGAAGGCCAGGGGGGTGTCCCAGACCAAGCTGTGTTGATGATGCCCTAGAGGTTGAGGATCTGGCTGACCAATCAGAAGGCTGGGGGGTGTCCCAGACCAAGCTGTGCCGATGATGCCCTAGAGGTCAAAGATCTGGCTGTCCAATCAGAAGGACAGGTGGGGGTGTCCCAGACCAAGCTGTGCTGATGATGCCCTAGAGGTCGAGGATCTGGCTGACCAATCAGAAGGCCAGGTGGGGGTGTCCCAGACCAAGCTGTGCTAATAATAGCCTAGAGGTCGAGAGGATCTGGCTGTCCAATCAGAAGGCCAGGTGGGGGTGTGTCCCTGACCAAGATGTGCTGATAATAGCCTAGCGGTCGAGGATCTGGCTGTCCAATCAGAAGGTCAGGGGGGTGTCCCAGACCAAGCTGTGCTGATGATGCCCTAGAGGTCAAGGAGCTGGCTGTCCAATCAGAAGGCCAGGGGGTGTGTCCCAGACCAAGCTGTGCTTATATTAGCCTAGAGTTTGAAGATCTGGTTGTACAATCAGAAGGCCAGGGGGTGTCCCAGACCAAGCTGTGCTGATAATGCCCTAGAGGTCAAGGATCTGGCTGTCCAATCAGAAGGCCAGGTGGGGGTGTCCCAGACCAAGCTGTGCTAATAATAGCCTAGAGGTCGAGGATCTGGCTGTCCAATCAGAAGGCCAGGGGGGTGTGTCCCAGACCAAGCTGTGCTTAGAATAGCCTAGAGGTCGAGGATCTGGTTGTACAATCAGAAGGCCAGGGGGGTGTCCCAGACCAAGCTGTGCTGATGATGCCCTAGAGGTCGAGGATCTGGCTGACCAATCAGAAGGCTGGGGGGTGTCCCAGACCAAGCTGTGCCGATGATGCCCTAGAGGTCAAAGATCTGGCTGTCCAATCAGAAGGCCAGGGGGTGTGTCCCAGACCAAACTGTGCTGATAACAGCATAGAGGTTAAGCACCTGGCTGTCCAAAGCAGAAGGCCGGGATGGGGGGGGGGGGGTGTCAAAGACCAAGCTGTGCTGATAATAGCCTAGAGGTCGAGAGGATCTGGCCTTTCCAATCAGAAGGCCAGGGGGTGTGTCCCTGACCAAGCTGTGCTGATAATAGCCTAGCGGTCGAGGATCTGGCTGTCCAATGAGAAGGTCAGGGGGGTGTCCCAGACCAAGCTGTGCTGATGATGCCCTAGAGGGCGAGGATCTGGCCGTCCCACCTGTTATAGGTGACTGGATCACAAAACTGGCTAAGCAGAATTACAAAACCTTTTGGCAGGCAAAGCAGTTCCTGCACACTGTACTGTAGTCCAGCTCTGTGTTTATCCGCTCGCTTGAACTTTCCTCTTTGAAATGCCATCAAAAGCCCAACCCCCCCAGGGCTATGACATCACGCCAGCTTCATTCTGTGATGTCACCGCTCTGAAATTCCCCTCTATTTTTTTGCTAAACTCGTAAATATCACATGATCGCACGGTGAATCATCGGCAGCAGCTGCTGGTGACTGTGTGACACTCGCAGAGCTGAACCCGCGTAGAATGAGGCAGATTTTCCCCCCATACAAAAAAAAGAGAAAGAAGTGGCCAATAAACATTCTCCAGCTATACAGGGTGCGGACTGTCTGGCCGGGGTGCAGAACACCCAATTTACGACGATCTGGACGCATGCGAGGACTGCCAACTGGCGGATACAAAAAGGACAAAACTTCCCAAAACATACCAACCTAGAAGACCTAGTATGAAGAGAGCACACACATGGATCCGATCCTTGTAGCGTCGCATCGATCAACCTGCCATGGAATGCAAACTGGCATCAGAAGATTCTTTAAAAAAAATTATATTATATATATATATATGGCTTTGTAATTGTTTAACAGTGTTCATTATTTAACACCTTCCTGGCCAGCCTACAGCAAAACGATGGCCAGGCAGAGGGGTCCCATTGTTCTGACTGGGCAGCCTCATCGGCGCCCATCAGAGCAGCCTCATCAGGGCCCGTCAGTGCGGCCTCATCAGGGCCCGTCAGAGCGGCCTCATCAGGGCCCGTTAGAGCGGCCTCATCAGGGCCCGTTAGAGCGGCCTCATCAGGGCCCGTTCAAAGCGGCCTCATCAGGGCCCGTCAGAGTGGCCTCATCAGGGCCCGTCAGAGTGGCCTCATCAGGGCCAGTCAGTGCGGCTTCATCAGGGCCAGTCAGTGCGGCTTCATCAGGGCTCGTCCGTGCAGCCTCATCAGGGCCCGTCAGAGCGGCCACATCAGGGCCCATCGAAGCGGCCTCATCAGGAACCAATCGGAGCGGTCTCACCAGGACCCAATCGGAGCGGCCTCATCAGGACCCAATCGGAGCGGCCTCATCAGGACCCATCGGAGCAGCCTCATCAGGACCTATCAGAGCGGTCCCATGCCAAAAAAAAAAAAAATGTGGGGGGTCCCCCAAAAAATCCATACCAGACCCTTATCAGAGCATGTAGCCTGGCAAGTCAGGAAAGGGAGGGGGACAAGCGAGCATGTTGATGGTAACAAGGGCCTCTTCCCAACAACCCTGTGGGTGGTTGTGGGGGTCTGCTGGCAGGAGGGGCTTATCGGAATCTGGAAGCCCCCTTTTAACAAGGGGACCCCCAGATCTCACCCAAAAAAAAAAAGTGTAGGGTTACAAAACGAGACAGTTTTTGACAAGCCCTTTATTAAAAATGGCGTCTTCTCTCTCCGCTGTCTTCTTTCTCCCTCTTCTCTCTCCAGTGTGGTCTTCCGCCTCCGGTGGTTTCTTCTCCTGCCTCCGTCTTCTCCCTGCCACCTTCTTTCTCCCTCTAGAGGTTTCTTCTCCCTCTTAGCTCTTCGGTGGTGCGACGTGACATCACAAGGGGAGGGGTCTCCAGGTGACGCCGCCAAGTGGCCACGCCCCATGGTTTGATAAGAAATGTCAGACAGCGGGAGCCAACGCAACAGCCAGCGTTGGGAGGAAGACCGTGTTTTTTTTATTTTTAGCAAGCTGCAGCAGCGGACAAAGACGACATCACCGGAGAGAGAAGGAGGGCGAAGAAACCACCGGAAAAAGAAACCATCTCTTGTGTTTTGTAACACTTTGCTCTTTTTTGGTGAAGACCGCAGACACCCCCACAACCACTGCCCAAGGTTGTCAGGATGAGGCCCTTCAAGATGGGGACAAGGTGCTTTGGGGTGAAATGGGCAGAGCCACGTTGAGAGCGCTCACTCGTCCCTTTCCTGACCTGCTGGGCTCGGGTTAAGGGCCTGGTATGGCTTTTGGAGGGACCCCATTGCCATTTTTATTTAAACAATGGACGTGGGGTGTCCCCTCCACATCAATACCAGACCCGAAGTTCTGAGTATGGACCTGAGGGGGGAACCCCATGCAGGTTTTTTTTTAATTTACATTCAGCTGTCAGCAGGGAGGCCCACTGACAGCTGATGGCTCATTGGTCGTTAAGGACGTGGGGGCCCAGTTTCCCAGGCTGCTCCTTTGCAAACAGCTAAATACAGTGAACGTAAGGCTGCTTTCACACCTAAGCGCAGCGCTTTGTACCGCGATTTGCCACGACAAATTGCGGCGTTTTGTACCGCGATTTGCCGTAACAAAACGCGGCGTTTTTAACCTTGTTTTTTTTAACAGTTCATTGTCAGCTATGCCGAACGTCGAAGCCGCCTGAAAAAAAAGGGCCCGGGACTTGTTTTGAGCTTCAGGCGTTCGGCGTGGAGATGTGAACCATCTCCATAGAGAACAATGTTAAATCACCCCTCCAAGGGAGCTGTGGTGGCTCAACGTGATTGGCACTGCGCTGACAAGCCATTCACCTCTGCAGCCAAGGGTTCGGATCCCGGTCTCGGCTACATGTGAATTGAGTTTGGTGGTCTCAGCCCGGCTCCCGGTGGGTGTGCTATGCAAGGTACGCCTGTGCTTAGTACGCCCACCCCCCCCCCCCCCCACAAAAACCACCTCACTTGCACGCACACGAAATTGGTTAAAAACACATGCACTTTGGCCATGCGGTCTCTTAAAATAAAGAGAGGCGAAGGACCTACGGGGCTGGCTGGGTGGACTAGGCCCCCTCACTCCCTCATAGGGGGAGTCCCTCTGCCCCATTGGGGTCCCGTTGGGCTCCCAAGAGGAGCAGGTAGGGCGGGGTGAGTGGGAGGCCCCCCTTCACACCCGCCATTGCCACCAGGGGCATGGAGAAGGATGGCGATTGCCTCCGGGGGGAGGGTCTGCCTACTCCCAACTCCTGCAGTCCGGCTCCTCTCTCTCGAGTTCACGCACAAAAAATACACTAAAAAAAAGAAAAATAAAAAATAAATCACCCCTCCAGCGTATTTTAGGCTGCAATAGCGTCGGGGCTTCAGGCGACAAAACGCCTAGGTGTGACTGGACCCTAAAGAGGAAAAGTCCAGGTCCAGAAGCTGAAGCGCTTCTGGAAGAACGGTCACCCATTCCCATAGACACCCTCCTAAACCTTGTGGACGTCCTTCCCAGAAGAGTTGAAGCGGTTATAGCGGCAAAGGGGCGGGGCCAAAACTCAATATTGAACCCTACGGACTAAGACTGGGATGCCATTAAAGTTCATGTGTGTTTAAAAGGCAGGTGTCCCAATACTTTTGGTAATATAGCATACCTGCACTTGTTCACGACATGAAATCCTACACACTGTACACCCAACGCGCTTCCCCCCCCCCCCTTCGCTTCTTTTGAAGCCGGCCATCATCTGGTCTCCGGCACAGAAGGGGTTCTGGCAGGCAACTCGAAAAGATGTTATTATGCCGCCTAATGGGACTGTGTCCATTCACGCTTCATGTTGCAGGGTGAATCACCGAGGGGCCTTGCTTTGAACTCTGCTGAGCTCCCCGGCTTCCTGCTCCCTTCTCATCCTAGAACAGTAATTACGACTTCAAAAGGAGAGAACAAACCTGTCAGGTCATGTACAGTCCCGGGGACTGCTGGGACCGTGTCTGCTACAGTCATGCACCTGAGAAAAGGGGAAAGAAAGAAAAAAAACAAAAAAAACACGCGATCCGGCTGCGAAGCTCTTGGCACGACGCAACAAAACAAGGGACAGCGTACAATCAAAAAAGTCATTACAAAAAAAAATTATAAAGAAAATATAAATTAAAAAAGGGGGGGGGGAATAAAAAATAAATACAAAAGGTAAAAAATAAAAAAATATATATTTAAAAAAAAGAAGGGGGGGGGGATAAAAAAATAAATACAAAAGAAAATATAATTTTTTTTTTTTTAATATACCGTGTTTCCCCCGAAAATAAGCCCGGGTCTTATAATAATTTCGGCAACAAAAGACACAGGAGGGCTTATTTTCGGGGTAGGTCTTACCATGTAATGTGCGGTCTTCTCTCTCCCCCCTCCCTGCCTGTCAGGAATCCCCATTGTGACCGGAGTTAAAAATGCTTGTAAAATCCTATAATCCACTCTATTACAGTATTATATAATGTACGGTGTGTGTGTGTTTTTGTAATATAATTGTGCCAAATACATTTGTTATAGCGCCGATCTGCGCTTCCGTTACCCGCCGGAGCTCTCTTCCCCGCAATTATATTACAGAAACACACTCATTGTACATTATATACTACTGTAATAGAGTGGATTATGGGATTTTACAAGCATTTTTAAACTAGGGCTTATTTTCGGGGTAGGGCTTATATTGCAGCCCTCCTTGGAAATAACGCTAGGTCTTAATTTCAGGGTAGGTCTTAATTTTGGGGAAAACAGGGTATATTAAAAAAAAAATATATATTTTTCTTTTGTATTTATTTTTTTATTCCCCCCTCCGTTTTTTTTTATATATATTTTTTTAATACTATTTTTTTTTTTTAAATATACAAAAAAAAAAAAAAAACGACTTGCTTTGTCTTTGTTACGTTTGCAGCCCAACTGCATTTTTTTCATCCGCACCGCTTTCATCAAAGGGCTCATTCACACCGGAAATTGCGCACTTTTTTTCCCCCCATACATTTCTACGCGTTTTAAAATCCGCTTACTTTGCAAGTCACTTTTTTTTTGCTCTGAAGAGTGATCCCATTTAACAGGCAGCGAGTAGGCGTTCTATTATCACCTCCTCGCTGACCTCGTGTACGTGTGGTTGCGGGGGCCATTGCACTTGAATGGGTCGCATTCAACGGAGCGGTCCAAAGCACAACAAAAGGGTATCATTCTTTTCGCAGCCACGAAGGAAATTATAGCCCCGCCCCGCCCCCCAAGCTAAGGCCTGGTTCTCACCTTCACTTTTAGTCCATTATAGCTGTGCGGTCTGCATTTTTGTACCTGTATTTGATGCGTTTTAATATATATATATTATATATATATATATATATATATTTTTATTTTTTTATTTTTTTTCAATGTATATTATATATATTTTTTTTTACATGGTTTTCCATTGGGAGACGTTAGCATTTATGCTTTTTTTTCAGCTGCTGCATTTTGGAAAGGGTCAGTGACTTTTCCCCCCCCCCCTTTAATATTTTTCTTAATCAACACAGTGCATTTTTAGTTCAATAGACATGCTGCAGAAATGCATGTAATGCGTTTTTCTGATGTGTTTTTTTTTTTGTGGGAGATGTCTTTGTTGTTAGGCAGAAAAAAAAAAAATACAAAAAAAAAAAAAATACAAAAAAAAAAAAACGCATGGTATTTGTGCAGGAATGCGGTGCGATCCCTGTGCAGATCACACGCGGTGTCCCCGCTACTGCACCAAAGTGTGAACCCCGGGCTTAACCAGTAACAAAATAATCTACCACCCGCAAGCTCGGCCGACCACCAGAATTCGGCCATTGACTAAGCGATAAACTGACAGCTTTCAAAAAACTTTATCGAAAGACACAAAACGAAACAAAAAATTCGAAGCCAAAAAAATAAAATAAGAAAATGCGACAGCAAACAGATTTCAATCCCATCTTCTTGAGGTCAATCAAAACCATCATTTAAAATTTTCAAATAAATGTAACCAAATTTTTTTTTATTATTTATATATATTATATACCCCCCCCCCCCCCAATAAATCAAACCACCATATCTCTCCACCCAAAAAAATAAATAAAAAATTATATATAGTTTTTATTATCATCGTTTTTTTTTGGGGGGGGGGGGGGATATGGTGGTTTGATTTTAAGGGGGGTTCATATTATATAATAATATAAACCCCCCCCCCTAAAATCAAACCACCATATGCCCCCCCCGCCCCAAAAAAATTATAATGATGATGATATACACCCCCCCCCCCCCAAATCAAACCACCATCTCTCTCCCCCCCAAAAATAAAAAATAAAAATAACCCCCCCCTAAAATCAAACCACTATATCTTAAAAAACATACACAACCCCACCAAAAAAAAAAAAAAAACATGCCATTTCACATCTTTTATTGGTTTGCAGTGTCACCAAAAAAAATTAAGAATGTGACCGTACTCTCAAAATGCCTCCTATTGAAACCCTTCCTACCCACAACAGGTTGCCCATAGGGTTACATATTCCAGATGCCATCATTTCCAGTTTAATGAATACAGACGCTGGATATTTTTTATTTTTTTCAGATGTAATAAAAAAAATTAATAGAGAAATATTATTATATATATATATATATATATTTATTAATTATAAGAAAAGGAGAAGGAAATTCTTTATAACGTGGAAATGACCCTAAAACAGATGGTAAGGTGGGCTGAAAAAAAATAAAAGAGAAAGCCTCCTTCCGAAAACTGGGAAATTCTGCCAGCCACATTTCGAAATAATCGCACAGATAGCTAAAAAGATCAAAAGCAGGAAAAAAATAAAAATAAATAAATTATGGAATATTCTTTAAAGTATTATGTTTTTTTTTTTTTTGGCCATTTGTGGTCATATTGTTAATTACTGTATTTATTGGCGTATAACACTCACTTTTTTATTCTGAAAATAGAGGGTAACCTGTGCCTGCGTGTTATACGCAGGGGGCTGTGGAAAGGTTTTTTTCCCTGAAACTTCCCTCTAAGGCACCATTCAGGCCTAGGCGTTTTGTCGCCCTATGCCCGGCGCTGCAGCAGCCTGCGATACGCTGGAGGGGCGAATTTACATTGTCGGCTATGGAGATGGTTCACATCTCTACGCCGAAACGCCGTACGCCCGAAGCCTGAAAAAAGTCCCGGAGCCTTTTTTTTTTTTTCCAGGCGTATTCGGCGTTCGGTCATAGCCGACAGTGTAAAATTCTGCCCTCCAGCAAAAAAACAATAGGCGTTTTGTCGCCGCAAATCGCGGGGACAAAACGCCTATTGCACGTCGCCCGAATACGCCGCGGCCGCCGCCGCCTAGGTCTGAATGGAGCCTTAAAGTTAGGGTGCGTGTTATACGCCGATAAAGACGGTAGATTTTTATCAAACACCATACAGAAAAACTCTGATAAAAGCCTACGTTCCCCTAGATCAGGGGGTAGGCAACCTGTGGCACTGCAGCTGTTGCAGAACTACAAGTCCCATCATGCCCCTGGGAGTATTTGTAACTGCCAAAACTTGCAATGACTGATGGGAAATGTAGTTCCACAACAGCTGGAGCGCCACAGGTTGCCTACCCCTGCCCTAGATGTATGCTGGCGTTTGGGTCCAGCCCCATGAGCCATTTGAAGTGCGTTCCCCCCCCCCCCCCCCCCCCCAAGAAACTTCAAACGCTCAACATCGAGATTTTAAATATATTCAATGATTCCCATTCACACCTGAGTAACGTTTTGCTTTTGCGTAACTTTGAAAAAAAAAAAAAAAACATGGCCCCAGCCGCACCTGAGCGATCGGAAGCTTCATAAGAAGCGCGCTTCAAAACGCATCAGGATTTCCATCAAATTCAACGTTGCCCCTCACAAGTATCACTTGAAGGTTGAAAGGCCTCATACACACTGGGCTTTAAAATTATATATATATATATATAAAATAATAAAAAAAAAAAAGTCTGTTCTCTCGGAAGTAAAAAAACATAAATAAAAAAAAACAAAAAAAAAAAAAACGCTCATATAGAGAATTTTTTGTACGAAGTTTAGATGAGTTTGAGTTTTTATAAATCAAAACAATATTTTCACTAAATAATACACTAAAACATAACAGGGAACCTGTGTGAATTAGCCTTTTTTTTCTATTTTACAAAAAAAAAAATTTAATAATAATAAATATTTTTTTTCTGAAATAAATTTTTTTATTTCACAAAAAAAAAAATTATAATTATTAATTTTTTTTTGTAAAATAGAAAAAAAAAAAAAAAGGCTAATTCACACAGGTTCCCCGTTATGTTGGTGTGCGCTAATAAAGATTTTAGTGTATTTTTTAGTTAATAATAAAGTCATTTCTTTAATAATTATTATTATTTACAATTTAAATTTTTAGAACTATTTTACAATGTTTATTTTTTTTATCTTCCGGGACAGGGAAGTTGGCAGTGCCACAGGGTGGGGGGGGAGATGTTGGTGGGAGTGGCACAGTAAAAGGGGGGGCACCATGCAGGGGAGATCAGAAGCAAAACAGGGGAAGAGAAGCAAATACAGAAATGATGCCCTGTGTCTGCGTCTCTCCCTGCAGCGGCATCTCTCTGCAATAGCCCCTCCACACTGATTCCTCCTGCTGTTCGGGCCCCCTACAGGAGGGCTGGTGGGCCCCATCCCCTATCAGCGGCCCTGCCTATAGAAGCCACATTTTTTTAAGCCAGTGTGCATGGAGCCTAAAAGGTCATGAGATGCTTTTGGTGCAAAGTACACATTTTGGGTGCAAAAGAAAAAAAAAAAACATACATGATGCGCATCTTCTTGCCTAGTAACGAGCTTTCCATTAGCGCAGTGGTTCTCAACCTGGGGGTTGGGCCCCCCTTTGGGGGTCGATGATGAATTGCCAGGGGTCACCGAATCCTGGGCTGGTCCTGGAGCCCACACCACTCTCCCAGCCTTTGCGGCCACCCAGCAGGGCTATTCCTGGAGCCTGTGGCCGCCCAGCTGGGCTGTTCCTGGAGCCCACAGCCACCCTCTTAGCCTCTTTACCGGTGCCCATTTAGTTCACAGGAATGACTGTGGGGCAAAGACTAGAGGTCAGCTGACTGGTGAAGAATATAAAGTGGGAGGGGCAGGAGGAGACCCTATCTCCTGATTTCGGCATAGGTGTCACTGCTATGAGACACCACAAAGTCGGAGACACAGGGAGTAACACCATCTGTAAGTGCAAAGCCCAGTAGGGTCTATAAGGAACCAAAATCCCCCCACAAAAGCAAGTGTAGAGTCTAGTATGGGCCAAGGAGGAACCAACCCCCCAAAAAAGGAAGTGCAAACCCCAGTATATGCTGAAGGGAATGAAAATTCCATTGTCTAAAAAGGAACCAAAAGCCCCACAAAGTAAATGAAAAACCCAGTATGGGCAAGAATGACCCCCCCCCCCCCCTTCTAAAGTGCAAAGCCCAGTATATGCTAAAATTAATCAAAATTCCATTGTCCAAAAAGGGAACCAAAATCCGCCACAAAGAAAGTGCAAAGACATGCCGAAGGGAACCAAAATTCCATGGTCTAAAATGAACCAAAAGCCCCACAAAGCAAGAATGAACCAACCCCCCTTCTCGCGAAAGCAAGTGCAAAGCCCTGTATATGTTAAGAGGAACCAAAATCCCCCTGACAAAGCCCAGTAGAAGATCTCTGGTAATCTGCTTTCCACCAGAGGTCCCCAATTTTGGGTGTTCAATAATTGACTGCTCTACACAGGGTAGGGTTGCCCCCCTTGGGACTTACCTAGGTTGACAAAGCTCATGACCATATCAGCATCATTGAGGAAGTTGCTGTCTTGCTGGCTGGCCAGTGGTGGCCCCTGGGTGGTGAAGATGGGTTTATAAGGGTAAGAAAAGCCCTCGGCTTCTTCCTCCTCCACGGTCATGGCATTGTACAGATCCAGCATGAACATCGGGGCTGAGTTCTGCTTCCCATACAAGTGTGGCCGGGGTCTGTGCGGCAAGCCCAGGATGGACAGGATCTCCCTCTGCATCTCCCGGCGCTCCTGGCTGCGCAGCCTCCTCTGGATGAAGCTGGAGTGGACCTCATTGTCCAAGCTGAAGTCGGCCAGGATCGATCTGAGCAGCAGGTAGAGCACCGCCGACGCGGTCCTTAGAAGAGCCTTCATTTCCCCTGGTGGAGTCGGGAGAAGATCGGAGCACCTGCACTTCTATCCCAAAGGGGAGGGGGAGATCATAAAGAGAGGACCATCCGACCAAGGGGGACCATCTGGAGCCTACTGGTGGCCTCCTGAGCATCAGCTGAAGCCGGACATCTCCCTGCACACAAGTGGGACCCGACCAGTCTGCCCAGTTCCTGGTGGATTGTGTGAAGGCAAGAGAGTCGGCAGGAGGCTGAATGTGATGGGAGGGGTAGGGATCTGGGAGGAGGGAGTGCGAAGCGAAGAAAGAAAAAGTTTAATGCGCTGCCAGATCCCACCAGGTTACTTCTTCTCTGGAGGGTCCCACCAAGGACCGAGCTCAGGTCAGCACCGCTCCTGGGAAGGCAGCAACTCCCATGGCTTCCATCTGCAGCAAGAATATGGGGGGTGACCGAGGGAGCAGAGGGCAGAGCAAGAGGGGGTAGAACTGGAGGAGCGCGCCGACGATGCCCCATGCTGTGGTCAGAGATAAGGTCTTGGACTTGTAATTCATGACCTTATCTGTGACCACAGCATGGGGCATCGTCCGCCATAGACAGAAGGGAGTCTGCTAATGAGAGGTCTGTCTGTTGGTTCTCCGGTATTTCAGCCCATGTCATTAATACAGCAATTATGAGGAACAGCTGAGCCTGGAGGATTCCACCACCTGAAGCTCTTCACAGCTAAAATCAATAAGGAAACGCCGATCGATCGCTGAATATTTGCAGCTGCCACACATACAGTTATCACTAAATAGTCCATATTTATTTTTTATTTTAGTACCTATACATTTTTGTTGCAGAGAAGGAAACATTACCTATATTCTCCCTAAAACTATCTTGGCATTGACTCTTCCTGTAACCCAACTAACCCCAAACCTGACCCTTCCCGTAACGCCAACGCTGATCCTTTCCAGAACGCCAACGCTGATCCTTTCCAGAACGCCAACGCTGATCCTTTCCAGAACGCCAGCGCTGATCCTTCCCAGAACGCCAACGCTTATTCTTCCCAGAACGCCAACGCTTATCCTTCCCAGAACGCCAACGCTGATCCTTCCCAGAACGCCAACGCTGATCCTTCCCAGAACGCCAACGCTGATCCTTTCCAGAACGCCAGCGCTGATCCTTCCCAGAACGCCAACGCTGATCCTTCCCAGAACGCCAACGCTGATCCTTCCCAGAACGCCAACGCTGATCCTTCCCAGAACGCCAACGCTGATCCTTCCCAGAACGCCAACGCTGATCCTTCCCAGAACGCCAACGCTGATCCTTCCCAGAACGCCAACGCTGATCCTTCCCAGAACGCCAACGCTGATCCTTCCCAGAACGCCAACGCTGATCCTTCCCAGAAAGCCAGCGCTGATCCTTCCCAGAACGCCAACGCTGATCCTTCCCAGAACGCCAACGCTGATCCTTCCCAGAACGCCAACGCTGATCCTTCCCAGAACGCCAACGCTGATCCTTCCCAGAACGCCAACGCTGATCCTTCCCAGAACGCCAACGCTGATCCTTCCCAGAACGCCAACGCTGATCCTTCCCAGAACGCCAACGCTGATCCTTCCCAGAACGCCAACGCTGATCCTTCCCAGAACGCCAACGCTGGTCCTTCCCAGAACGCCAACACCGATCCTTCGACCGGAACGCTAACTCTGATCCTTCCCAAAATGCCAACGCTGATCCTTCCCAAAATGCCAACGTTGATCCTTCCCAAAATGCCAACGTTGATCCTTCCCAAAATGCCAACGCCGATCCTTCCCAGAACGCCAGCGCCGATCCTTCCCAGAACGCCAGCGCCGATCCTTCCCAGAACGCCAGCGCCGATCCTTCCCAGAACGCCAGCGCCGATCCTTCCCAGAACGCCAGCGCCGATCCTTCCCAGAACGCCAGCGCCGATCCTTCCCAGAACGCCAGCGCCGATCCTTCCCAGAACGCCAACGCTGATCCTTCCCAGAACGCCAACGCCGAACCTTCCCAAAATGCCAACGCTGATCCTTCCCGTAACGCCAACGCTGATCCTTCCCGTAACGCCAACGCTGATCCTTCCCAGAATGCCAACGCTGATCCTTCCCAGAATGCCAACGCTGATCCTTCCCAGAATGCCAACGCTGATCCTTCCCAGAATGCCAACGCTGATTCCTCCCAGAACGCCAGCGCTGATTCCCATAGCTCCAACACTAATCCTCCTTAAAACCCTAACGCTGACCCTCCCTGTAAACCCAACACTAATCCTCTCTGAAATCCTAACCCTTATCTTCCTTGTAACCCTAACACTGACTGACCCTGTACTCCTAACACTAATCTTCCCTGTAACTGTAACAGTAACAGTAACTTTCCCTGTAACCCTAACACTGACGCTCCCTGCAAACCCCAACACTAACCTTCCTCTAACCCCAACACTGACGCTCCCTGCAAACCCCAACACTAACCTTCCTGTAACCCTAACACTGATGCTCCCTGCAAACCCCAACACTAACCTTCCTGTAACCCCAACACTGACGCTCCCTGCAAACCCCAACACTAACCTTCCTGTAACCCTAACACTGATGCTCCCTGCAAACCCCAACACTAACCTTCCTGTAACCCCAACACTGACGCTCCCTGCAAACCCCAACACTAACTTTCCCTGTAACCCTAACACTGACGCTCCCTGCAAACCCCAACACTAACTTTCCCTGTAACCCTAACACTGACGCTCCCTGCAAACCCCAACAGTAACTTTCCCTGTAACCCTAACACTGACGCTCTCTACAAACCCCAACAGTAACTTTCCCTGTAACCCTAACACTGACGCTCCCTGCAAACCCCAACACTAACCTTCCTGTAACCCCAACACTGACGCTCCCTGCAAACCCCAACACTAACCTTCCTGTAACCCCAACACTGACGCTCCCTGCAAACCCCAACACTAACCTTCCTGTAACCCTAACACTGACGCTCCCTGCAAACCCCAACACTAACCTTCCTGTAACCCCAACACTGACGCTCCCTGCAAACCCCAACACTAACTTTCCCTGTAACCCTAACACTGACGCTCCCTGCAAACCCCAACAGTAACTTTCCCTGTAACCCTAACACTGACGCTCCCTGCAAACACCAACAGTAACTTTCCCTGTAACCCTAACACTGACGCTCTCTACAAACCCCAACAGTAACTTTCCCTGTAACCCTAACACTGACGCTCCCTGCAAACCCCAACACTAACTTTCCCTGTAACCCTAACACTGACGCTCCCTGCAAACCCCAACAGTAACTTTCCCTGTAACCCTAACACTGACGCTCCCTGCAAACACCAACAGTAACTTTCCCTGTAACCCTAACACTGACGCTCTCTACAAACCCCAACAGTAACTTTCCCTGTAACCCTAACACTGACGCTCCCTGCAAACCCCAACACTAACTTTCCCTGTAACCCTAACACTGACGCTCCCTGCAAACCCCAACACTAACTTTCCCTGTAACCCTAACACTGACGCTCCCTGCAAACACCAACAATAATCCTCTCTGTAATCCTAACCCTTATCGTCCTTGTAACCCCAACACTGACCATCCCTGCAATGCTAACACTAATCTTCCCTGACACCCCGAACACTAACCTTCCCTGTAACCCCAACACTAAATATATCATTCACAAAAGTGCTAAAGGGAATCAAAAATCCTTTGGCAGGTCACACATGTGAAGTTCAAATATGTATTTAGCAGCTATGAAGTGTATGTTTGGGTAACATGAAAAACGAGGAGATGAAATCCAGCGAGCTCCTAAATTCCTGCCTCTCCCACACTGAAATCCCAAGCAGTACAATGGTCTACAGTTAGATGAGCGCCCTCTGACATCAAAAGACCGCCCTCTGACATCACAGTGGCACAGCAGTGATGTCATAGTGCTGAGCTCGGGGAGATGTTGCCTGTGCCGCTCATCTTTTAGGAAACAGTGGTGATCAGAACAAGTAACCCCTTTTTTCGACGCCCCCCCCCCCCCCTACAGTGGGTTAGCATTCCTACCTTGCAGCAACTGGGGTCCCAACCAAAATTACCTGCATGGAGTTTGCATGTTCCCAGTGCTTGCGTGGCTTTCCTCCCATGCTCCAAAGACAGGGAGGTAGGTAAATAGGGTTGCCACCTTTTTACTTCAAGCCAAACCCGAACACTGGGAGACCGTTGGGTGCCCCAAAGAGAGTAGTAATGCAGTATGCATAGTGCAGTAAACAGTGGGTGTGGCCAAATTGCTCTTGTTGACACCATCGCCCTGCCTCCCCCAGTGATGACAAACCTGCCCCCAGACAGCCACCCGCAGCTCCCGGACAGGAACAGATTTGTGTGTGACCACCTTTGTTACTTGGGGAGCCACAGGCCGGTCTGAATAACGTGTCCGGGTTTTCAGCCTGCCTGAAACCCGGACACGTGATTCAAAACCTGGATTGTCCGGGTGAATCCCGGACAGGTGGAAACCCTAGTAAGGTAAACTGGCTACCGGTAATAAATAAGAGACAACAGGCCAAGATCATCAGCAGACCTGGCCAACACTGAGATCGGTAACTTGTTACCTCCCCATAAATGGCCGGATTTAGCCTACTGACTGAAGAAAAAGACATTACAGTGGAACCTCGGATTGCGAGTAACGTGGTAAACGAGCGTTTCGCAATACGAGCGCTGTATTTAGAAAAATCCTAACTCGGTTTGCGAGTGTTGTCTCGAGCAGGATTTAGGCCAAAATGGTGTGCAGTATCGCGTTTGGCCTGAGGTGGAGGGGGGCGCCATAGCTGATCATCACCGCTCGGAAAGGACGCGGAAATATCCTGTTCCAGAGCCTTTCCGAGGTCAGCCGAGCTGTCATCGGGCCTTTCCGATTGTTTCCGAGGCTCTCCGTCCCCCCCCCACTTCTGGCCACATGCGGTACTGCATGCCATTGAAGTCAATGCGGAACAAATTATTTTAGTTTTCCATTGACTTCTATTGGGAAACTCGCTTTGATATGCGAGTGCTTTGGATTACGAGCGTTCTCCTGGAACAGATTATGCTCGTAATCCGAGATTCCGCTGTATATTATTTTTTGGGGACCAATTCAGGCTGCAGCATCTTCACTCTTTTTTAGGATTGGCATAAAGTAAACATGCATGCCTGGCTCAGCCCAGCGTGTAGATCTATGCTTTAATCAGGCACCCCTGGGTGATAGTATCAGCCAGGTCCAGGCACCTTAGTGAGGTTATTATAATAAGGTGTTTACATATATAAGATCTGGCTGTGGTAGAGGTTCCTTGGCCGAGCCTTGCCAGCGGCTAGGTTGGGTGTTCTGGTTGAGTCTCCATAGAGGCAGGGACACATGTCAACTGAGCGTGTGCGCGTCTTGCATGATCCAGACCCCATGTGAAGTCTGCAGGCTTCCTAAAAGCAATTGCAAGCCCACCCACTATCACCTGGAGTAATCTGTCACATTCCAGACAGGAGACAGGAGCCTCTAATTGATATGCAAAGCTGCATTTCCTTTGTTAAATCGTCTGCCGATCCGCCCCGGACTATGTCTGCCATGTGCCTCGTCTGAGAGCAGCAGGAAGGTCCACCAGGTGGGTCCTCGGCTTCAGAGCCAGGATTGTGGGCACAAATAATCACCAATGTAAGGGACATTCTTCCCACTGATCACCAATGTAAGGAACATTCTTCTCACTGATCACCAATGTAAGGAACATTCTTCTCACTGATCACCAATGTAAGGGACATTCTTCCCACTGATCACCAATGTAAGGGACATTCTTCTCACTGATCACCAATGTAAGGGGCATTCTTCTCACTGATCACCAATGTAAGGAACATTCTTCCCACTGATCACCAATGTAAGGGACATTCTTCTCACTGATCACCAATGTAAGGGGCATTCTTCCCACTGATCACCAATGTAAGGAACATTCTTCCCACTGATCACCAATGTAAGGGACATTCTTCTCACTGATCACCAATGTAAGGAACATTCTTCTCACTGATCACCAATGTAAGGGACATTCTTCCCACTGATCACCAATGTAAGGGACATTCTTCTCACTGATCACCAATGTAAGGAACATTCCTCTCACTGATCACCAATGTAAGGGACATTCTTCTCACTGATCACCAATGTAAGGAACATTCCTCTCACTGATCACCAATGTAAGGAACATTCTTCTCACTGATCACCAATGTAAGGGGCATTCTTCCCACTGATCACCAATGTAAGGAACATTCTTCCCACTGATCACCAATGTAAGGGACATTCTTCTCACTGATCACCAATGTAAGGAACATTCTTCTCACTGATCACCAATGTAAGGGACATTCTTCCCACTGATCACCAATGTAAGGGACATTCTTCTCACTGATCACCAATGTAAGGAACATTCCTCTCACTGATCACCAATGTAAGGGACATTCTTCTCACTGATCACCAATGTAAGGAACATTCCTCTCACTGATCACCAATGTAAGGAACATTCTTCTCACTGATCACCAATGTAAGGAACATTCTTCCCACTGATCACCAATGTAAGGGACATTCTTCTCACTGATCACCAATGTAAGGGACATTCTTCTCACTGATCACCAATGTAAGGGACATTCTTCTCACTGATCACCAATGTAAGGGACATTCTTCTCACTGATCACCAATGTAAGGAGCATTCTTCTCACTGATCACCAATGTAAGGGACATTCTTCCCACTGATCACCAATGTAAGGGACATTCTTCTCACTGATCACCAATGTAAGGGACATTCTTCTCACTGATCACCAATGTAAGGGACATTCTTCTCACTGATCACCAATGTAAGGGACATTCTTCCCACTGATCACCAATGTAAGGGACATTCTTCTCACTGATCACCAATGTAAGGAACATTCCTCTCACTGATCACCAATGTAAGGGACATTCTTCTCACTGATCACCAATGTAAGGAACATTCCTCTCACTGATCACCAATGTAAGGAACATTCTTCTCACTGATCACCAATGTAAGGAACATTCTTCCCACTGATCACCAATGTAAGGGACATTCTTCTCACTGATCACCAATGTAAGGGACATTCTTCTCACTGATCACCAATGTAAGGGACATTCTTCTCACTGATCACCAATGTAAGGAGCATTCTTCTCACTGATCACCAATGTAAGGGACATTCTTCCCACTGATCACCAATGTAAGGGACATTCTTCTCACTGATCACCAATGTAAGGGACATTCTTCTCACTGATCACCAATGTAAGGGACATTCTTCTCACTGATCACCAATGTAAGGGACATTCTTCTCACTGATCACCAATGTAAGGGACATTCTTCTCACTGATCACCAATGTAAGGGACATTCTTCTCACTGATCACCAATGTAAGGAGCATTCTTTTCACTGATCACCAATGTAAGGGACATTCTTCTCACTGATCACCAATGTAAGGGACATTCTTCTCACTGATCACCAATGTAAGGGACATTCTTCTCACTGATCACCAATGTAAGGAACATTCTTCTCACTGATCACCAATGTAAGGAGCATTCTTCTCACTGATCACCAATGTAAGGGACATTCTTCCCACTGATCACCAATGTAAGGGACATTCTTCTCACTGATCACCAATGTAAGGGACATTCTTCTCACTGATCACCAATGTAAGGGGCATTCTTCTCACTGATCACCAATGTAAGGAATATTCTTCCCACTGATGACCAACGAGGTTGATAGAGGGAGTTCTCAAACATCGCCGCCTTTCTCCTGTACGGGTCACTGAGCCAAGTGCTAAAAATACGAGAACATTTGGGGGGAGCGGCTCCCTTAAAGCACCTGTGTGTACATTCTGCAGCACATATTCCAGGCATCTGGCTGGCCCATAGAAAAAGGAGCCGGCGGTGGGGAATTTGCAGATCCTTCCTGTGATGCAACACTCTCTTATCTGACAATAACTCAGAAGATAAGGACTGTTGGAGAAAACATTCCTGTAATCCAGAGAGGCGGGAGACAAACTGCAGATCTCGGCTTCCCCGGGATATTCCACATTTCTCTGAGAGAGCAGTACTGCTTGGACCCTGAAGAAGGGGTAACACCCCAACAGCTTGTCCTGAAAAATTGTATGTTAGTGCAAATAAAAAAGGTATCACAGAGAGAGAGAGAGAGAGAGAGAGACAGAAAGAGAGAGACAGAGAGAGAAAGAGAGACACAGAGAGAGAGACACACAGAGAGAGGAAAAGAGAGAGAGAGCGAGAGAGAGAGCCCTAGTCCCCGATATGTCTCCTAAAACTCGTAGTTGGGGCGGATCGCACCCCATGCACCTGCGTCTTGATTTAGCCTTTGGGGGGGAGCGACGGGGTCGTGCTGCAGAAGCCTATAATATCGGCCTGGAGAAATAATAACATATTTTTATATATTTTTTAAAAACTTGTCCATTCTTCCCCCCCTCCAAGAGCTTTTGGTTGGTGGCATAGGCATGCGCACAGGGTGTGCCAGGTGTGCCCAAAACCCCAGATATTTCAGAAAAGCCTCCTCACGGGGCTCCTAAAAAAAAAAAAATAGTTGATAAAATAAAAAATAATAATAATAAAAACAAAAATAAAAAATAATAATAATAAAAACAATAAAAATAAATAACTACTGACACCGCCCACTCTCCTGCTCCCAATCACCCGGTGTGCAGATTCCCCTGTTTGGACCCCTGATATTTCACTTGTTAAACAAGTGACCAATCATCGCCTAGTATGTCTCATGTCTAACTTTTAGTGTAAAAATATATAAAATGTAAAATCTCACTCACAAATTAGGGTGCCTCTAGATCGGCACCAGATCTTTCCAGCAGTGCCGAGCGAAAGGCACTCACTAGTGTGTGGATCCTTCTGGCCGGCCTGCGATCCAAGCCTCTGTAACCGCGCGGGTCAACGGCAGGAGATGACGTAAGCCGTCCAACGTGTTACCCAGAAGCCTCTACGCGTTTCGCAAATCATCGTGCGTCATCAGGAAGCCCTGATAGGTGGCACTGGTTGGCACTGATGGGAAGCACTGGTGGGCACTGATAGGCGGCACAGATAGGAAACATTGATGGGTGGTGCTGATGGGAAGCACTGTTTGGTGGCACTGCTGGGGCTTTCCTGATTACCTGCCCTGTTCTCCCCTGCGAGGAGATGTGAGGCGAGGAGATGTGAGGCGAGGAGATGTGAGGCGAGGAGAGCTTCAACACTTCCGTATTTACATGTGACCGGCTTCGAAGAGCTGCGGCTCTTTACAGTGATCGGCAGTCTCGCCGTGTCCTAGCAACATGCCACGGCCGTGATTGCCGCGTTGCACGGGTGTGCGATAGCGGCCATTTTGGGGCACCGTCTAATAACGTCCTCCCCGAATGAGAGCATTTAAAAGTGGGCGGGCGGCAAGCGGTTAATGAATATCATCAATTTAATTGAATATTAAAGAGGAGTTCCACCCTAAAAAATAACTTTTGTTTAATCGACTCCCCTCCCCCTTACATGCCACATTTGGCATGTCATTTTTTTGGGGGAGGAGTGGGGGCTTCAGTAGGAGTGGGACTTCCTGTCCCACTTCCTGCTTCCGCCGAGGGGCTGGTTAGGCGATTAAGCCATAATCGCCTACACCAGCCCCTCCCTGTAGGCGATCACATGGGACACATGACAGGTCCCATGCGATCGCCTCTCTAATCAGCGGCGAGCTGCGCGCGCATGCGCAGTGCTTCTCGCGCATACGCAGTGGGTGCCCAGCCGTGAAGCCGAAGGCTGTCACGGCTGGGTGCCCACAGTCGGAATGGAGACGCCGGCTGGGGAGGGGGGGGAGAGGAGCGGAGCTCCGGTCGGCGCGTCGCTGGAAAGCAGGAGCAGGTAAGTGAGTGTTTATTAAAAGCCAGCAGCTACACTTTTTGTAGCTGCTGACTTTTAATAAACACAATTTTTGGCTGGAACACCCCTTTAATTTATCGTCGGCATTGTTGGCGGGGGGTTGTCTGTTGACAGACTGTTGTCCTAAATTCTTACCGGTAATATGCTCCTTTTGACAATTGTTGTCCAATTTTCGGCCAACAAAATGTTTGGATGACATGCTAGTAAATTTTCGGCGGACGACGGCTCCACGTCAGATTTTGGCATGGTCGGTACACAAATCCGTCACACAAAAGTCGAAAAAGTACAAACACGCATGCTCGAAATCAATGCTCACCAAAACACGAAATCAGCAGAAGAGGCCAAAAGGGTGGCGCTCAAGAGCTGAAATTCCTCATAGTAACCGCTCCCACTTCGGGCGGATGGCTGCCGCTATCCGTGACTGTTCACACAGCCGGTGATTATCTGTAGCGATAATAGTTGGGTGCACACCTGGAGGAATCGGTAGATTTTTGCCACTAGGATACACAGCGTGGCTAAACACCCGTGGTCCAAGGCTATGGACCTCGCTCTAATCTTGATGATGTCAGCACCCTAGACCGCTACAGCGATGCAGTGCAGAAGCTGCAGGGACCGGTCTAGCTGTGGGGAGGATTACATTGCTTCCCTAGACATAATTGAGCAATTAACTCTTGCACTCTTTTGTCTGCCTGGAGTTGGGCTTTAAAGCTTATACCCTTTCCTACCAACTCCACCTAATACCGTGGTCACATGATAATTATTCTTTTTTCCTGGCCTGTAGTGGGGGAGGGTACATCTTGCAGTTCCCATGGATGCTTTCTATTGGATACAAACATTTTCCACCACAGGGTCCTCAAGCAGTTTTTACAGGGTGCTCAAGGAGTTCTCACATGGTCCTCAAGGAGTACTTAAAAGGATCCTCAAGGACTTCTCACAGGTTCCTCAAGATCTTCTCAAAGGGTCTTCAGGGTCTTCAAGGACTTCTCGCAGGGTCTTCAAGATCCTCTCAAAGGGTCTTCAAGGAGTTCTCACAGGGTCCTCAAGGACTTCTCACAGGGTCCTCAAGGACTTCTCACAGGGTCCTCAAGGACTTCTCACAGGGTCCTCAAGGACTTCTCACAGGGTCCTCAAGGACTTCTCACAGGGTCCTCAAGGACTTCTCACAGGGTCCTCAAGGACTTCTCACAGGGTCTTCAAGATGATTCTCAAAGGGTCTTCAGGGTCTTCAAGGACTTCTCACAGGGTCCTCAAGGACTTCTCACAGGGTCCTCAAGGACTTCTCACAGGGTCCTCAAGGAGTACTCACAGGGTCCTCAAGGAGCACTCACAGGGTCCTCAAGGAGCACTCACAGGGTCCTCAAGGAGTTCTCATAGGGCCCTCAAGGAGTTCTCACAGGGTCCTCAAGGAGTTCTCACAGGGTCCTCAAGATCCTCTCAAAGAGTCTTCAAGATCCTCTCAAAGGGTCTTCAAGATGATTCTCAAAGGGTCTTCAAGGACTTCTCAAAGGGTCTTCAAGGACTTCTCACAGGGTCCTCAAGGAGTTCTCACAGGGTCCTCAAGATCCTCTCAAAGAGTCTTCAAGATCCTCTCAAAGGGTCTTCAAGATGATTCTCAAAGGGTCTTCAAGGACTTCTCAAAGGGTCTTCAAGGACTTCTCACAGGGTCCTCAAGGAGTTCTCACAGGGTCCTCAAGGAGTTCTCACAGGGTCCTCAAGGAGTACTCACAGGGTCCTCAAGGAGTTCTCACAGGGTCCTCAAGGAGTACTCACAGGGTCCTCAAGGAGTACTCACAGGGTCCTCAAGGAGTTCTCACAGGGTCCTCAAGATCCTCTCAAAGAGTCTTCAAGATCCTCTCAAAGGGTCTTCAAGATGATTCTCAAAGGGTCTTCAAGGACTTCTCAAAGGGTCTTCAAGGACTTCTCACAGGGTCCTCAAGGAGTTCTCACAGGGTCCTCAAGGAGTTCTCACAGGGTCCTCAAGGAGTACTCACAGGGTCCTCAAGGAGTTCTCACAGGGTCCTCAAGGAGTACTCACAGGGTCCTCAAGGAGTACTCACAGGGTCCTCAAGGAGTACTCACATGGTCCTCAAGGAGTTCTCACAGGGTTCTCAAGGAGTTCTCACAGGGTTCTCAAGGAGTTCTCACAGGGTCTTCAAGGAGTTCTCACAGGGTCCTCAAGGAGTTCTCACAGGGTCCTCAAGATCCTCTCAAAGAGTCTTCAAGATGATTCTCAAAGGGTCTTCAAGGACTTCTCAAAGGGTCTTCAAGGACTTCTCACAGGGTCCTCAAGGAGTTCTCACAGGGTCCTCAAGGAGTTCTCACAGGGTCCTCAAGGAGTTCTCACAGGGTCCTCAAGGAGTACTCACAGGGTCCTCAAGGAGTACTCACAGGGTCCTCAAGGAGTTCTCACAGGGTTCTCAAGGAGTTCTCACAGGGTTCTCAAGGAGTTCTCACAGGGTCCTCAAGGAGTTCTCACAAGGTCCTCAAGGAGTTCTCACAGGGTCCTCAAGGAGTTCTCACAGGGTCCTCGAAGAGTTCTCAAAGAGTTCTTACAGGGTCCTCCAGGAGTTTCCACAGGGTCCTGAAGACTTCCATGGTGACCTATTGACTGCAACACTAGTAGGAGCAGCAACAAGACCAGCTAGCTGGTCTAAAGTGCAGCTTCCAACCACCAGGGGGAGCACTGGCATTTTTCCCCTATAGTTGGGTTTACCTATTATCCAATCTCTGTCCAAAATATATTAAATGTTTTTGGCAGGATTTTGGGGGTTTCAAATGCAGGAGCTGCCAAGGTGTGACGGCTAAACACAGGTGCCCTTTAAGATCAGCTAGTTACCAAGAAGAAATAATTTTTTAGCCCTGACAGCCCGTCGCTCGTTGTCATGTTCTCCAGGCTGGTTACATCACATTCCGCGTCAGAATCCATCCCGCGTCGCTTGGCAGATGGCCTCCCCCAGCGGTCCAGCCTCATTTGCATACCTGGCCGCTCGCCTATCAATGGAAGCGGTCCAACTAGCTGATAACATCGCGCACCATATGTTCGAAAAAAAACTGTTTAACTAAAATGAACTTCAACAGCATAAAAAAAAAAAAAAAAAACTTGAGCCCCAGCGATGGAAGCAATTTAACAATTGCTTCCAAAATCAGTTTGCACGAGGAGAGAAAGTGGTTTTGCATTACCAGCTCCATAAATTAGAAAGAAAAAAAAAAAATGAAACCTGGCCAGAAATTGTTACCATGCGCAGCCCGGGCCGTTCGTGACGAGTCAGAGGAGTTTTATGTGCTTAGCGAGATCCTGAATTTTACTGCATCGGACACGAGGTAATAGATACCCGTCAGATGTTCAGATTTCCCCTCACGTTGAGGCCGAAAAAAAAAAAAAAGGTCTGGCGCTTACCGTACTCTATGCCGCGCTTTCTGGCCGCTGCCTGTAAAAGGAATCCATAATCAATCAGTTATTATTGAATATGCAAGCAAAGTGATCATATTATAGACGATCTCTGACTCGCTGTCACACAACATTAGACGCGAGTTTCACAACTCGCATTCGGCGCTCTATTTATTCCAATCCAATCCAACATTGATTTCGGGTTGGGGGAGGGGCTGCTCAGTTAGTAACATGTACACCTTACACCCAGGGGCGTCGGGAGGGGGGAGTGCTGGAGCCCCCAATGGGTCCCCGAAAAGCCCCGGGTCTGAAGCATGCAGCATTCTATTGTTAGCCTCGAGCCGCCGAGTGGTGACCGATCTGACGACGAGCGCCACAAAGTGCGGCTGAGTTGAGTGACATAGCAGGTCCCACCTTCTGGAGCCTGCAGAACGTCCCACTGGTCCAATGCAGGGACCGCGAGACGTGCGACGTCCATCATAGGCGCTGCAAGCTCCAGAAGGCGGGAATTACAATGCGGCCGCCGCGCCACATCCCCGCTCGGCACTTCTCCCCTCTGGCAACTGGCTGCCTGCTGTGATGATGGGCGCACTGCACACCGCACACTGCGGCTGAGCTGCTGCAGGACACAAGAACTCTGTCTCCTCCTGGTCAGGTAGGTCAGTGTATGTATGTCACTACCGTCGGTATATGTATGTCAGGTATGTAGGTCAGTGTATGAATGTCACTACTGTCAGTGTATGTCTATCAAGTAGGTAGGTCAGTGTATGTATGTCACTACCGTCTGTATATGTATGTCAGGTATGTAGGTCAGTGTATGTATGTCAGGTAGGTAGGTCAGTGTATGTATGTCACTACCATCTGTATATGTATGTCAGGTATGTAGGTCAGTGTATGTATGTCAGGTAGGTAGGTCAGTGTATGTATGTCAGGTAGGTAGGTCAGTGTATGTATGTCAGGTATGTAGGTCAGTGTATGTATGTCAGGTAGGTAGGTCAGTGTATGTATGTCAGGTATGTAGGTCAGTGTATGTATGTCAGGTAGGTAGGTCAGTGTATGTATGTCAGGTAGGTAGGTCAGTGTATGTATGTCAATACCGTCTGTATATGTATGTCAGGTATGTAGGTCAGTGTATGTATGTCAAGTAGGTAGGTCAGTGTATGTATGTCAGGTAGGTATTTCAGGTAGGTAGGTCAGTGTATGTATGTCAGGTATGTAGGTCAGTGTATGTATGTCAGGTAGGTAGGTCAGTGTATGTATGTCAGGTAGGTCAGTGTATGTATGTCAGGTAAGTAGGTCAGTGTATGTATGTCAGTCAGTGTAATGGTCAGTGTGTCAGGCAGGTGAGTTTAGTTATCAGCATTGATGGGCACTGGTAAGCCAGGCAGCAACCAGCAAGTGAGCTTAACCCCCCCCCCCCCCCCCCGCCACACATTCCCATCGCCCTGCCAAAAAAAAGCCTGCGCCACATACAACCCCCCCCCCCTTGCCGGCCTTAGGCTTTGGGCTGAAGCCACTGGTCTTTTTGCCACCTAGCAACACCCCTGCTTACATCCCAATTATGGGTGCAACATGTAACCTGTTACTCAAGATGAACTTATGCTTTAATTCTAAAGGCTAAGGTCGGGTCGCATTTCGAAAGAATTTTCTGTTCAAGATTTGTGCGTATTGTGATTGGATGGCGCCACCATTGATTTCAAAATTCCACCGACCAAGCCTTCAATTTCACCTCACGTTGCTACAGATAAGAATTTTCGTGGCTGGGAATCATCTTTTCTATGCGGGAAAATCGTTCAAAAAATTTCCAACATGCCCGCTCACTCAAATTCGATGACCGTATGAAAATTGGCTCACTAATGATGCGAAATACGAACGAAAATTCTTAGATAAGATATACACAGTATCTCACAAAAGTACACCCCTCAAATTTTTTGTACATTTTTTTTTGTATCTTTTTTTATGTGACAATGTTGTGTAGTGAGTGTACATCTTGTAGAACGGTGTAAATTTGCCGTCCCTTCAAAATAACTCAACACACCTCAGGCCTTCTCGTCCAAAATCAGTGCCTGACCTCACAAATGCTCTTCTGGAAGAATGATCAAACGTTCCCATAGACCCCCTCCTAAACCTTGTGGACGGCCTTCCCAGAAGAGGTGAAGATGTTATAGCTGCAGAGGGCGGGGCCAACTCAATATTGAACCCTCTGGGCTAATGGCCCATACACACGATCCGAATATCGGACGAAAACGATCGTCCGATGATGGATCGTACGATTATCGGATCGTGTGTACACTACTTTCGACAGCCGATCACGACCGTTCATCCGATTAAATTCGATCGGACAAGCGCGAAAATTTTTCTCGTCCGATGTCCGATTTTCGTTTAGTCAGTACAGCCGTCGTCCGATAATACAATACAAATACATTTCAACACGTGACATCACTTCCGATCATTTTTTCTATCGTACGATAATTTTCGTGAGTTTAAAAACCTATTTTATTTTACTCGCGATTATTAAGCGAAAAAAGTCGTACGATCCGTCGGCCGATATTCGGATCGTGTGTATGGGCCATAAGACAGGGATGCCATTAAAGTTCATGTGTGTGTGTAAAGGCAGGTGTCCCAATACTTTTGGTAATCCAGTGTATGATGTAGCGTTCCTTCAACTTCCAGGTATCAGGAAAAAATAAAAGATGATTTATTCTTTTTTTTTGGGGTGGATACTCCTTTACTATGGAAGGTAGCAGGCAAGAGAAGATTTAGTGTTGGGAGGATTAGAATGTTCTTTAACACAGATTCAGTGTGACAACTGAAAACCTAAGTTATGTGAAACACGCTGGTTGGGGGGGAAATAAATATCTATTCATCCAACTTGTTGACATTTGTGATGCATTTTCTCATGTCCCCGCGGTGTGCGCTGCGCAGAAGTCGTGGGATGCTGACGTGCGACGTTACGTCAAGCGCTTGCAACCAGTTGCAGAAATTAGGAAGCAGATATTGCTGAGCCAACATTCCAGGAGTCCCTCAAAGCGTCTTTCACACTCGTGTCCCCCGTACATCACAGAGGAATAAAAACTTTGGGGTGGGGGGAGGGGTGGTGGAGCAGGGAATTATTGCAATTTTTGGGGGGGCAAGAAATTCTTGCAATTTTTTTTTGGGGGGGGGCAAGGAATTTTTGCAAATTTTTTTTTCCTACCTTTTATCGGGACGAGGAATTAGGTGTGATCTGTGATGTCATCTTTAGATGGACCGCAGTCCCCTCGTCTCTTCATACTGTATTCCTGGGATCTGTTTCCATAATGATCGGTGAAAAGCTGCGGCAAACAGGTTCCCTGAGCAATGCAAACATGTTAAAATTATAAATCAAAGTTATTTAAAGATGACAAAAACTATGGGGGGGGGGGGGGGGGGGATTTACTAAAACTGGAGCGTGCAAAAGCTATAAATGTGAGGGGGTACCTGGTATAAATGTGAGAGGGTACCTGGTATAAACATGAGGGGGTACCTGGTATAAACGTGAGGGGGTTCCTGATATAAACGTGAGGGGGTTCCTGGTATAAACGTGAGGGGGTACCTGGTATAAATGTGAGGGGGTACCTGGTAAAAAATATGAGGGGGTACCTGGTATAAATGTAAATGTGGTACCTGGCATAAATGTGAGGGGGTTCCTGGTATAAATGTGAGGGGGTACCTGGTATAAATGTGAGGGGGTACCTGGTATAAATATGAGTGGTACCTGGTATAAATATGAGTGGTACCTGGTATAAATGTGAGGGGGTACCTGGTATAAATATGAGTGGTACCTGATATAAATATGAGTGGTACCTGGTATAAATGTGAGGGGGTACCTGGTATAAATATGAGGGGGGTACCTGGTATAAATGTGAGGGGGTACCTGGTATAAATATGAGGGGGGTACCTGGTATAAACGTGAGAGGGTACCTGGTATAAACATGAGGGGGTACCTGGTATAAACGTGAGGGGGTACCTGGTATAAATGTGAGGGGGTACCTGGTATAAATGTGAGGGGGGTACCTGGTATAAATGTGAGGGGGTACCTGGTATAAATATGAGGGGGGTACCTGGTATAAATGTGAGAGGGTACCTGGTATAAACGTGAGGGGGTACTTGGTATAAACGTGAGGGGGTACCTGGTATAAATGTAAGGGGGTACCTGGTATAAATGTAAGGGGGTACCTGGTATAAATGAGAGGGGGTACCTGGTATAAATGAGAGGGGGTACCTGGTATAAATGTGAGGGGGTGCCTGGTATAAATGTGAGGGGGTACCTGGTATAAATGTGAGGGGGTACCTGGTATAAATGTGAGGGGGTACCTGGTATAAATGTGAGGGGGTACCTGGTATAAATTAGGTTATACCTGGTATAAATGTGAGGAGGTACCTGGTATAAATTAGGTTATACCTGGTATAAATACGAGGGGTACCTGGTATAAATGTAAGGGGGTACCTGGTATAAATTAGGTTATACCTGGTATAAATGTGAGGGAGTACCTGGTATAAATGTGAGGGGGTGCCTGGTATAAATGTGAGGGGGTACCTGGTATAAATGTGAGGGGGTACCTGGTATAAATGTGAGGGGGTACCTGGTATAAATTAGGTTATACCTGGTATAAATGTGAGGAGGTACCTGGTATAAATTAGGTTATACCTGGTATAAATACGAGGGGTACCTGGTATAAATGTAAGGGGGTACCTGGTATAAATTAGGTTATACCTGGTATAAATGTGAGGGAGTACCTGGTATAAATGTGAGGGGGTGCCTGGTATAAATGTGAGGGGGTACCTGGTATAAATGTGAGGGGGTACCTGGTATAAATGTGAGGGGGTACCTGGTATAAATTAGGTTATACCTGGTATAAATGTGAGGAGGTACCTGGTATAAATTAGGTTATACCTGGTATAAATACGAGGGGTACCTGGTATAAATGTAAGGGGGTACCTGGTATAAATTAGGTTATACCTGGTATAAATACGAGGGGTACCTGGTATAAATGTGAGGAGGTACCTGGTATAAATGTAAGGGGGTACCTGGTATAAATGTGAGGGGGTACCTGATATAAATGTGAGGGGGTACCTGGTATAAATGTAAGGGGGTACCTGGTATAAATGTGAGGGGGTACCTGGTATAAATGCGAGGGGGTACCTGTTATAAATGAGAGGTGGTACTTGGTATAAATGTGAGGGGGTACCTGGTATAAATTAGGTTGTACCTGGTATAAATGTGAGGGGGTACTTGGTATAAATGCGAGGGGGTACCTGGTATATATATGAGGGGTACCTGGTATAAATGTGAGGGGGAACCTGGTATAAATGTGAGGGGGTACCTGTTATAAATGAGAGGTGGTACTTGGTATAAATGTGAGGGGGTACCTGGTATAAATTAGGTTGTACCTGGTATAAATGTGAGGGGGTACTTGGTATAAATGTGAGGGGGTACCTGGTATAAATATGAGGTAATAAAGGGGTACACATCCTAACACACCCTTCCAGGCTGCTGTAAATATGGCAGAAGGGAAAATGTAATTTTATTGGCTGAGGGCCACAACTCAGGTAAAATCATTTGCTATTATTTAGAAACATTCAACCCAGAATGACTGCAAATAAACCCAAACTGGAAAGTCACAACTCACACAAGGCAAGCAGGAAGCCATGATACCCGGGCACACAGGAGAGCACACCCTGTACACCCGGCTTCAGTGCCATAGAGCAACACGGCAAGCCCCGCCCCCTCCAGTGCTCCAGGTGGGTGGAGGCCAGCCCAAGACGTCTCGGGTTGATGATGTCATTAGGAGGAAAGGCGGCTTCAGGAAGAGAGTTTGAGGTGAGGGTGAGCCAGGCAATATGGCTGACAGAGGAAGGTGTATAGAGGTGTACATTGCTAGTGGGCTGTGAGCAAAGAAATGAAAGGGCTCTGCAATGGATATTGTGCTTTTTATTAGAGAGTACATATCACATCATATCCCATCACCTCAGAACATGTCACCTCATATCCTATCTCCTCAGAACATGTCACCTCATATCCCATCACCTCAGAACATGTCACCTCATATCCCATCTCCTCAGAACATGTCACCTCATATCCCATCACCTCAGAACATGTCACCTCATATCCCATCTCCTCAGAACATGTCACCTCATATCCCATTTCCTAAGAACATGTCACCTCATATCCTATCTCCTCAGAACATGTCACATCATATCCCATCTCCTCAGAACATGTCACCTCATATCCCATCTCCTCAGAACATGTCACCTCATATCCTATCTCCTCAGAACATGTCACTTCATATCCCATCTCCTCAGAACATGTCACCCCATATCCTATCACCTCAGAACATGTCACATCATATCCTATCACCTCAGAACATGTCACCTCATCTATTGTCCTAGTGTCCTATATTCCCCTAATTTCTTGTCCTGGAATACACTAGTCCTTTCTTTTCTTGGCCTGATGGCTCCTAGTCCCCTAGTTTCTTGTCCTGCTAACCCCTAGTTTCTTGTCCTGGTGACCCCTAGTCCCCTCGTTTCTTGGCCTGATGGCTCCTAGTCCCCTAGTTTCTTGTCCTGCTGACCCCTAGTTTCTTGTCCTGGTGACCCCTAGTCCCCTCGTTTCTTGGCCTGATGGCTCCTAGTCCCCTAGTTTCTTGTCCTGCTGACCCCTAGTTTCTTGTCCTGGTGACCCCTATTCCCTTTGTTTCTTGGCCTGATGGCTCCTAGTCCCCTCGTTTCTCGTCCTGGTGACCCCTCGTTTCTTGTCCTGGTGACCCCTAGTCCCCTCATTTCTCGTCCTGGTGACCCCTAATCCCCTAATTTCTTGTCCTGGTGACCCCTAGTCCCCTTGTTTCTTGTCCTGGTGACCCCTAGTCCCCTTGTTTCTTGTCCTGGTGACCCCTAGTCCCCTCGTTTCTTGTCCTGGTGACTCCTAATCCCCTAGTTTCTTGTCCTGGTAACCCCTAGTCCCCGCATTTCTTGTCCTGGTGACCCCTAGTCCCCACGTTTCTTGGCCTGATGGCTCCTAGTCCCCTAGTTTCTTGTCCTGGTGACCCCTAGTGCCCTCATTTACTGTCCTAGTGTCCAATATTCCCCAAATTTCTTGTCCTGGAATCCACTAGTCCTCTAATTTCTTGGCCTGATGGCTCCTAGTCCCCTCCTTTCTTGTCCTGGTGACCCCTAATCCCCCCATTTCTCGTCCTGGTGACCCCTTGTTTCTTGTCCTGGTGACCCCTAGTCCCCTCGTTTCTTGTCCTGGTGACCCCTAGTCCCCTCATTTTTTGTCCTAGTGACCCCTAGTCCCCTAATTTCTCGTCCTGGTGACCCCTAGTCCCCTCGTTTCTCGTCCTGGTGACCCCTAGTCCCCTCGTTTCTTGGCCTGATGGCTCCTAGTCCCCTCGTTTCTTGGCCTGATGGCTCCTAGTCCCCTCGTTTCTGGTCCTGGTGATCCCTAGTCCCCTTGTTTCTTGTCCTGGTTACTCCTAATCCCCTAGTTTCTTGTGCTGGTGACCCCTAGTCCCCTCGTTTCTTGTCCTGGTGACCCCTAGTCCTCTCGTTTCTTGTCCTGGTGACCCCTAGTCCCCGCGTTACTTGTCCTGGTGTCCCCTAGTCCCCTCGTTTCTTGTCCTGGTGACCCCTAGTCCCCTCTTTTCTTGACCTGATGGCTCCTAGTCCCCTCGTTTCTTGTCCTGGTGACCCCTAGTCCCCTCGTTTCTTGGCCTGATGGCTCCTAGTCCCCTAGTTTCTTGTCCTGGTGACCCCTAGTGCCCTCATTTACTGTCCTAGTGTCCAATATTCCCCAAATTTCTTGTCCTGGAATCCACTAGTCCTCTAATTTCTTGGCCTGATGGCTCCTAGTCCCCTCCTTTCTTGTCCTGGTGACCCCTAATCCCCCCATTTCTCGTCCTGGTGACCCCTCGTTTCTTGTCCTGGTGACCCCTAGTCCCCTCGTTTCTCGTCCTGCTGACCCCTAGTCCCCTCGTTTCTTGGCCTGATGGCTCCTAGTCCCCTAGTTTCTTGTCCTGGTGACCCCTAATCCCCTTGTTTCTTGTCCTGGTGACCCCTAGTTTCTTGTTCTGGTGACCCCTAGTCCCCTCGTTTCTTGGCCTGATGGCTCCTAGTCCCCTCGTTTCTGGTCCTGGTGATCCCTAGTCCCCTCATTTCTTGTCCTGGTGACCCCTAGTCCCCTCATTTCTCGTCCTGGCGACCCCTTGTCCCCTAGTTTCTTGTCCTGGTGACCCCTAATCCCCTCATTTCTCGTCCTGGTGACCCCTTGTCCCCTCATTTCTTGTCCTGGTGACCCCTTGTCCCCTAGTTTCTTGTCCTGGTGACCCCTAATCCCCTCGTTTCTCGTCCAGGTGACCCCTAGTCCCCTCGTTTCTCGTCCTGGTGACCCCTAGTCCCCTCGTTTCTCGTCCTGGTGACCCCTAATCCCCTCATTTCTCGTCCTGGTGACCCCTAGTCCCCTCATTTCTCGTCCTGGTGACCCCTAGTCCCCTAATTTCTCGTCCTGGTGACCCCTAATCCCCTCATTTCTCGTCCTGGTGACCCCTAGTCCCCTTGTTTCTTGTCCTGGTGACCCCTAGTCCCCTTGTTTCTTGTCCTGGCTTCACAGGAAACAAAAGGTGAAGGCAAATGTCCAGAAATCCCAGAGAGCAATACAGACCTGTCACAGGTTCTAACCCGTCCCCACTCTAATCTTAAACAAAAACCTTTGTGGTCGGAGTCGGATTTGGGATTACTTGGCAGGAAGTCAGCTGCGCAGAAAAAAAAACCCACATGTCTTTCCCACAATACAAGCTTTATCTGACTAATCCCATAATAAGCTCCTGATACTATTACGCATTTATCCACCGAGCGCCATAAAGGGTTCCTTTCTCATAAGACCGGCGTGTCCTTTACGTCCGTGGCCCTTTAAAGGAGACATCTGGCGAGAGGAAGAGGTTAATGAGGACAAATATCTCTTTCAGCAAGCAAACTTTATTTATTTTGTGTGTATTGGGGATGAAAGGGTGCGGGGGGGGGGGGGATTTGTGGGGGGTGCAGTGACAATGCTGGAGATTCCATAGGAATTGTTTCCCGCTGATCTGTCAAACTACCACAAACAAGGAGGCTTTTGTTCCGACTAAAGTGTTCCTAATGATCTTCTTTGTAAACAGTCACACCAAGCAGCTCGGGGGGGGGGGGGGGGGGGGGTTGGGGGGCCCAAACAAGTCTCCCATTGAGGTAGTCCTCTGAAAAGGGAGAAAAGCAGGACCAGGGAAAGGTGGCGGAGACAGTGATGGAGTAACGGGCAGATGGGGAGTCGCCTGCACCTGTCTGCTGGTCGTCATCATATACGATGCCCAGTTACCCTACGCCAGCCTTTCTCAACCTTTTCACCGCTGGGGAACCCCTAAAAATAATTTTCAGGTCTCGGGGAACCCCTGATAAAACCCATTCATTGGGGGTCAGTGGGAACAATGCCCCTTACTTTGGTGGTCAGTGAGAAGAATGACTTTTTTTACAGTAGTGGTAAGAATGCCCCCCTTACAGAGAACTATGAAGATCATTGGTGTAATACCACCGGCTCCTCCAAGTGGAATTGGCTCTGAACTATGTAGGCACCATCAAACAGGAGGTACATCAGCCACAGCTCAAGGAACCCCTAGCCACCTCTGGAGGAACCCTAGGGTTCCACGGAACCCTGGTTGAGAATGGCTGCCCTACGCATTCCCCTCACTGAACTACCTGGACTGGTCACATGACCAATTGGCTAGACAACCTTGGCTCTCCAGCTGTGGTGAAACTACAAATCCCATCATGCCTCTGCCTCTAGGAGTCATGCCTGCGATTGTCAGGGTCTTGCAATGTCTCATGGGACTTGTAGTTGCAAAACAGCTGGAGAGCCGAGGTTCGCCATCACTGGGCTAGACCGGTGCGTCCCAACCTCTAGTACCCACGACAGGTCATGTTTTCGGGATTCCTTCCACCGTGCGATGGGTGGTTAAGGGTGACTGTAAACCCTTACCTATATCCAGTGGAGTGACTGGCCTCTGTAGTCAGGTGAGGCAGAGCCACTGACATAATAAAACAATCAAGCTTCGAGGGTCGTAGCTCGGCGACCTCACGTTTAGGAGCTGGTAGCCAAAGTCCTACCCCACCACTGGGGCACCTGCCACCTATGGTTCCCGGAGATACGGGGCTTCGTGTGCAGCCTGCCAGAAGCTACATACGGAGCGGCCAGTTTAAATACATGCTGTTTGTAGCAAAGTGAGAGGATGAGGTCACAGTGCCTCTCCTCACTTCTTGTCAGAGGCACTGAGGTCAGTGGACAGCTTGGAGCCTCGGACCACTGGTAAAGTACCATTGACCCTCATTCCCTGCCCTGGTGTCCCATAGTCCCCATATTTCTTGTCCTGGTGTCCCCTAGTCCCCTCATTTATTGTCCTGGTGTCCTATATTACCCCAATTTCCTGTCCTGGTGTCCCCTAGTCCTCCCATTTATTGTCATGGTGTCCCCCTCATTTCTAGTCATGGTGTCCCCTCATTTCTTGTCCTGGTGACCCCTTGTCCTGGTGTCCCCTCATTTATTGTCCTGCTGTCCCCTAGTCCCTTCATTTCTTGTCCTGGTGACCCCTAGTCCCCTAATTTCTTGTCCTGCTGTGCCCCAGTCCCCTCATTTTGTTTCTTGGTGACCCTTGGTCCCCTAATTTCTTGTCCTGGTGAACCCTAGTCCTCTCATTTCATGTCATGGTGTCCCCTCATTTCTTGTCATGGTGTTTCCTTGTCCTGGTGTCCCCTTGTCCCCTCATTTATTGTCCTGGTGACCCATAGTCCCCTAATTTCTTGTCCTGGTGAACCCTAGTCCCCTCATTTTGTTTCTTGGTGACCCTTGGTCCCCTAATTTCTTGTCCTGGTGAACCCTAGTCCTCTCATTTCATGTCATGGTGTCCCCTCATTTCTTGTCATGGTGTCCCCTTGTCCTGGTGTCCCCTTGTCCTCTCATTTCTTCTCCTGGTGTCCTTTATTCCCCTAATTTCCTGTCTTGGTGACCCCTAGTCCCTTCATTTCTTGTCCTGGTGACCCCTAGTCCCTTAATTTCTTGTCCTGCTGTCCCCTAGTCCCTTCATTTCTTATCCTGGTGTCCCCTAGTCCTCTCATTTCTTTTTCTGGTGTCCCATAGTCCTCTAATTTCTTGTTCTGATGTCCCCCTTCCCCCTCATTTCTTGTCCTGGTATCCCCTAGTTCCCTAATTTCTTGTTCTGGTGTCCTATATTCCCCCTAATTTCCTGTCCTGGTGTCCCATAGTCCCCTCATTTCTTGTCCTGCTGTCCCCTAGTCCCTTTATTTCTTATCCTGGTGTCCCCTAGTCCTCTCATTTCTTCTTCTGGTGACCCCATTCCCCCTCATTTCTTGTCCTGGTATCCCCTAGTTCCCTAATTTCTTGTTCTGGTGTCCTATATTCCCCCTAATTTCCTGTCCTGCAGTCCCCTAGTCCCCTCATTTCTTGTCCTGCTGTCCCCTAGTCCCTTTATTTCTTATCCTGGTGTCCCCTAGTCCTCTCATTTCTTCTTCTGGTGACCCCATTCCCCCTCATTTCTTGTCCTGGTATCCCCTAGTTCCCTAATTTCTTGTTCTGGTGTCCTATATTCCCCCTAATTTCCTGTCCTGCAGTCCCCTAGTCCCCTCATTTCTTGTTCTGCTGTCCTATATTCCCCTTATTTTCCTGTCCTGATGTCCCATAGTCCCCTCATTTCTGGTCCTGCTGTCCCCTAGTCCCCTCACTTATTGTCCTATATTCCCTTAATTTCCTGTCCTGGTGTCCCCTAGTCCCCTATTTTGTTTTGTCCTGGTGTCCCCTTGTCCCTTCATTTATTTTTTTGATGCAGCCCTGATGCAAAACAGAGGGAGTTATGTAAATATATCAAAATGCCTTGAGGGGTGGATGTCAGTCTGGAGTGGGAGTTCCTAGGCAGGCTTTCATGGGTAACGCCCCCCACAAAATACGTGATCCTGAGCCTCCATGATTGGAATCCAATGGATCAAAATGGCAGGCTGGGGAGAAGAGAGATAGAAAATGCTAGACGACCCCCTCAGACAGGAAATGAGGGCGGGGCTGTAATCTGACTTGCTGCAGCTTCTAATGCACATTGTGAGAAGCTCACAGTGTGCAGTGATATCAGAGGAGGCCGTTTCAGTCCAGGAGAGGAGCCGCTACAACTGTGCAAGACTGAAGGGAAGGCCGGAGGCAGTGGCGTCGATAGGGGGTGGCTTCTGGGGCTACAGCCCCGAATCTAGGGGCCCATAGCCCCGGGTGCAGCGGTGCCGTGCTCTCGCCGCGGCAGCCCCGGTTCCTGCTCGCCGCTAACTGACATTCCGGTGGTGGTTGGGTACTAGGACTGCCCAGCGTCTAGCAACCAACCACACGACTCACTTTACAGATTTGCGCTACAGAACATTTTCCATAGGAAACCATGTTAACCACGTGGTGCCCGCACTATAGCCGAATGATGGCTACAGCGTGGACCCCAAATGCCGGGAGGACATCAATAGACATCCTCCCCTTTGCGCGCTCCCTGGGTGAGACTCGGGCGATCACAGATCCAAATAAGGGGCCGGTCTTGGCCCCTTACCACGTGATCAGGGAAGAGGAAGGAGGAACATCTGCCTCCTCTGTTCCACAAGTAACCCCTGCTAGTGCCACCTGCGAGTGCCCACATATAAATGCCCACCAGTGCCACCTATCAATGCCCATGAGTGCCAACTATCAATGCCCATGAGTGCCACCTATTAATGCCCAACAGTGGCACCTATCAATGCCCACGAGTGCCACCTATCAATGCCCACGAGTGCCACCTATCAATGCCCACCAGTGGCACCTATAAATGCCCACCTGTGCCACCTATCAATGCCTCATCAGTGCCACCTAGCAGTGCTGCCTTTAATTGCCCATTACTGCCACCCATCATTGCCTATTACTGCCACCCATCAGTGCGCATCACTGCTAGCTATTCTGTGCCACCTATCAATGCCACCTTTTTGTGCCACTTCGCAGTGCTCACCAGTGCCACCTATCAATGTCCATGAGTGACACCTATCAATGCCCACTAGTGGCACCTATAAATGCCCACCTGTGCCACCTATCAATGCCTCATCAGTGCCACCTAGCAGTGCTGCCTATAATTGCCCATTACTGCCACCCATCATTGCCTATTACTGCCACCCATCAGTGCCCATTACTGCCACCCATCAGTGCGCATCACTGCTAGCTATTCTGTGCCACCTATCAATGCCACCTTTTGTGCCACTTCTCAGTGCTCACCAGTGCCACCTATCAATGTCCATGAGTGCCATCTATCAATGGCCATGAGTGCTACCTATCAGTGCCCACCAGTGGCACCTATAAATGCCCACCTGTGCCACCAGTTAATGCCTTATCAGTGCTGCCTATAATTGCCCATTACTGCCACCCATCATTGCCTATTACTGCCACCCATCAGTGCGCATCACTGCTAGCTATTCGGTGCCACCTATCAATGCCACCTTTTTGTGCCACTTCTCAGTGCTCACAAATGTCCAACTATCAATGCCCACCCGTGCCACCTATCAATACTCATGAGTGCCACCTAGCAGTGCTGCCTTTCAGTGCCCATTACTGCCAGCTATCGGTGCCACCTATCAATGCCACTTCTCAGTGCTCACCTGTGCCACCCATCAATGCCCTTCAGTGCCACCTTTTAGTGTCACCTCTCAGTGTCCACCAGTGCTGCCTTATCGGTGCCCATTTGTGCAGCCCATCGGTGCCCATCGGTAGAAAAATTACTCATTTGCGAAATTTTATGACAAAATGTCAAAAAATATAATAAAATAAAAATAAAAAATCGTAGAGGTAATCAAATACCACCAAAATAAAGCTCCTATTTTTTTTGGGGGGGGGTAATGATAAAAAATGTCACATGTATACAGCGTTGTATGATCGCGCAATTGTCATTCAAAGTGCATCAGCGCGGAGAATTGGTCTGGCCAGGATGTGGAGGGGGGGGGGGGGGGGGCGGGGGTTTAAGTACCCAGTGGGCGATTGGTTAAATGGACGGCGGTGCAAATCTGCAAAAAAAAAGCACTAAAAATGCCAGAGGTGTGAATGGGGCCTCAGTCAGCACAAGGCCTCGGATCCTTTCAGCAAGTGATAAAAAAATAAATAAAAATAAAACGTAGACCCGGAGTTCTCAGAGGGATCTTATGAATCCTGAGAATCTTCTCCTTGTTAAAATAGTCTTTAAAGTTCTTTTTTTTTTTTTTGTGGCAGATCCCGACGACCCGCAACCTCGGAGCAATGACCCGTGATGCTGCTGAGCCGCCTCAGTCCCGCTATTCCCTGCGTTTTAATAGACTGGCGGCAGTAAAGCTGAGGAGGCGCTCATCCATGCGGGCCGCCGTCTTTTTAAAAAAATTTTTTTATAGCTTCCTTTCTTTTACTTCTAGGTAGGTTAGGCAATCGCATTTTTCCCTAATTCGCCGGCTTTCATCCCGTCTGACCCCCAAGGTCACTGACCTCCTTTTATTTTTTAGCTTTTTGTATCTGGGAATAACATATTTCACTTGGGAATGGATCGTGTTTATTGTAAATATTTATTTTTATTTTTTTATGGTCGGAACAAAACAAAAAATGTGTGAAAAAATATATCTCAGCGATGCGCCGGGCACAGTTTTTTCCCCCTGGCGGCGCGCGCGGAGAATGCAAATAAGGCTGCATTCACACCTAGGCGTAGAAAATTGGCGGTTTGTCCCCGCGATTTGCCGCAACAAGTCGCTCCTTGTTTTTCGCTGGAGGGGTGATTTTAGCATTGTCGGCTATGCCCGAAACGCCGAAGACGCCTGAAAAAAAGGGTCCGGGACTTGTTTTGAGCGGTACGGCGTTTCGGCGTAGAGATGTGAACCATCTCCATAGCCGACAATGTAAATTCGCCCCTCCAGCGTATTTCAGGCTGCTACAGCGTCGGGCGTAGGGCGACAAAACGCCTAGGTGTGAATGCAGCCTAAAAGGCTCGAAAGACGTCCACAGCGCGGGTCTCGAGCGGTTAATACTTTGCATTCCTCTATCCAGGTATCATATGGAGCTCCGATTTTCTTTTTCAGAAATTCAGCTTTGACCTTGTTTCTGCCGGTGTTCTAACGAAATGGTTCCTCTATCGGATAGGGTCCGGCCTCGACTGCACAGGCGCCGCGCATGCGCGGTCGCATGCCTCGGAAATCTCCGAGCCCCAACAGCTGTTCGTCAGCTGTAAACGGAGCATGTGCAATGAACACGGCGCTCGCTCCCGATGATCGGGGCTAGTTATACACGCCGCTCTCTCCACTCGCTCTATGCAGCAAGGGGCGGATACTTTTCTGAAAGGGGCGGATATGGTTATAAGAGGCCGCTTGATGTCAGCTGCTTTCTGACCACCCATCATAAAGCACTGGCCTTCCCTTTGGGAAAAGCATCTGCCCATCATAAAGCAATGGCATCCGTCCCTTGCTGTATAGAGCGAGCAGGGAGCGGCGTGGATAACCAGGGCCGAGCATCAGGCGCAGTGCCTGCGCCTGATGCGCCTGCGCAGTCTAGGCCAGACCCACTCCGATAGGGGAACCATCTCGACAAAACACCGGCCCTTTAACCACTTGCCTACTTTGCACTTTTACACCCCCCTCCTGCCCAGGCCAATTTTTTCAGAGCTGTCACACTTTGAATGACAATTGCGCGGTCATGCAACGCTGTACACAAATTACATTTTTATCACTTTTTTTTGGAGAGAGATAAAGCTTTCTTTTGGTGGTATTTAATCACCACTGAGTTTTTATTTATTTAAAAAAAAAAAAAAAAAAAGATTTTTAAAAAATAAAGTTTTTTTTAAAATGTTGTAAATACTTTCTCCTTCACTAATGGACACTGATGAGGCTGCACTGACAGGCACTGATAGGCAGCAATGATGGGCACTTATAGGTGGAACTAATGGGCACTGATAGTATTTTAACATTTAGAGCCCTATCACACTGTGCCGCCCCCAGCGTCGGCGGTAAAACCCTGCTATTTTTAGCGGCGCATTTCGCCCGCTAGCGGGGCACTTTTAACCCCCACTAGGGGCCGGAAAAAGGGGTTAAAACCACCCCGTAATGCACCACTACAGCAGCGATTTGGTCGGCGGTACGGCGGAGCTGCCCATTGATTTCAATTGAGTTCACCGCTCCTACAGCGCTCCAAAGAAGCTGCTGGCAGGCCCTGCCAACGCACCGCTCCAGTGTGAAAGCCCTCGGGTTTTCACACTGGAGTGAATGGAGCCGCTGTTTTGGGGGAGTTCGCAGGCGCTATTTTTAACGCTGTAGTGCCTGCAGAATGCCCTCAGTGTGAAAGGGGTCTTAACTTTTTCAAAATATTAAATATTAATACATTACAGCAGTAGTCTGCTGATTTTCGATACTAGGGGAGGGAAAGACAAGGGGTCAACCGTGAAGCCCCTCTTTTCTGGTACAATATTTTTATTCAAATATATGTACAAAAGAGGAAAAACAGACAACAAGTTCCTACGCAGGGGATATGGACATAAATCATAAGTACACATAAAAGCACATAATAGAATATATACTATTAAAGGGGTGTTTCAGCCTCGTTTTATGTTGATTAAAAGTCAGCAGCTACAAAAAGTGTAGCTGCTGCCTTTTAATAAACAATCACTTACCTGCTCCAGCGTTCCAGCGACGCGCCGTCCGGGGCTCCGCTCCTCCCCCCCCTCCCCGCCCGGCGTCCTCATCGTAACTGTGGGCACCCGGCCGTGACAGCCTTCTGCTTCACGGCCGGGCACCCACTGCGTGTGCGCGAGCGGCACTGCGCATGCGCGCGCGGCCCGCCGCTGATCGCATGGGACCTGTCATGTGTCCCAGGCGATCGCCTACAGGGAGGGGCTGCTGTAGGCGATTAAAGCGGAGGTTCACCCTCAAAACGAACTTAACAGCATCCTTACCCCGAAGGCAATTTAAGCAACATAGCGTTTTTTTTTTTTTAAATCCTCCCTTACCTTTCATATGCCTGCACTTCCTGTTTCATTGCCAGCGGGGAGTGGGCGTGTAGTTACTTTGCCCGACCGCGCTGTGCATTGTGGGCGCCGATTCAACGCCTCCATGCAGAGACGTCCTGGCCAATCACAGCGCGTCCACAGAACTAGCTAGTCGTGTATTCTCGCGTTAGCTGTTCTGTCACATGACGCGGGGAGCGGGTCACATGTAACGACGCACTGTGTACGGCGCGGCTCCCCGCCGACACTGCGCATGTGCGGGATTACGTGTGAATGCTGGGAGAGCAGCATTCGCCGCATCCCGGAAGCATTACTGTATGGCTTCAACCCTCACACAGTAAAGATGGCAACGGCCATCGCATGAAAATATAAAATATAATTTCGTCCGAATAGAGGATGCCGGCGCCTAAGGAGGTGGGACATGTGAGTAAATATTGTATGCTGGCAAACGCAGACGATTAGTGTTTAACCACTTGACCACTGGGCACTTAAACACCCTTAATAACCAGACCAATTTTCAGCTTTCGGTGCTCTCACATTTTGAATGACAATAACTCAGTCATACAACACTATAACCAAATGAAATTTTTGTCCTTTTTTTCCCACAAATAGAGCTTTCTTTTGGTGGTGTTTCATCACCTCTGCGGTTTTTATTTTTTTTGCTATAAATGAAAAAAGAACAACATTTTGCAAAAAATAATAATTTTTCTTCATTTCTATTATAAAATTTTGCAAAAAAGTAATTTTTCTTCATAAATTTGGCCTAAAATGTATACTGCTACATATCTTTGGTAAAAAAAATAAAAAATGTTGGATATTATTTAGTCTGGGTGAAAGTTATGGGGTCTACAAGCTATGGTACCAAATCCTGAAAATTGATCAATTTCATCACACCTGAAGTACTGACAGCCTCTCTCATTTCTTGAGACCCTAATATGCCAGAAAAGTACAAATACCCCCCAAATGACCCCTTTTTGGAAAGAAGACATTCCAAGGTATTTAGAAAGAGGCCTGGTGAGTTTTTTAAAGTTGTAATTTTTTCCCACAATTCTTTGCAAAATCAAGATTTATTTTTTTTTCATCAAATTTTCATATTATTAGGTTATTTTTCACACACAGCATATGCATACCACAAATTACACCCCAAAACACATTCTGCTATTCCTCCCGAGTATGGCGATACCCCATGTGTGAGACTTTTACACAGCGTGGCCACATACAGAGGCCCAACATGCAGGGAGCACCCAGGCCAATTCTGACATTTCTCTCCTACATGTAAAAATCATCATTTATTTGCTAGAAAAATACATAAAACCCCAAAACATGATATAAAGATACCTCACATGTGGTTTGAACACCGTTTTTATATGTGGGCGGGACTTGCGTATGCGTTCGCTTCTGCATGCGAGCTCGCGGGGACAGGGGCTGCTGTATGCCCAGAGTATTGCTAAGTATGCCCAGAGTATTGCGGAGTATGCCCAGAGTATTGCCCAGAGTATTGCCCAGAGTATGCCCGGAGTATGCCCAGAGTATTGCGGAGTATGCCCAGAGTATTGCAGAGTATGCCCAGAGTATTGCCAGAGTATTGCGGAGTATGCAGAGTATGCCCAGGGTATTGCGGAGTATGCCCAGAGTATTGCAGAGTATGCCCAGAGTATTGCAGAGTATGCCCAGAGTATTGCCAGAGTATTGCGGAGTATTGCGGAGTATGCCCAGAGTATTGCGGAGTATGCCCAGAGTATTGCAGAGTATGCCCAGAGTATTGCAGAGTATGCCCAGAGTATTGCCAGAGTATTGCGGAGTATTGCGGAGTATGCCCAGAGTATTGCGGAGTATGCCCAGAGTATTGCAGAGTATGCCCAGAGTATTGCAGAGTATGCCCAGAGTATTGCAGAGTATGCCCAGAGTATTGCGGAGTATGCAGAGTATGCCCAGGGTATTGCAGAGTATGCCCAGGGTATTGCGGAGTATGCCCAGAGTATTGCGGAGTATGCCCAGAGTATTGCGGAGTATGCCCAGAGTATTGCAGAGTATGCCCAGAGTATTGCAGAGTATGCCCAGAGTATTGCAGAGTATGCCCAGAGTATTGCAGAGTATGCCCAGAGTATTGCCAGAGTATTGCCAGAGTATTGCCAGAGTATTGCCAGAGTATTGCCAGAGTATTGCCCAGAGTATGCCCAGAGTATGCCCAGAGTATGCCCAGAGTATGCCTGAGTATTGCAGAGTATGCCTGAGTATTGCAGAGTATGCCCAGAGTATGCCTGAGTATTGCAGAGTATGCCCAGAGTATTGCAGAGTATGCCCAGAGTATTGCCAGAGTATTGCCAGAGTATTGCCAGAGTATTGCCAGAGTATTGCCAGAGTATGCCCAGAGTATGCCTGAGTATTGCAGAGTATGCCTGAGTATTGCAGAGTATGCCCAGAGTATTGCCAGAGTATGCCTGAGTATTGCAGAGTATGCCCAGGTGAGTATTGCAGAGTATATGCAGCAGGGATGGCTGAGCAGGGAGGGAGGGATGGATGGATCTGTGACTGCATTTGTCACAGATCCAGCCCGCAGCACTGGCGCTGCCATCCGCTCCCTCCCTTCTCCTCTCACACTGTACCGATCGGTACAGAGAGAGGAGGGAGGAACCGGCGTCATCAAATGACGCCGGTCTGTTTACATCTGATCGCGCCGTCATTGGACGGCGCGATCACGTGGTAAACCGCCGCTATCAGTTCCCGTGTGCGCGCCTCAGGAGGCGCGCGGGAGCGCGATTCTGACAGGCCGTTAATTAACGGCCAGTTAGAATACAGCAACCGCCCTAGAGCCGTACTTTCGGCATAGGGCGGTTGCAAAGTGGTTAAAAAAAAAAAACTTTATTCCACTGAACCTACGCTTTAAGCTTAATCGCTTAACCAGCCCCTCGGCGGAAGGAGGAAGTGGGACAGGAAGCCCCACTCCTCCTGAAGCCCCCACCCCCCCCCAAAAAAAATTGCATGCCAAATGTGGCATGTAAGGGGGTGAGGAGTGGGATAAGCGGAAGTTCCATTTTTGGGTGGAACTCCGCTTTAAGGGAACAAAGTATAAATTACCACCGTCTCCCCAGCCGGGGGGCAGTGCGTTATGCCTGAGCCAGAAGACCCAGGGGCCAAGGCAGGTAAAAAGGGGGGGGGCGTGAAGCCCCTCTTTTAAGCAGGCAGGGTAACAAGCAGAGTCGTGGTCAGGAGGTGAGCCGAGGTCAAACCATAGCAGCAGCAGAGACAAGAAGTGGTCCGGAACTAAAGCTCAGGAGCGGGAAGGTTGAGCTGAAACCAGTCTTTGGGCAGGCCAGGTCAGCAACGGGGGGAAAGCAGATCTCCGGAACAGGTTCAGGGTTCAAGTCACAGTGTAACAGCTGAAGACCATCCAGCAACTTCCATGGCTTACATAGGCCGCCCGGCGCCGCCATTCGGATTAGGTGTGCGTGTCAATAAGCATGCTCACGTGACTTGCGCGTGTCATCTTCAAAGGCACTTCCTGACAACGCCCCTTTTCTCACTCGGACCTCTGGCGGTGGACACGGTTTGTAAAACACTCGGGCCAATCATTTCTCTTCTTTTTTTCTTTACGAAAAAAATTCATAAAAATCCTCTTCTTTTTCCATCGTTCTCTTTCTAAATGTACTTTACACTCATCTGCTTCATATTTCGAACTTCACATTTTTATATTCCCCCAAAAAACAACGATGACAACATGCAACCAGTGCTTTGGACGGAGCCCAGGCTCACAAGATTGACTTTTCTTCTTTTTTTTTTTTTACTTTCGCCTGGTCTTGCTAATCGACTTTAAATATGGCTGTTAATGACTTATTATTATCTTTGCGTGGCTGTAATGGAGACACTTATACCTCTTTAAGAGGGAGCCGAGGGCACGGCTAACTGGCGATAGCCGTAGCGCTAAGGCGTTAATGGAACATAGTTGTGCTTTATAAACACTTCAGAGCTTTCCCCCACGAGACTCATCGCCCGCAGCAGTTACAGCATTTGTCAGCATTAAGCGTTCCTCGCATTGGACTCGCAAATGGGATTTGAGCGGGGTCAATTAGAAAGACCCTGAAAACGTTTGAGATCACTTTTCTGTTCTTTTTTTTTTTTTTCTTTTTCCTCGTCAGCCAATGTCTTCTGGTCTACCGCTGTAGATGTCTGGGGAAAATATAAAAACAAAGGGCCAGAGCCACATAGAAATAGATGGGCGCAGCGTATGTGAGATACGCTACGCCGCTGTAACTTTCTTTTTAAGTCTGTCAATCCTCAAAGAATTCACGCCCTAAGTTACGGCGGCGTAGTGTATCTCTCGGCGCGTAATTCAAATCGGTGAGTAGGGGGGCGTGTTTCATTTAAATGAAGCGCGTCCCCGCGCGCCGATCGAACTGTGCGCGCTCCGTTCCGAAATTTCCCGACGTCATTTTTTTAACGTAGACGTGAATAACGTCCATCCCTATTCACGGGCGACTTACGCAAAAAAAAAAAAAGAAAAATTCAAATTTCGACGCGGGAACGACGGCCGTACTTAACATGGCAAGTCTAACTATACGCCGCAAAATACCAGCTGTAACTATACGCCGGAAAAAGCGCCGACTAGAGACGACGTAAGAGAATGCGACGGCCGCGCGTACGCCCGTGAATCGTCGAAAATGGCTAATTTGCATACCCGACGCGGAAAACGACGAGAACTCCACCCAGCGGACGCCGAAGTATTGCATCTATGATCCGAAGGCGTACGCCTGTCGGATCGAACCCAGATGCCGTCATATCTTGGTTTGAGGATTCAAACTAATGATACGGCGCGGGTAATTTGAAAGTACGCCGGAATATCAGTAGATACGCCGGCGTACTCTCTCTGTGGATCTGGCCCAAAATGTTTAGTACATCTCTGTGATACAGGTGCTGTTTAAAGCGGGGTTCTGGGCATCATTTAAAATTTTTTATGCAAGGTAAAATTACCGGGTCACATTCTCAAAACAGTTAGGGTGGCGTATCTCCAGCGTATGTTTACGCTGATTTTCAAGCGCAGATACGTTAAAAAAATAGGCTTCTTCCGCCGACGTAACTAGCCTACGCCGGCGTATAATTGTGTGCAATTATACGCTGGCCGCTAGGTAGGTAGCGCTTCCGTCGATTAGCCGCGTTGAATATGCAAATGACCTAGATACGCCGATCCACGAACGTAGTTGCGCCCAGCGTATCAATATACGCAGTTTACGCAAGGCGTACGACCGGCGTAACTTTACCCCTCATAAAGCAGGTCATGTTAACGTATGGACGTCGGAACAGCGTCGTATTTTACGTCGTTTGCGTAAGTCGTACGCGAATAGGGCTGGGCGTAAGTTGCGTTCACGTCGAAGGCATTTTTCGACGTATCATAGGAATTCGATCGGACGTGAGTCGGAGCATGCGCACTGGGTTACGTCCACGGACGGCGCATGCGCCGTTCGTATGGACATGCATCTACATGGGGTCAAGCCTCATTCTAATACTACACGCCCACGACCTGCCTACTTCGAAATACGCGGGCTTACGCCGGCACATTTACGCTACGCCGCCGTAACTTAGGACGCAAGTGCTTTGTGAATACGGCACTTGCCTCTCTAAGTTGCGGCGGCGTAGCGTAAAGAGGATACGCTACGTCCGCACAAAGATCCGCTGATGTCTGTGGACCTGGCCCAAAATGTTTAGTACATCTCTGTGATACACGTGCGGTTTAAAGCGGGGTTCTGGGCATCATTTTTAATTCTTTTTGCAAGCTAAAATTACCGTGTTTATCGGCGTATAACGCGCACTTTTTTCCCCTTAATATCGGGAAAATCGTGGGTGCGCGTTATACGCCGATCCCCGCTGTCTCTGAGCGCCGCAGCCTAGAGCCCAGCCGAGTGTACTGCGCACTCGGCTAGGCTCGGCCACGCCCGCAGCCACGCGAGGGGAGCCGAACACACAGGAAATCCGGCTCCTCTTGGCTCTGCCGAGGCGCCAAATCCAAAAACAAACACCGCTGCAACCCCCGAGCAAGGTGCAGATGGACTTGCAGACGGACACCCACAAGGCTGGACGGAACCCGCGCAAGGCCGCAGACGGACACCTCCAAAGCCGCAGACAGACACCCACAAGGCTGGACGACCCCCCGCGCAAGGCCGCAGACGGACACCTCCAAAGCCGCAGACAGACACCCACAAGGCTGGACGACCCCCCGCGCAAGGCCGCAGACGGATGCCGGACAAGGCTGCAGATGAACGCAGGGCAAAAATTTACCGTATTTATCGGCGTATACCGCACATTTTTTGCCCTGGAAATCAGGGCAAAATCGTGGGTGCGCGATATACGCCGATACCCGCTTTTCCGCGCTGTGTTTGAACCACTGCACCGACATATACCGAGCGCAGTACACTCGGGTATAGTCGGGCAGGCTCGGCTCCGCTCGCGGTCACGTCCTGTGCGTGCTGTACGTCCTTTACGCGAGAGGAGCCAAGCCTGCCCGACTATACCCGAGTGTACTGCGCTCGGTATATGTCGGCGAAGTGGTTCAAACACAGCGCGGGAAGCGGGTATCGAGCGGGGAGGACACCGCGATGGCCGCAGAAGGACACCGGACAAGGCCGCCGATGGACGGCGCGCAAGACACCGATGAGGGGCATCCAAACTGTATTTTTTTTTTACAGGAATTTTCCTTCTAGGTTGGGGGTGCACGCTATACGCCGGGGGCGCGTTATAGCAAGATAAATACGGTAAGTTGTGTTTTTTTTCCATTAACTTTCTAAGCTTGGGGTGCGCGTTATACGCCGGCGCGCGGTATACCCCGATAAATACGGTAATCACATTAAATAGTCCCTAAAACATATTACTAGAGAAAAAGGAAGAGGTACTCGCTGGTTCATATAAAACATTTGTATTGGCAACATCCCTCAATAGTAGAGAAAAAAGAGAGTATCTCCCCCTAGGTGGGGTTTTAACCACTTCAATACCGCGCCTATTTTTGCACTTCTCTCCTACATGCATAAATCATAATTTTTTTGTTAGAAAATTACTCAGAACCCCCAAACATTATATATGTTTTTTTTAGCAGGCACCCCAGGGAATAAAATGCCGGCCATTGCAACTTTTTATCTCGCACAGTATTTGCGCAATCATTTTTCAGATGCCTTTTTTGGGGGGAAAAAACGGTTTTGTGGATTAAAAAATAACAAAACAGTAAAGTTAGCCCAATTTTTTTGTATAATGTGAAAGATGAAGTTACGCCGAGTAAATAGATACCCAACATGTCACGCTTTAAAATTGCGCACACTCATGGAATGGCGCCAAACGTCAGTACTTAAAAATCTCCATAGGCGACGCTTATTTTTTTTTTTTTACAAGTTACAAATTTAGAGTTACGGAGGAGGTCTAGTGCGAGAATTGTTGCTGGCCTCTAACGAACGCGGCGATACCTCACATGTGTGGTTTAAATAGCGTTTACATATGTGGGCGGGACTTACATGTGTGTTCGCTTCTGAGCGCGAGCAACCGGGGGACAGGGGCATTTAAAAAAAATGTATTATTATTTTATTTTTAATTTTACTCAATTTCTTTTATTTTTACACTTTTTTTTACATTTTTTTTTTTTTTTTATCACTTTTATTCCTATTACAAGGAATGTAAACATCCCTTGTAATAGGAATGGTTCGTGACAGGTCCTCTTTATGGAGAGATGCGGGGGGGTTAATAAGGCCTCACATCTCTCCTCCAGGCTGGAAAGCATTAGATCGTGAAAAAAAATTCTCCGATCTAATGCTTTTAGCCGCGATTGCGGCTGTGTTTACATTCCAGCACCCGGGCGTGACGTCATAACATCGCGCCCGGGCCTCCGACGATCATAGAGATGACCATCTGGTCACCAGTCTACTCTATGGTTTCCATCCGACGCCGGCGGATCGCTTCTCCGGGTCTCCGATGGCATAGGAGAGCCCGGAGAAGCACCGGATGGCGGCGGGAGGGGGTGACGGCCCAATCCCGCCGCCTAGAAGAACGATCAAGCGGCGGAACCGCCCCTATGATCGTTCTTATGGTGCGCAGGATCGCCGGCTGAAGACACGGATATCTCAATGATGCCTGTGGCTGCCCCCATCATTCAGATATCCCCACTGAAATCCAGGACGTCATTTGACAATGGGCGGGTATTGAAGTGGTTAAAGAAAGCACTGGGCTAGTTGATGCTGGACGGCCTCCAGCCTGGAAATGAGGGCGGGGCTCTATCTGACTTGCTGCAGCGGCTTCTAATGCACGTTATGAGAAGCTCACAGATATCAGAGGAGGCCGTTGCAGTCCAGGAGAGGAGCCGCTACAACCGTGCAAGACTGAAGGGGAGACTGGAGGTCATACTTAACATTCTTTGTCCTGGATGGCAGCCATGAGAAGTTGATTAGAAATGAAGAGGGATTGCGGAGATGATTGCTGATCCCGCTCTGTCATGGATTGGATTCCAGCGGAGAGCGCTCTTCTTCTTCGGCCGCGCACAAACGTCCGAGAACCTCGTCGGGCTAAACTCATCGTTCCGCCCGACGAGGTTCCCGATGAGCGGTCGAAAAAGCTTGTCGAGCCAAAGTCCTCACTGAACAACGAGGAAAAAGAGAGCGTGCTCTCTTTTTTGGCTCGTCGGAAGTGTACACACGACCGAGAACCTCGGCAGAATATGTCTCCCAGCGAGCTTCTCGCTGGATTCTGCCGAGAAGCTCGGTCGCGTGTACGGGGCCGCCTCCTTCCCCTTCTGCTGTATGGCCCCCATCCACCATTAACCACAGATAACACAGGAGTTGTCACCTTACACGAAGATGTCTTCTCGGGGGAAGTTCTTCCAGTCCTCTGACAAAAGGGGGTTACATGCTCAGCTTCGTAATCTGTGCCCAGAACAAGAAGGAAAAAAAAAATAAGTTTTTAGTCATTTTTCATTAGCAGAGAGCAAAGCTTTTGATCATTCTTGTCTGGCAGCCAAGCACTTGACTTTCCAGAGAGAAAAAAGAAAAAAAAAAAACTCGAAACAACAGATGACAGCATTTTCATTTCAGCTCCTATTACCAGTTTATTACATGTTACCATCCAGCCTCAAATACAAACCAGCTGTGTCCTCCCCTCATTTACCCAATGTAGCCTCAGATGGGAGATACCACGGGGCGCTGCGATCGCAGGGACAACACCCCCCCACCCCCCACCCCCAGAACCGCTGCTGATTGTGGCCGCTTTTATGTTGCTGCCTCCTGCAATTCCCGACCCCCTGTTATCAGCATGACTTTTTTTTTCATGATTAAAGGAGAGCGCAGGAGAAACCCTCTCCAGGGCCCGGTTCACGCTGGTCTGACATACGCTCCGTCCTTCGAAAAGCACAAGTCGCGTGACATGTCAAAATCAATAGTTTCCCTATGAGATCCGTCTTAACCGGCCCGACTTTGAAGAAGGTTCCTACGCTACGTTGGTCTGACTTTTAACCACTTAAAGCGGAGTTCCGCCCAAAATTGGAACTTCCGCTTAACCCACTCCTCACCCCCCTTACATGTCACATTTGGCATGTCATTTTTTTGAGGGGGGAAGTGGGGGCTTCAGGAGGAGTGGGACTTCCTGTCCCACTTCCTCCTTCCGCCGAGGGGCTGGTAAGGCGATTAGCTTAATCGCCTATCTTCAGCCCCTCCCTGTAGGCAATCGCCTGGGACACTGACAGGTCCTATGCGATCGCCTGTCCAATAAGCAGGGCTTTTTTTCTGGGGGAACTTGGGGGAACTCAGTTCCACCACCTTTGGCTCAGACCCTTTGGTGCCCGCTCACCACAATCACTTGTGAACACAGAAGTCTGGTTTCTGTGTTTACAAGTGACTGCTTTGTAACCCCCTGAACTCTGCACTCTGTATGTAATGCAATTCTGTTATTTAATGCCCCTTTAAGACCCTTCTACTGTTTGTGAAATCTGAACGGGTCGTGGTTGAGTTCCTGCACCTATTTTCTGAGGAAAAAAAGCTCTGCCAATAAGAGAGCGCAGCGCCGCTCGTGCATGTGCAGTGGGTGCCCGGCCGTGAAGCCGAAAGTTATCACAGTCGGGTGCCCACACTTAGGATGAAGACGCCGACCGGGGAAGGGGGGAGAGGAGCGGAGCCCTGGCCGGCGCATCGCTGGAACGTGGAGCAGGTGAGTGTGTGTTTATTAAAAGCCCCCAGATACACTTTTTGTAGCTGCTGACTTTTAATAAACACTAAAATTGTCTGGAACACCCCTTTAAGGACTAGGGTGGCCACGTGTCCCGGATTGTCCAGGACAGTCCCGCATTTTGCAGGTCTGTCTCGGGGCACATTCATTCCAGGACAATACAGAGTCCCGGAATGAAACTGACACAGACACCCCCCAAGCCAAACTAATGCCCCCAAAAAAGGCCACCACATCACCGCTTTACTCACTGACAGTACTTGTCCTAACTGGGAATGCCTGGAGGAGCACAATCATGCCCCCTGCTTGTGATTGGAGAAATCATAAATCCCGCCTCTTGTGTCCAATCGCTGTGCTGTGATTCGTTACAGCACAAGCTGATTTTTGGGAAGGGAGGGGGTGTCCCTGAATGGTAGTTTGGAAATGTGGTCACCCTATTGAGGACCCCTCAACGCCGATATACGTCCGCAGAAGGGCAAGGCTGGGCACAAGCCCGTACCTGTACGTCCTCTTTAAGGCCCATCCGTGACCGTGCCCGCGGACCCGATCGCCACCGGTGTCCCGCGATTGGTCACAGAAACTGAAGAACGGGGAGAGGTGAGTGTAAACAAACCTTCCCCCGTTCGTCTTTGTGGCAATGTCACTGATCGTCTGTTTCCTGATATAGGGATAGACGATCACTGACGTCACAAGTCCAGCCCCGCCCCCCTACAGTTAGAAACACACGAGGTCACACTTAACTCCTTCAGCGCCCCCTAGTGGTTAACTCCTAAACTGCAATTGTCATTTTCACAGTAATCAGTGCATTTTTATAGCACTTTTCGCTGTGAAAATTACAATGGTCCCAAAAATGTGTCAAAAGTGTCCGATGTGTCCGCCGTAATGTCGCAGTACTGAAAAAAATCGCTGATCGCCGCCATTAGTAGTAAAAAAATAAAATATTAATAAAAATGCCATAAAACTATCACCTATTTTGTAAACGCTATACATTTTGCGCAAAACCAATCGATAAACGCTTATTGCGATTTTTCTTTTAACAAAAATATGTAGAAGAATACGTATCGGCCCAAAGTGAGGGAATAAATGTTTTTTATGTCTTTTTTGGGGATATTTATTACAGCAAAAAGTAAAAAATATTTTTTTTTTTTTCAAAATTGGCGCTCTATTTTTGTTTATAGCACAAAAAATAAAAACCGCAGAGGTGATCAAATACCACCAAAAGAAAGCTCTATTTGTGGGGGGAAAGAGGATGCCACTTTTGTTTGGGAGCCGCGTCGCACGACCGCGCAATTGTCAGTTAAAGGGAAGCAAGGCCGAATCGCAAAAAGGGGTCAGGTCCTTTACCTGCATAATGGTCCGGGGCTGAAGCGGTTAAGCTTTGCACACCTTTTTTCTTTCGTTCCACCACCTGGAATGTACTTGGCTGATTTAAACTGGCAGTTCAGTTGGGTTTTCGCGAAGTATTACAAAATGAGATCTGATCGGGATGACGTATATTTTTATTTTGTTTTATAATAACCTTCTTGTTAGCGTTGAGTCAGACTACAGTCTTCTGTGATTTCATCGTCTTTTTTTTTTTTTTTTCTAGGTCGCCCACAGACTTGCGTTACAGAAGCCAGCGGAAAGTGAAACACGTATCTCGCCGTAGAGGAAGTCTTCATCGTCTATAACGTGCGCGTCGAATCGGTAATGACCCCGTGTGTGCGTTTATGGCGGATTACGTTACCAGAGTTTGTGGAGAGTCGCTGCTCTGCTTCCCGTACAAAAAAAGAAGAAAAAAAGGCAAATTAGAAAATAAAGGTCACGGCCCGCGAGCGCTGTGGGGAAGTCCAAACGGCGAATTTATTTACCGCAAGTTGTTGGAGAAAAAAGAAAAGGGCCACTGGTTTCTGAAAACTCGGGTTTCTGTGGTTGGGCCTGATCAGAGGGAGAGGAAAGGGCGACACAGCTGGCTCCTGTTCCTTGGCGCTTTTTTTCCGTCTCTGGCTTACATAAAGGGGATCTTCTCTTGTTTTTGTGGTTGGCTTGAACCTCTCGTTATGGTTTTATATTTTAGGCTGCATTCACACCTAGGCGTATATACGCCTGAAGCGCGACGCTCGTGCCGCTGGAGGGGCGAATTTACATTGATGTCTATGAGATGGTTCACATCTCGCGCCGAACGCCGAAACGCTGTACGCCTGACGCCTGAAAACAAGTCCCGGACCCTTTTTTCAGGCGTCGTTCGGCATAGACATCAATGTAAAATCTTTTGTGAAAAAAAAAAAAAAGTTTACAAATCGCGGCAAAATACGCCGCGTATGCCGCGTTATAGTGTGAATGCAGCCTTAATGTTGCCCATTATTTTGTTTTCAATAGAACTCGTCTTCAATCCGACCTCCTAGCCTTCTCTTTGGTCTTGTACAGTTGTACAGGTTCCTCTTCTGTACAGATATAGCTTACTCTGATTTCACATACGATATGTACAAAGACGGGGGAACACGCATAACCACCCGAGCTCCTGGAAGGTTTTGCCCCCCTTCATTACCAGGCCATTTTGTGCTATCTAGCACTGCGCTGCTTTAACTGGTAACAGTGGCAGCTGGTAGTTTCTTGTTTGGGGGGGGGGGGGGCAAACAAACACCCTCCCCACGGCACCTCAGATCCCCTACCCTTCCTCGCCGTCTGCCGGTCCACCGACACTTAACTCATCTAGGAAGTGGGCACATCGGGCAGCGACGCAGATCAGGCATCAGCGGGTATTGGGGCATCGGCGGACAGCAGGCTGTGGCGGGCATCAGACAGCGGCTCCCGCGTCTCCTCCCCTCCTCCTTGGCGTCCAATAGGGACATACATTTAGACAGATTAATTTGGTTTAGTGCTTTTTTGGTTGGCAACTTTGAGCCTGGCTTATATGGAAACATTTTTTACATTCCATATATATATATATATATATATATATTTAATTGCATACTGCTAAAAACGCATCTCATCTAAAGTCCCAACCCTCCCCCCCTTTTTGTACCTATTTACAGGGATGGAGGCCTGTGGTAGCTCTATCATATGCCTCATCTAAAGTCCCAACCCTATCCCCCCCCCCCTTTTTTGTCCAATAGTCCTTTCAGCCAATCGGGTGATGGGTATCAGACCGAGGACGATTTGCAACATTCGCCATTGCAACACAACTGGGTGGGCTCCAGATGCTCTGTGACCCAAGCCCACCCTTTAATAGGCTCCGCCCGCACTCTTCCGCCCTCCGCAGCCACTGACTCCTCCTGCCCTCTCCAGCCACTCTGGAGAAGAAAAGTATCGGGTGAAACAACTACTCGCGCAAATGCTCGGTATCGGTCCCGAGACTAGTATCAGTATCGGGACAACCCTACTAAATACCTTCCCAGCATCCAGCATCAGATGGAAACTGATTACTGGAATCTGCTGGGAGACACCCACTGGTGGACACCGGAATTACAACCTCCCACTCTGGGAAGCAAAGTGCCACCAGCAGGTGGTCCGGGTCCTGACATTGAGCGTTGCCGGTCTTCAAGAGGAAGCGCTGTTACTGGCAGGATCTCCAAGTAGGAAACCTTGCAATGAATTCACAAAAAACTCTATGCTTAAGAAAACTATGGACGGTGGCAAACCTATCGATAAATACATTTTAGGTTTGCATACCTTTTTTAAAACATTCTCGGTGATTGTTATCGATCGCATAGACCGGCAGGAAGGGATAAGGAAACATTTCTTTATTATTGCCATTGAACCTCTAGATATAAATGGTTAAAAATAAACAAAAAGGGCCAGATTCTCAAAGCAGTTACGTCGCATAACTTCTAGGATGCGCCGGCGTATCTTTTTTCTGTATTCAGAAAACAAGATACTCCGGAATTTAGCTAAGATACGAGCGGCGTAAGTCTCTTACGCCGTCGTATCTTAGTTGCATATTTACGCTGGCCGCTAGGTGGCGCTTCCGTCGTTTTACGCGTCGAATATGCAAATCGGCTAGATACGCCGATTCACGACCGTACTTGCGCCCGGCGCATTATTTTTACGTCGTTTGCGTAAGCGTAAGTCAGGCGTAAAGTTACCCCTGCTATATGAGGCGTACACAATGTTAAGTATGGACGTCGGGACAGCGTCGAATTTTCCGTCGTTTGCGTAAAACATTCGCGAATAGGGCTAATAATGAGTATTTGCTGCGTAATTTTGAGCATTCGCGAATAGGGCTTTGCGTAAGTTACGTTCACGTCGAAACCAATGAGTATTTGTGGCGTAATTTTGAGCCTGCGCACTGGGATACGTCCACGGATGGCGCATGCGCCGTTCGTTAGAAACGTCTTTTACGTGGGGTCATGGTTGATTTCCATACAACACGCCCACTCCAAGCCTACTTTGAATTACCCGGGCTTACGCCGGGCCATTTACGCTACGCCGCTGTAACTTAGGACGCAAGTGCTTTGTGAATAAAGCACTTGCCTGACTAAGTTGTGGCGGCGTAGCGTAAAGAAGATACGCTACGCCCGCACAAAGATACGCCCGGGTACGTGAATCTGGGCCATAATCTAAGGGTATCAGCTTGCTCAGCTGATAATGGCAGCGGCAGCGGGAAGGCGTTTAGCTGAACTAATATATAGCAGGGGTCCATACGTTTGCGTTAAAACGTTCGCGAATAGGGCTTTGCGTAAGTTACGTTCACGTCGAAACATAATGAGTATTTGCGGCGTAATTTTGAGCATGCGCACTGGGATACGTCCACGGATGGCGCATGCGCCCTTCGTTAGAAACGTCATTTACGTGGGGTCATGGTTGATTACCATACAACACGCCCACTCCAGGCCTACTTTGAATTACGCCGGCCCATTTACGCTACACCGCCGTAACTTTGGGCGCAAGTTCTTTGTGAATACGGCACTTGTTGTTGCAGCGGCGTAGCGTAAACAAGATACACAGATAGGCGGCTGTACGAGAATCTGGCCCAGAGATTTTGTTGGCCTTGGTTTTTATCATCCCACATCGCTGTAAAGCGGATGACCCGCCTTTGCCGGTATTTATATTACAGAAGGGGCCCTCGGTAGCTCCAATTTACACTTGGCGTTATCCACAAGAGTCTGGTAATTTCCATAAATGCCCTTTTTAAAAGCCCAGACATCCATGTAATACGAATGGAATCCAACTTGTCAGATAGACATTCAATGGAGGTTAATCAGTAGAGAGCGCAGCAGCGTCTGTTCATTCTTCTCTCTCTCTCTCTCTCTCTCTCTCTCTCTCTCTCTCTCGGCTCAGCCGCAGGTAGGATTAGAAGGTGGTTCAGGCGGCCCCCGAAAAAAGCTCTCAGAAGAGATTTCACGCCGCGCTTGGCCAAACCAAACCTTTTCTGCGACGGGGCCCTTTCGATGCTAAAACGGTTTCTGGCACATCCGCGAATACCATTTCAGGCAGCTAATTCTACAATTTATTACCCGCTGTGAATAAAGAGGGTTTTTTTTTTTTTTCCCCGATTCATAACTTATTGCTTCCTCTCTTTAAAGTGAGGAGGAAACTGCTGGGTAGATGCAAAACGGCCAGTTTCCTTTCGTTAAAAAGAGCATGTTTAATCGCTTAATTTTTTTTTTTTTTTTGCCTTAATATACATGTGAAAGCCATCAAATCACTGGAAATGATCTTATCTACTGTATGCGTGTTAATGGTTCAAAGCTGAACTCCTCCGGGGCACAAAAAAAAAACACTCATTGAAATGTATTCCTCAATAGCCGCAGAAGGACATAAATCCACTTTGCGGGGCACAAAACGCCTTTCCAACCCAGATGTTGTCTTGTAAAAGTAGCAGTGACATCATCGCTGTGCTGTACATAGGCTGTGCAGAGAGCAGAGCTGTGGGAGGGACCCAACAGGCCCCATCCACTACAGGAAACGACGGGAGGGGGGCGGTGACAAGACCAGTCACCCTGTACAAGGAAAGAGGGAAGCAGCGAGCGGTCTTTATTACAGGAGGGGCGGAGACAAGACCAGTCACCCTGCACAAGGAGAGAGAGCAGCATTGAGCGGTCTTTATTACAGGAGGGGGCGGAGACAAGACAATTCACCCTGCACAAGGAGAAAGAGCAACAGTGGGACAGAGAGCAGCAGTGAGTGGTCTTTATTACAGGAGGGGGAGGAAACAAGACCAGTCACCCTGCACAAGGAAAAAGAGGAGTTGTCTTTATTACAGGAGGGGGTGGAGACGAGACCGGTCACCCTGCACAAGGAGAGAGAGCAGCAGTGAGAGGTCTTTATTACAGGAGGGGGCGGAGACCAGACCAGTCACCCTGCACAAGGAGAGAGAGCGTCAGTGAATGGTCTTTATTGCAGGAGGGGGCAGAGACAAGACCAGTCACCCTGCACAAGGAGAGAGAGCGTCAGTGAGTGGTCTTTATTGCAGGAGGGGGCAGAGACAAGACCAGTCACCCTGCACAAGGAGAGAGAGCAGCAGTAAGCTGTCTTTATTACAGGAGAGGGCCGAGACAAGACCGGTCACCCTGCACAAGGAGAGAGAGCAGCAGTGAGAGGTCTTTATTACAGGAGGGGGCGGAGACCAGACCAGTCACCCTGCACAAGGAGAGAGAGCGTCAGTGAGTGGTCTTTATTGCAGGAGGGGGCAGAGAAAAGACCAGTCACCCTGCACAAGGAGAGAGAGCAGCAGTAAGCGGTCTTTATTACAGGAGAGGGCCGAGACAAGACCAGTCATTCTGCACATGAAGAAAGAGCAGCAGTGAGCGGTCTTTATTAAAGGAGGGGGAGGAAACAAGACCAGTCACTCTGCACAAGGAAAAAGAGAAGTTGTATTTATTACAGGAGGGGGTGGAGACAAGACCAGTCACCCTGCACAAAGGGAGAGAGAGTAGCAGTGACCTGTCTTTATTACAGGAGGGGGCGGAGACAAGTCCAGTCACCCTGCACAAGGAAAGAGGGCAGCAGCGAGCGGTCTTTATTACAGAAGGGGGTCGAAACAAGACCAGTCACCCTGCACAAAGATAGAGCAGTAGTGAGTGGTCTTTATTACAGGAGGGGGCGGAGATGAGACCAGTCACCGTGCACAAGGAGAAGAAGGCGGCAGTGAGCGGTCTTTATTGCAGGAGGGGGCAGAGATAAAACCAGTCATCCTACACAAGAAAAGAGAGTAGCAGTGATCGGTCTTTATTACAGAAGGGGGCGGAGACAAGACCAGTCACCCTGCACAATGGGAGAGAGCAGAAGTGAGCGGTCTTTATTACAGGAGGGGGTGGAGACAAGACCGGTCAGCCTGCACAAGAAGAGAGATCAGCAGTGATCAGTCTTTATTTTAGGAGGGGGGGGGGGCGGAGACAAGACCAGTCACCCATTACTAGTAATGGCGGCAATCAGCGACTTATAGCGGGACTGCGATATTGCGGCGGACAATCGGACGATAACTGACACATTTGACATTGCAGGAACCAGTGACACTAATACAGTGATCAATGCAAAAAAATATACACTGTCACAGTACTAATAATTAGTTTTTTTATGGGATTAAGTTAATTTTCATGGCAAAGAGGGACATGGTAATTAATTGCAATTCATCTGATCACTCTTCATAACATTCTGGAGTAAATGCAAATTACCATCATAAAAACTGAGGTAGCAGACTTTGTGAAAATGTATTATTTGTGTCCTTCTCAAAACTTTTGGCCCACGGCTGTAGGTAGATGATTAGATGCGATTTAGGAACCCATGTAATGAGTGGGGACAGAGGCTGCGATTCTGGGCAATGGCTGCTTTTTAATACTGACTGAGAGCTCCCCCTGCTGTTCATTGACAAGTAGACACATTGAAGGATCGCTCTGCCCAAAAGTGCTCTTTTTTTCCGGTTGCAGGTAGAATTTGTAAGACTTAATACTTTAGGGCTATCTTAGTGTGTGTGGGGGTTTTTCTTTTTTTTTTTTTCTCTGTTGGTTGGACTGGATGGACTTTTGTCTTTTTTTTTTACCAGATTAACTATTTAACTAAACCAGTCCATACGTGGTTGAGTTTCTTTTTTTTATTGTCTGCCGTCTTCCTGTTCCATGACAGGTCAGCACATGGCTTTTCTTCTGGGTCCAGACTTCTTTGACTGTGTGGACCATCACAGAATGTCCCTCTTTAAGGCGGCGCGAAAAGTCGAGAGTGGTGTCTCCGAAATGGCAGCTATTGCTGTGGAGCCCATTACCAGGTGAGAGAAAGAGTGTAAGCCCCTGTGGCATATATGCTAACGAGACTGACTCAGTGTTCTCTGTACAGCACTGCGGTATATGTCAAAGCTATATGAATGTATAATTATAATAATAATAGTGTGTGACGGTGGAGGGACATTAGAGTGTAAGCTCCTCTGGTACAGAGACTGATGTGACTGTCTCAGTGTTTTTTGTACAGCACTGCGGTATATGTCAGAGCTATACAGCGTAGACTCAGTGGTCAAGTAACGTTGAGCGTAGACGCAGGGGCCGAGGAACATTGAGGAGCCTAGATGCAGTGGTCGGGTAAGTTTGAGGAGCATAGACGCAGTTGTTGATGATCGTAGACGCAGTGATCGGGGATCGTTGAGGAGTGTAGACGCAGTGGTTGGGGATCGTTGAGGAGTGTAGACGCAGTGGTTGGGGAACGTTGATTAGCGTAAAGGTAGTGGTTGAGGAACGTTGATTAGCGCAGATGCAGTGGTTGGGCAGCGTAGACACAGTGGTTGGAGAATGTTGAGGAGCCTAGAGGCAGTTTTTGGGTAATATTGAGGAGCATAGATGCAGTTGTCAGATGATGTTGAGAAACAACGCAGTGGTCGAGTAACGTTGAGGAGCGTAGATGCAGTGGTCGAGTAACGTTGAGGAGCGTAGACGCAGTGGTCGAGTAACGTTGAGGAGTGTAGACGCAATGGGCGGATAATGTTGAGGAGTGAAGATGCAGTGGTCGGGTAATGTTTAGGACCATAGACGCAGTGGTAGGGTAATGTTGAGGTGCATAGACTCAGTGGTCAGATAATGTTGAGGAGCGTAGTTGCAGTGGTCCGATAATGTTGAGAAACGTAGTTGCAGTGGTCAGGTAACGTTGAGGAGCGTAGATGCAGTGGTCGGGTAATGTTGAGGATTGTAGACGCAGTGGTCGGGTAATGTTGAGGAGCAAATACGTAGTGGTCAAGTAACGTTAAGAAGCGTAGACGTCGTTTTCAGGTAATGTTGAGGAGCGTAGACAAAGTGGTCAGATAATGTTGAGGAGCATAATTGCAGTGGTCGGATAATGTTGAGAAACGTAGACGCAGTGGTCAAGTAACGTTGAGGACCGTAGATGCAGTGGTCGGGAAATGTTGAGGACCGTAGACGCCATGGTCGGGTAACTCTGAGGAGCGTAGAAGCAGTGGTCAGGGAACGTTGAGGAGCGTAGATGCAGTGGTCGGATAATGTTGAGGACGACGTTTTCGGGTAATGTTGAGGAGTGTAGAAGCAGTGGTCAGCTAATGTTGAGGAGAATAGTTGCAGTGGTCGGATAATGTTGAGAAACGTAGACGCAGTGGTCGGGTAAAGTTGAAGAGCGTAGATGCAGTGGTTGAGAAATGTTGAAGAGTGTAGATGGAGTGGTCCAACAACGCTGAGGATTGTAGATGCAGTGGTCTGGAAACGTTGAGGAGCGTAGATGCAGTTTTCGGGGTAATGTTGAGTGGCCTAGTTGTAGTGGTCTGATAATGTTGAGGAGCCTAGTTGTAGCGGTCGAATAATGTTGAGAAACGTAGATGCAGTGGTCGGGTAATGTTGAGGAGCGTAGACGCAGTGGTCGTGTAACGTTGAGGAGTGTAGACGCAGTGGTCGAGTAATGTTGGGGACCGTAGATGCAGTGGTCGCGAAATGTTGAGGACCGTAGACGCCATGGTCCGGTAACTCTGAGGAGCGTAGAAGCAGTGGTCAGGGAACGATGACCGTAGAAGCAGTGGCCGTGGTACATTGAGGAGCGTAGAAGTAGTGGTCGGGGAACGTTGAGCGTAGAAGCAGTGACCGGGAAACGTTGAGGAGCGTAGAAGCAGTGACCGGGAAACATTGAGGAGCGTAGAAGCAGTGACCGGGAAACGTTGAGGAGCGTAGAAGCAGTGGTCGGGGAACGTTGCGCGTAGAAGCAGTGACCGGGAAACGTTGAGGAGCGTAGAAGCAGTGGCCGGGCAACGTTGACCGTAGAAGCAGTGGCCGGGGTACATTGAGGAGCGTAGAAGTAGTGGTCAGGGAACGTTGAGCGTAGAAGCAGTGACCGTTAAACGTTGAGGAGGGTTGAAGCAGTGGTCAGGGAACGTTGAGGAGCGTAGAAGCAGTGGTCAGGGAACGTTGACTGTAGAAGCAGTGGCCGGGATACATTGAGGAGTGTACAAGCAGTGACCGGGAAACATTGAGGAGCATAGCAGCAGTGACCGGGAAATGTTGAGGAGCATAGAAGCAGTGGTCGGGGAATGTTGCGCGTAGAAGCAGTGGCCGGGCAACGTTGACCATAGAAGCAGTGGGCGGGGGACATTGAGGAGCGTAGAAGTAGTGACCGGTAAACGTTGAGGAGGGTTGAAGCAGTGGTCAGGGAACGTTGAGGAGCGTAGAAGCAGTGGTCAGGGAACGTTGAGGAGCGTAGAAGCAGTGGTCAGGGAACGTTGAGGAGCGTAGAAGCAGTGGTCAGGGAACGTTGACCGTAGAAGCAGTGGCCGGGATACATTGAGGAGTGTACAAGCAGTGACCGGGAAACGTTGAGGAGCGTAGAAGCAGTGGTCGGGGGAATGTTGCACGTAGAAGCAGTGGCCGGGCAACATTGACCATAGAAGCAGTGGCCGGGGGACATTGAGGAGCGTAGAAGTAGTGACCGGTAAACGTTGAGGAGGGTTGAAGCAGTGGTCAGGGAACGTTGAGGAGCGTAGAAGCAGTGGTCAGGGAACGTTGAGGAGCGTAGAAGCAGTGGTCAGGGAACGTTGAGGAGCGTAGAAGCAGTGGTCAGGGAACGTTGAGGAGCGTAGAAGCAGTGGTCAGGGAACGTTGAGGAGCGTAGAAGCAGTGGTCAGGGAACGTTGAGGAGCGTAGAAGCAGTGGTCAGGGAACGTTGAGGAGCGTAGAAGCAGTGGTCAGGGAACGTTGAGGAGCGTAGAAGCAGTGGTCAGGGAACGTTGACCATAGAAGCAGTGGTCAGGGAACGTTGAGGAGCGTAGAAGCAGTGGTCAGGGAACGTTGACCGTAGAAGCAGTGGTCAGGGAACGTTGAGGAGCGTAGAAGCAGTGGTCAGGGAACGTTGACCGTAGAAGCAGTGGCCGGGATACATTGAGGAGTGTACAAGCAGTGACCGGGAAACATTGAGGAGTGTACAAGCAGTGACTGGGAAACATTGAGGAGCATAGCAGCAGTGACCGGCAAACGTTGAGGAGCGTAGAAGCAGTGGTCGGGGAACGTTGAGCATAGAAGCAGTGGCCTGGAAACGTTGAGGAGCGTAGAAGCAGTGGTCGGGGAACGTTGAGCATAGAAGCAGTGGCCGGGAAACGTTGAGGAGCGTCGAAGCAGTGGTTGGGGGAAAGTTGATCGTAGAAGCAGTGGTCGGGGAACGTTCAGGGAACATAGCACAGGGGTCAGCCAAGAAACCATGCAGCAGATGAAAGACATATCATGCTTACTTCCCTTCCCTTGAACTTGAGGAAACCAGTGGCTCCCAGGTACACCCATCTACTGTCTGGTGGAAACCAGTCGCTCCCAGGTACACCTATCTACTGTCTGGTGGAAACCAGTGGCTCCCAGGTACACCCATCTACTGTCTGGTGGAAACCAGTCGCTCCCAGGTACACCTATCTACTGTCTGGTGGAAACCAGTGGCTCCCAGGTACACCCATCTACTGTCTGGTGGAAACCAGTCGCTCCCAGGTACACCTATCTACTGTCTGGTGGAAACCAGTGGCTCCCAGGTACACCTATCTACTGTCCGGAGAAGTCTGGCCACAAGTGGTCTTCATGGAAGAAAAATCCACCATACCTCTCCAACAGGCAAACAAGGCTAAGCGACTTAACTATACAGGAAAATATAGGAACGGGGGTGCAGAAAAATGGCCCCAGATGCTCTGGACGGATGAGTCAAAATGTAAAAATATTTGGCTGTAGTTGGAGGAAGGGCTGGACAGCGGTACAATAATGAGTGTCTGCAGCCAACTGTGAAGCAGTGTCCTCAGTGCTGAGAATTACAGGCAGATACCTCTCCATCATGCCATAGCATCAGAGAGGCCTGGTCCCAAATGTATTCTGCAGCTGGACAACCACCCCAAACATCCAGCCGGTGTCATTAAGAACTATCTTCAGTTTAAAGAAGAGCAAGGAGTCCTGGAAGTGATGGTGTGGCTCGCACAGAGCCCTGATCTCACCATCGTGGAGTCTGGCTGGGATGACACGAAGAGACGGAAGGATTGTTAGCAGCCGACATCCACAGAAGATCTGTGCTTAGTTCTCCAAGATGTACAGAGAACAACCTACCTGCCGAGTTCCTTCAACAACTGTGTGCAAGTCTTCCGAAGGCAAAGGGGCGGTCACCCCCAAATATTGATTGGATTTTGGATTTCTCTTCGTTTACTTTCCAGTTTGTTAATTGGTACCATAAACAATAAACTATTAACACTTCTGTTTCTGATTCTTCATTTACTGCATTTTTTTCACACCTGCCTAAAACTTTTGCACTGTACAGTATATAAATATATAATAATATAAAAATTTGTGTCTCTCAGTCCCCAGGTAATTGTAGCGATAGAGAGGATTGTCCAGGGGGTGTTGGAGAGCCTGTCCAGGAATGAAGCCCCTGTCCTCACTATGGAGAACAGATCATCATGGACCAACATAGAGTAAGCTGTATTCCTGGACTGCTGGACCCAACCAGCACTACTACAGGAGAGGAGAGTTATAGAGGAAGGAGCAGAGTCCTCCAGCAGAGTATTTCAGGAGAGGAGAGTTATAGAGAAAGGGGCAGAGTCCTCCAGCAGAGTATTTCAGGAGAGGAGAGTTATAGAGGAAGGAGCAGAGTCCTCCAGCAGAGTATTTCAGGAGAGGAGTGTTATAGAGGAAGGAGCAGAGTCCTCCAGCAGTGCAGAGTATATCAGGAGAGGAGAGTTATAGAGGAAGGAGCAGAGTCCTCCAGCAGTGCAGAGTATTTCAGGAGAGGGGAGTTATAGAGGAAGGAGCAGAGTTCTCCAGCAGAGCAGAGTATTTCAGGAGAGGAGAGTTATAGAGGAAGGAGCAGAGTCCTCCAGCAGAGCAGAGTATTTCAGGAGAGGAGAGTTATAGAGGAAGGAGCAGAGTCCTTCAGCAGAGCAGAGTATATCAGGAGAGGAGAGTTATCGAGGAAGGAGCAGAGTCCTCCAGCAGAGCAGAGTATTTCAGGAGAGGAGAGTTATAGAGGAAGGAGCAGAGTCCTCCAGCAGAGCAGAGTATTTCAGGAGAGGAGAGTTATAGAGGAAGGAGCAGAGTCCTCCAGCAGAGTATTTCAGGAGAGGAGAGTTATAGAGGAAGGAGCAGAGTCCTCCAGCAGAGTATTTCAGGAGAGGAGTGTTATAGAGGAAGGAGCAGAGTCCTCCAGCAGTGCAGAGTATATCAGGAGAGGAGAGTTATAGAGGAAGGAGCAGAGTCCTCCAGCAGTGCAGAGTATTTCAGGAGAGGAGAGTTATAGAGGAAGGAGCAGAGTCCTCCAGCAGAGTATTTCAGGAGAGGAGTGTTATAGAGGAAGGAGCAGAGTCCTCCAGCAGTGCAGAGTACATCAGGAGAGGAGAGTTATAGAGAAAGGAGCAGAGTCCTCCAGCAGAGTATTTCAGGAGAAGAGAGTTATAGAGGAAGGAGCAGAGTCCTCCAGCAGTGCAGAGTATTTCAGGAGAGGAGAGTTATAGAGGAAGGAGCAGAGTCCTCCAGCAGTGCAGAGTATTTCAGAAGGGGGAGGGGCCCCTGTCTTGTAGGGTCACCGGTGTTTGTCTTCCCATCGTCTATTGATATGAATGTTTTTTCAGGTTCAGTGATTCGGTCGGGTTGCAGATGGTGAGGGATTGCACCACCAGAAAAATCAGGAGCGACTGCCCCAGATCCAGTTCGCATTTTGGTTAGTACCGTGCAGAGGTGAATGGTCGGAAGTTTCGTTACTATGTCTGACCACATGCGGTATTGCATGCCATTGAAGTCAATGCGGAACAAATTATTTTAGTTTCCATTGACTTCTATGGGGAAACTCGCTTTGATATGCGAGTGCTTCGGATTTACCAGAATTCTCCTGGAACGGGTTATGCTCGCAATCCGAGGTTCCACTGTACATAGAAGAGTACCATCCCTTAGTAGAGATAGTAGTAGTCTGTAAAGTAGAAGTAAATCCAAAAGGACATGCAGTGTGCTGGAGGGAGGCAACCATCTTTAACCCGGGGGGGGCCCTCAAACTGGCATGCCCTCCAGCTGTTGCAGAACTACAAGTCCCATGAGGCATTGCAAGGCTTGACCTTTCCAGGCATGACTCCGACAGGAAGACACATGATGGGACTTGTAGTTTCGCAACAGCTGGAGAGCCGCCAGTTTGAGACCCCCTGATTTAACCTGTTATGTACATATCCTGTGTTATAGGTAACACGATGTATGGTATGAAGATGGAAATGGCCATAAATAATGAATAATATTGCTTTTTTCGGACCCTTAGCCCTTACCATGAAAATCTTGTCCGTGATCTACAAGCTGGTTCAGACCGACACCTACGCCACCAAGAGGTGAGTGTTGGGATAGCACAGTCGTTGTATCACTTGTGGTGTGTTACCAGTACAGTTGCTACTATTATTATTGTAAAGGTCAGGGGTTAACACCGTTCACGATATTCCATTCCACCAACAGCTTATCCGACACAATCCAACAATCCAGCAGACACGATCCATAAGAATTCCCCCAGAAAGACGAGACACAAGCTCTCTGGTTTGAATAAAAATGAATACTTCAACTCCACCCACCACATTACACAAGGAACTTTAATACACGTTCATATGTCAGACGTTCTGGCACCGCATCTACAGGAGTTAATTACTACAGCTGACAAGTCACATTCCACATCTATTATCAATAGTATTTTCACACAAAACAGTGTCATTAGCATACACAATGAAATATCTTAGGAGCAGACTTAATTAGCACAATAGACAACAGAATGCAATCACAGCGAGCCCCATCACTACAGCCAGGTAGACTTAATTAGCACCTCAACAGACATTGTTACAAGCTCTGTTCTCTCTGGTTCAAATGAAATTAATACTTCAACTCCACCCACCACATTACACAAGGAACTTCAATACACATTCCTATGTCAGACGTTCTGGCACCGAATCTACAGGAGTTAATTACTACAGCGGACAAGTCACATTCCACATCTATTATCAATAGTATTTTCACACAAAACAGTGTCATTAGCATACACAATGAAATATCTTAGGAGCAGACTTAATTAGCACAATAGACAACAGAATGCAATCACAGCGAGCCCCATCACTACAGCCAGGTAGACTTAATTAGCACCTCAACAGTCTATGTTACACATTGAATGAGTCACTCTATTGACCTGTTGGGGTCAGAATAAACAAACAACTTGTAATATTTCAAGATATCCTGCAATACATGAATTATCATTAATGTCCTATCTCATGTAATCCGAGATATCAGTTTTCAGTCATCCTATGTCCCTATTGGACATAGGATGACTCTAGACCCAAGAGGCATTGGTGAAGCTGACACAGGAGTACTCCGCATCCTTCAAAAGTCTCTGGTTATCACGGGCCATTCTGTTGCAATTATTATTTATGGTACTTATATAGCGCTGCCAATTTATGCAGCGCTTTACATGCACATTGTACAGTCACATCAGTCCCTTCCCTGAAGGAGCTTACAATATAAAGTCCCTAACTCACATTCATATACTGGGCCAATTTAGACAGAAGCCAATTAACCTATCAGCATGTCTTTGGAGCGTGGGATGAAAACCAGAGTACCCGGAGCAGGCACAGGGAGAACATGCAAACTCCAGGCAGGTAGTGTCGTGGTCGGGATTCAAACCAGCAACCATTTTACTGCTAAGCGAGAGTGCTACCCACTACACCACTGTGCCGCCCAAGCAGCTTTATTAGCTTTGGCCAATGTGAGAAGGAGACTCAGGGACAGACCGAGAAGGCACCAGAGGGGCTGCATCTTCTTGCTGGCCTTGGAACACCTCAGAATCCCCAGGGAAACGCTGGGTTGTTGCATGGCACGGGGGGAGTCTGGGCCGATCTGCTGAGTCTACTTCCTCAGCAGCTCAACTAGACTAAAAGGATGATGCCGAATGTGTGCATTAGCAGTGCAGTATTGCACTCTAGTTGTACTCAAACTCTTTCTCCGCTGTCACACTGGTTATCTTGATGGTGGTGGTGATTGAAATTTCTTGCTATAGGGGATCATAATTGCACCCCATGTCATCATCAAAGGATGGAACATAATATTCAGTGATTATAAAGACACAGATCAGAGACTGCACACATGCAATAGAAGATAACTAGACACTGTAAGCATACTACAGGGGTTACTGGAGACCGTGAATATGCTATAGGGGTCATTGGAGTCTGTAAACATGATAGAGGGGTTATTGGAGGCTGTAAACATGCTACAGGGGTTATTAGAGACCGTAAACATGCTACAGGGGTTATTGGAGACCGTAAACATGCTACAGGGGTTATTAGAGACCGTAAACATGCTACAGGGGTTATTGGAGACCGTAAACATGCTACAGGGGTTATTAGAGACCGTAAACATGCTACAGGGGTTATTGGAGACCGTAAACATGCTACAGGGGTTATTGGAGACCGTAAACATGCTACAGGGGTTATTGGAGACCGTAATCATGCTACAGGGTTTATTGGAGACCGTAAACATGTTACATGTGGTTATTGGAGACAGTGAACATGCTACAGGGGTAATTGGAGACCGTAAACATGCTACAGGGATTATTGGAGACTGTGAGCATGCTACAGGGGTCATTGGAGACTGTAAACATGTTACAGGGGTTATTGGAGACTGTAAACATGCTAATGGGGTTATTATAGACTGAACATGCTACAGGGGTTATTGGAGACTGAACATGCTACATGGGTTATTGGAGACTGTGAACATACTACAGGGGTTATTGGAGACTGAACATGCTACATGGGTTATTGGAGACTGTGAGCATGCTACAGGGGTTATTGGAGATCATATACATGCTACAGGGTTATTGGAGACTGTGAACATACTACAGGGGTTATTGGAGACTGTGAACATGCTACAGGGGTTATTGGAGACTGTGAACATGCTACAGGGGTTATTGGAGACTGTGAACATGCTACAGTGGTTATTGGAGAATGTAAGCATGTTACTGGGATTATTGCAGACTGTAAGCATGTTACTGGGTATATTGGAAACCGTAAACATGCTACAGGAGTTATTGGAGACCGTAAACATGCTACAGGTGGTTATTGGAGACTGTGAACATGCTACAGGGGTTATTGGAGACTGTAAACATGCTACAGGGGTTATTGAAGACTGTAAACATGTTACTGGGGTTATTGGAAACTGTAAACATGCTGCAGGGGTTATTGAAGACTGTAAACATGTTACTGGGGTTATTGGAAACTGTAAACATGCTACAGGGGTTATTGGAGACTGTAAACATTCTACGGGGGTTATTGGAGACTGTGAACATGCTACAGGGGTTATTGGAAACTGTAAACATGCTACAGGGGTTATTGGAGACTATAAACATGCTACAGGGGTTATTGGAGACTGTAAACATGCTACGGGGGTTATTGGAGACTGTAAACATGCTACAGGGGTTATTGGAGACAGTAAACATGCTACAGGGGTAATTGGAGACTGTGAACATGCTACATGGGTTATTGGAGACTGTAAACATGCTGCAAGAGACAGTCATAGACTGGAGACACATTACACAAGAGGCTGCTAAAAATTACTACTATAATAGGACAAAGGGAAACATAGATTACTATCTGCAGGGGCCCAAGGGCCACCCAATATGTGACCACTCGAGCTACAGATTTTACCCCATTTATGACTAGGCCATTTTTTTTTTTGCTGCGCTACTTTAACTGGTGCGTGCAATGCTGTACACAAAACAAAATGTATATAATTATGTTTCCCCCACAAACAGAGCTTTCTTTCGGTGGTATTTGACCACCTCTGCCCTTTTTTATTTTTGTGTGCTATAAACAAAAAAGAGCAACAATTTTGAAAAAAAAAGTCACCGTGTGTAGCAAAAACGTCGTTTGAAACAACGTTTTTCAACCCGCGCATGCCCAGAAGCTAGTTATGAAGCGAGCTTCAATGGAAAAGAGTGGTGAAACGTAACCTCGCTTTTTGTGAAAAAAACGATGGTGTGTAGGCAACATCGTCTTTGAAAAGTGACGTTTCAAAAACGTCGTTTTTTACTTCACAGAAAGTGTCGTTTTTTTTTCATCACAAAAAATGATTGTGTGTACGCGGCAATATACTGGAATTTATTTTTTATTTTTATACTGGTAATGGCGGTGATCGGCAACTTATAGCGGGACGGCGGACAATCTGCCACTAACTGCCACTTTGTGGGAACTGGCTAACTGCCACTGACATCACCAGTGACACGAATACAAGTGATCAGTGTAACAGAATAACTTGTCATTTTCATGTTCCTTATTCCTTAGGGACATCTTCTATGATAACGTTCAGCTCTATAGAAGTCAGAGGACAGTGGACAGCATAATCACGGATATTTCCTGCATGCTGAAGATTCCCAGGAGGAGCTTACACATCGTATGTTGTGCTATCATTTCTCAGTCACTTTATACAGAACAGTTTCTTCAGTACGTCACTTCAGAGAACGGAGCCGATGTCTAATGAATCCTGGCACTCACTCACATTTAACATATTTCCAAAGCCTCTGTACTAGGGGTGCCGCCTCATCCCTTTAAGGGTACTTTCACACGGAGCGGACCGTTTTTGATCCGCTCCGTGTGTGTCCGTCGGCTCAGCAGGGATCATCCGAAAATCCCTGCTGGGCTGTCGGCGGACAGGGCGGTCCCCGCACACTGTGCAGAGACCACCCTGTCTTTCCTCCGCCTCTCCCCTATGGGGAATCGGATGAATACGGACCGTCTGTCCGTATTCATCCCAATCCGATCCGCCAGACGGAAGAAAAATAGGGTTTTCTTCCGTCCGAAAAATCGGATCTTTGCGGACGCGGATCTTTGCGGACGTTAGCGGATGCATCATCCGCTAACGGACGCGATCCCATAGGGATGCATTACAAGTCCGTAAACGGACTTGTAAAAAAACAGACGAACGGTCCGCACGTGTGAAAGGACCCTAAACCTGAACACATAGGGCCAGATTCAGGTAGAGTTAGGCTGGAGTATCCATTGATCCGCCAGCCTAACTGTCACTTTAAGCCGGCGTTTTTGTTTTCTGTAACCAGAAAACAAGAAACGCCGGGTTGGAGTTCCGATGCGATCGGCGCAATTGAATTTCGCCATCGCATCGTTACTTCAACTTAAAAATGGCGCCGGGGGCGTTCCCGCTGATTTACGCTGAAAAAATATGTTAATCAGCGGGAATCGGCAATTCACGATCATTTTCGGGCGCGACGCAGTGACTTTCCGACGTTTCCGTAAGCGATACGCGACGTAAAGATAAAGCAGCCCCCTAGTGGAGTATCCTATGTTAAGTATAGGCGTCGTCATCGCGTCGGGAAAAAAAATAATCGCGTCGCTTGCGTAAAACGTCCATGAATGGGGATGTGACGTCATTGACGTTCACTGACAGAATTTGGAGCATGCGCACTGGGATGCATTGACACTCGACGCATGCGCAGTACGTTCGCCGCGGGATCGCGCTTATTTTAAATAATACACGCCCCCTACCCGCCCAATTTGAATTCCGCCGGCTCATTTGCGATGCGCTGCCGCAACTTTAGGAGCAAGTGCTTCATGAATAACAGCACTTGCTCCTAAAATTTCGCCAGAGTAACGTAAATGAGAAGCGTTACTCCAGAGCAAAGATGCTCCCATCTACCTGAATCTGGCCCATACAGTATGTATTACACAGGTTCTGGGGCTAATTTATCGAAGATAAGGCAACAAGTGAGTTTAATTACCAACTTAATCAGCCACAGAACCCGTGTAATTAATATGTGTTCAGGTTTAACTACTTCAGCCTCGGACCATTTTGTAGCTAAAGGACCTGGCCCCTTTTTGCGATTCGGAACTGCGTCGATTTAACTGACAATTGCGCAGTCGTGCGACGCGGCTCCCAAACAAAATTGCCGTCTTTTTTCCCCCACAAATAGAGCTTTCATTTGGTGGTATTTGATCACCTCTGCGGTTTTTATTTTTTGCGCTATAAACAAAAATAGAGCGACAATTTTGAAAAATTTTTTTTACTTTTTGCTATAATAAATATCCCCCAAAAATATATACAAAAAACTTATTTTTTTTTCTTAGTTTAGTCCGATACGTATTCTTCTACCTATTTTTGGTAACAAAAAAAATCGCAATAAGCGTTTATTGATCGGTTTGCGCAAAAGTTATATCATCTACAAAATAGGGGATAGTTTTATGGCATTTTTATTAATAATTCTTTTATTTTTTACTAGTAAGGCCGCGATCAGCACATTTTTATCATGATTGCGACATTATGGCGGACACATCGGACACTTTTGACACTATTTTAGGGCAATTCACATTTATACAGCGATCAGTGCTATAAAAATGCACTGATTACTGTGAAAATGACATTGGCAGTGAGGGGGTTAAGTGTTTTCTTGGGAGTGAGGGCGTGGCTTGGCGTGTGATGTCACTGATCGTCGTTCCCTATGACAGGGAACAGACGATCAGTGGCAGTCACACTAGGAAGAACAGGGAAAGGTTTAGTTTACACTCACCTCTCCCTGGTCTTCAGCTCTGTGACTTGAGCGAGGGACACCGGTGGGGATCGGGTCCACGGGTCCGCGGACATCGGCACCGGAGCACAGGACCAAGGTCGCGAGCGCGCCGGCGGCGGTGCATTCGCGACCCACTGCTGTGTAAACACGGCTTCCCCGTGCTTCGCTGTGGCCGCAGCATCGATCGCGTCATCCCTGTTATAGGGGGACGTGATCGATGACGTCACACCTACAGCCACACCCCCCTACAGTTGTAAACACACACAGGGAACATTCAAATCCTACAGCGCCCCCTTGTGGTTAACTCCCAAACTGCAACTGTCATTTTCACAGTAAACAATGCAATTTAAATGCATTTTTTGCTGTGAAAATGACAATTGTCCCAAAAATGTGTCAAAATTGTCCGAAGTGTCCGCCATAATGTCGCAGTCACGAAAAAAATCGCTGAGTAGTAAAAAAAAATTATAATAAAAATGCAATAAAACTATCCCTTATTTTGTAAACGCTATAAATTTTGCGAAAACCAACCGATAAACGCTTATTGCGATTTTTTTTACCAAAAATAGGTAGAAGAATACGTATCGGCCTAAACTGAGGAAAAAAAAATGTATATATATTTTTGGGGATATTTATTATAGCAAAAAGTAAAAAATATTGATTTTTTTTCAAAATTGTGGCTCTATTTTTGTTTATAGCGCAAAAAATAAAAACCGCAGAGGTGATCAAATACCACCAAAAGAAAGCTCTATTTGTGGCGGAAAAAGGACGCCAATTTTGTTTGGGAGCCGCGTCGCACGACCGCGCAATTGTCAGTTGAAACGACGCAGTGCCGAATCGCAAAAAGGGGCAAGGTCCTTTAGCAGCATTTTGGTCCGGGTCTTAAGTGGTTAAGTGGTTAAAGGGATGAGGTGGCAACCTTATATGGTACACACAGGCCAACTAACGTCTGGCACCGGCCCGTTCAACAGTACCCAGATAACATTTGGACCGGGGATACACCAGCCTGTGTATCCCCTGTCCAAAAGAGGCTTTTGTCAAACAGGCATGCTGGAAAACCAGGGTCCGACGGGCCAATGACTGTGGGTGCTGATCAGTGTGTTCGGGGGGGGGGGGGGGGTTCCCCTATCAGAACACAATAGCACAGTGGGGGAGATCACTCGTGTTAGTACAGCAATCTTTCACTTCCTTTTTTCATTCAGCCCACTGGGTTGAACGGAAAAAGAAAGGACTTATAGTGGGTACAAGGCTAAGCCCTCGTTCACATTGACTGCGGCTTTGAAATCATGCGACTTCATCAGAAATCGCGCAAATTTCAAAGCTGCATGTCAGCGCGACTTGCTTCATGCACAGATCTCTATGCAAGTCGCATTCGAAATCGCCAAAAGTAGTGCAGGAACTACTTTTTCAAATCGATGCGGCGCCACAAAGTCGTCATCGCCCCCCATTTGTACAGTGCGGTCGCTGGTAACAGGATGAGACCTGTCAAAATCGCACGACAAGCCACTGTAATGTGAACGAGGGCTCAAGTGACTTTCACCAAACGTTCACTGATGGAGAATCGATCGCTGTCATTTAAAAACACATGGGCCTGCGAGGCCCACAGGCAGAAAATGTTTGTTGATTATCAGATTATCAGCTTTATGGATAGGCCCCTATCTGTGCGTTTTTTGTCTTTCCAGCTATCTACATCCAAAGGCTGCGTGGCCGGGGATCTGGTGTTCACAGAAGAAGACGGGACCAGGGTGAATTGCGACACTACTTCCTCGGTACGTACAGCACCGATCGCAACAGCTGAAATCCTCGGTACATACCCCATGACTATCTCCCAGCCATGCTGTACTAGTAAACCCTCAAACCCCTTGGTCAACTAGTCCTGCGACTTGGAACTGCAAAGTCAAAGAACAAGTTGTACCTCATGATTTCAAATGAGTACCGTTTATATCTGTGCGTCTTCAAGTCGCCATCGCCTTCAAAGTAGTCCCTGCACTACTTTGGTCCGACTTTGATGCGACTTCAGGTCCATAGACCTCAAGATTACACAAGCACTTGAGTCGTGGAAAAAAATCGCTGCAAAATTGCTTGACTTTCAGGTTGCACGAGTGTGAACGGGGCCTAACCGAATAACGTTTAGCTTGCTTAACCACTTCAGCTCCTGACCATTTGGCTGCCAAATGACCGGACCACCTTTTGCAAATCGGCACTGCATCGCTCGGCCTCCTGGCTCTTTTTTTTAACATCCTCCAATCCACAGGGATGTTAAGGAATGAGCTTGGATGCCGGCCGAGATTTGCGCTGGCAGGGTTTGCGCCTGCGCAGTCCTTACAGCAGGGGTGGCCAACCAGTGGCCCGCGGAGCCCTCTAATGTGGCCCGCAACCTCCTGCTCTGGAATGGCGGGTTGGCAAGCCCAGATTGCCGACCCGCCATACCAGAGCATCAGTGTTGCGAATGATGCTAGAGCAGTGGTCTCCAAACTGCGGCCCGAGGGCCGGATGTGGCCCTTTGCTTGCCTTGGGGCAATATTCCACCCACTGATACGAGACACTATTCTGCCATCTGACACCGACAATGGAGCACCATTTCTCCCACCGACACAACTAATAGAGCACTATTCCTCACTATGATACCAGCGATGGGGCACTATTCCTCCCCCAATACCAGATGTTTACTAACAATGATGCCAGGAAAATTTCCACTCCCGCTGGCCAAAGTCCGGCCCTCCAAGAGTCTGAAGGACAATAAACCGGCCCTTTGTTTAGAATGTTTGGAGACCCCTGTGCTAGAGGAAGAAAGCGGCTGCGGAGCAGAGCCCCATAAGCTGATGCTTCCACTACAGCGCCGGCTTTTGCCACAGGGGGAGTCTATGGCAAAGTTCAGCTAGCCCACAGGATAGACACAGGTGCACTACACTGCAACCATGGTGTGGGTAAACCACAGCACATCAGTGTGAAAGCAGTCTTAGGCCCTTTTAACACGATCAGCCCGACCAAATGGGACCCTCAATTCATTTCTATAGAGCAACAGATGTTGCCCGCCTACCTCCAATCAGAAAACAGAAGGGAATTCGTCCCCTTTCATCTGAGCAGATCGGAGGGCCTATAGAGTCGTCGTGACCTGTCATCCATCCGCTCTGCCCATTGTGGCCCACGACTGGTTAACAAGTTGCTTAACCACTTGCTTACTGGGCACTTACACCCCCTCCTGCCCAGGTGAAATTTCAGCTTCCGGCACTGCGTCGCTTTAACTGACAATTGGCGGTCGTGGACGTGGCCCAAACAAAATTTACGTCCTTTTTTCCCCACAAGTAGAGCTTTTTTTGGTGGTATTTGATCGCCTGTGCGATTTTTATTTTTGCGCTATAAACAAAAAAGTGCGACAATTTTGAAGAAAAATACAATATTTTTTACTTGTTGCTATAATAAATATCCAATTAAAAAAAAAAAACACATTTTTTTTTCTCAGTTTAGGGCGATAGTATTCTTCTACATATTTTTGGTAAAAAAAAAAAAAAAAAATCGCAATAAGCGATGGTTTGCGCAAAAGTTATAGCGCTTACAAAATAGGGGAGAGAATTATTATTTTTATTATTTTTTTTTTACTAGAAATCGATCTGCGATTTTTATTGTTACTGCGGTTATGGCGGACACATCGACACTTTTGACACATTTTGGCGCCATTCACATTTATACTGCGATAGTGTATAAATATGCACTAATTACAGTATAAATGTGACGGCATGAGGAAGGGGTTAAAACTAGGGGGTGAGGAAGGGGTTAAATGTGTATGCTAGGTGTGTTCTAACTGTAGGGGGAGGGGGGGGTGACTGGGGGGTGACCGATCTGTGTCCTATGTAGGAAGGAACACAGATCGGGCTCCTCCCTTCCAGAGACAGGACATTGTCTCTGTGTCAGCCGGCAATGAGAGATGATTATGAGAGATCACCTCATTCGCCCAAGATCGCATTGCAAACGGCCGCTCTGATTGGCCGTTTGCCTCGACTGTGATTGGCCGTTCCACAGGACAACACAGGGCTTCCCCGCAGCGCGCTTACAGCGCGCGCTGGGAACGCCAGAAAGACATGCCGTCAAATGACGGCAGGGATATTGAGGTCCGCGCTGGGCATCCGACGGTAAGTCGCGGGCCTGCTCTTCAAAGGTTGGAACCCCTGCTTTACAGAACCATCTCGTGGGGAACCATCCACAGGCTCGGATCTAGTAACCCGGACGTGATGTCATGACATCACTTCCTGTTTACTGGAGTTTTAAAGGCACCAAATTTAAAAACAGTTACAGTATTCAAAACAGTCACAGGAGTGCGGGGCGAACTGCACTCCTGTGATCCACAGGAGAAGTGCAGCCAAAATAGCCTTCCCCGTACTTCTTCTTTTAAATGTGCATAACAATGTGTAATGTGTGCTGATTTTTTACTAAATGTCTCTTTGTTTACTATCCTTGCTTTGCAGGGATAAGAAACAGTGAGATCATTCCCTCCCTCTGTACAGAGCTCTGTGTTGATTGTCAACACAAAGCTCTGGGCTGTGATTGCACACAGTTCCCGGTCAACTAATCATTGTCCTGTCCTGAGTCCCGGTCAACGAATCATTGTCCTGTCCTGAGTCCCGGTCAATGAATCATTGTCCTGTCCTGAGTCCCGGTCAATGAATCATTGTCCTGTCCTGAGTCCCGGTCAACGAATCATTGTCCTGTCCTGAGTCCCGGTCAATGAATCATTGTCCTGTCCTGAGTCCCGGTCAACGAATCATTGTCCTGTCCTGAGTCCCGGTCAACGAATCATTGTCCTGTCCTGAGTCCCGGTCAACGAATCATTGTCCTGTCCTGAGTCCCGGTCAACGAATCGGGGATTTCTTTTAACCCCAGAATATAAAACCAATTTCCTTGTTTGTTTTTTTTTTGTTTTTTTTTTAGGGAGTTCTCATTTCATCTAACGTGGACGGGATCCGGGGTATCCTTTAAGTGCTGCGGATAAACCAGGCGTGAAATTAAAACACTTAGGGCCAGATTCAGGTAGAGTTAGGCTGGAGTATCCCAACTGTCACTTTAAGCCGGCGTTTCTGTTTTCTGTAACCAGAAAACAAGAAACGCCGGGTTGGAGTTCCGATGCGATCGGCGTAATTGAATTTCGCCATCGCATCGCAACTTTAATTTAAAAATGGCGTCCATACTTAACGTTGCGTACGCCTCTATATAGCAGGGGTAACTTTACGCTTGAAAACGGCTTACGCAAACGACGTAAAAAAAAAAAAAGTACGTTCGTGAATCTGCGTATCTAGCTCATTTGCATGTTCGACGCGGAAAATATACGGAAGCGCCCCCTAGCGGCCAGCGTAAATATGCAACCAAGATACGAGGGCGTAAGAGACTATCTTGGTACCTTGGTAAAATGTAGGCGTAACTGCTTGCAGGCCTTTCAGAATCGCCGTAAAGACGGCGGAGATTTGAAATTACGATTTGACCTTGCTGTCTCTTGGCAACTCGAAGTTTCACCTCCCTTCATACATTTTCTATAGGATTAAGGTCTGGAGACTGGCTAGGCCACTTCATAACCTTAATGTGCTTCTTCTTGAGCTACTCCTGTGTTGCCATGGCATACCTCCCAACCGTCCCGGATTTTGCGGGATTGTCCCACGATTCACCGGAAATCACGCGTTTCCACGATCATGGCAAAAGTCCTGCGATTACGCATCCCCCCCCCCCCCCCTCCCGCGATTACCGCGATTCGCGGTAAATCCCTGTGATTCTCGGTAAACCCCCCAGCTCAACAACTCCGAGCCGTGGACCCCCCCCCGCTCAACAACTTTGATCTGCGCCCTCCCCCCCCGCTCAACAACTCAGATCCGCGCCCCCCCCCCCCCCCCCACGCTCAACCACTCCGATCCGCGGCACCCCCTCCCCCACTCAACAACTTCGTTGGGAGGTATGCTCATTTGTCCCTCATTCTGAAGTTGAAAAGTTGGGAGGTATGCCTTGGCGGTATGTTTTGGGTCATTGTCATGCCGGAAGTCCCATCCATGACCCATCTTCAGTGTTCTGGCTGAGGGAAGAAGGTTCTCATCCAAGATTTTACAAAACATGGCCCCGCCCATTAGCCCTTTAGAAGAAAAACAGCCCCATAGCATGTTACCACCTCCATGTGTGACAGTAGGGATGGTGGTCTTGGGGTCATAGTCACCATTTTTCTTCCGGCAAACACGGCGAGTCGAGTTAATGCCAAAAATAGCTGAATTTTGGTCTCATCCGATCACAGAACTTTCTCCCGATCTTCTCTGAATCATTTAGATGTTCGTTAGCATGGCTGTACACGTGTCTTCTTGAGAAGGGGGTCTCGCTGTGTTTGGAGGAAAAAAAATGGTGACTATGACCCTAAGAACACCATCCCTATAGTCACACGGAGGGGGAAACATGATGCTTTGGGGCCTCTGATAAAGGTCCAGGCCGACTTTGCCGCATTGAGGGGCCAATGTACAGGGCCACGTATTGTAAGATCTTGGAGGAGAACCTTCTTCCGTCAGGCAGAACACTGAAGATGGGTCATGGACGGGTCTTCCAGCATCACAATGACCCAAAACATACCGCCAAGGCGAGGAGGAGAGGCACAGAGGAGAAGAAGCACATTAAGGTCATGGGGTGGCCTAGTCAGTCTCCAGACCTTAATCCTATAGAAAATGTATGGCGGGAGCTGAAACTTCGAGTTGCCAAGAAACCTTCAGGATTTAGAGAAGATCTGTACAGAAGAGTGGAGACCAAAATCCCTCCTGAGATGTGTGAAGACCTGATCACCGACTACAAGAAACGTCCGACCTCTGTGCTTCCCAACAAGGAACCTCCCCCAACTACTAAGGGGGTCAAATACTTATTTTACTCACTGAACTGTGTTAATTTACAACATTTTTATTAGGGTTGTCCCGATACCACTTTTTTAGGACCGAGTACAAGTACCGATACTTTTTTTCAAGTAGTCGCCGATACCGAATACCGATACCTTTTTTAAATGTGTCCCCAAATGCAGCAATGTCCCCCACATATTGCAGCCATGTCCCCCCACATATTGCAGCCATGTCCCCCCCACATATTGCAGCCATGTATGTCCCCCCCCACATATTGCAGCCATGCCCCCCCACATATTGCAGCCATGTATGTCCCCCCCACATATTGCAGCCATGTATGTCCCCCCCACATATTGCAGCCATGTATGTCCCCCCCCCCCACACATATTGCAGCCATGCCCCTCCACATATTGCAGCCATGTCCCCCCCCACATATTGCAGCCATGTATGTCCCCCCCACATATTGCAGCCATGTCCCCCCCACATATTGGAGCCATGTCCCCCCCACATATTGCAGCCATGTCCCCCCCTCATATTGCAGCCATGTCCCCCCCACATATTGCACCCATGTATGTCCCCCCCCCACATATTGCAACCATGTATGTCCCCCCACATATTGCAGCCATGTCCCCCCCCACATATTGCAGCCATGTCCCCCCCCCACATATTGCAGACATGTCCCCCCCACATATTGCAGACATGTCCCCCCCCCCACATATTGCAGCCATGTCCCCCCCCACATATGTAGCCATGTCCCCCCCCCACATATGTAGCCATGTCCCCCCCCCACATATGTAGCCATGCCCCCCCCCCCACATATGTAGCCATGTCCCCCCCCACATATGTAGCCATGCCCCCCCCCACATATGTAGCCATGCCCCCCCCCACATATGTAGCCATGTCCCCCCCACATATGTAGCCATGCCCCCCCCACATATGTAGCCATGTCCTGTCCCCACATATGTAGCCATGTCCCGCCCCCACATATGTAGCCATGCCCCCCCCCCCACATATGTAGCCATGTCACCCCCCCACATATGTAGCCATGTCCTGTCCCCACATATGTAGCCATGTCCTGTCCCCCATACCTGATGTGCAGCAAAGCCGCCGCATACCGCCGTTAATCCCGGTGCATGACAGCGGCGAGCATTACAAGCTTTCGCTTGTATACTTGTAAAGCCCGCGCTGCCATGTATAGACACTCCCCCCTCTCATGATTGGACGGATCCGTCCAATCGGTTTTATCATGTGTGTTTTTTTTCTGGATTTTTGGTTGATATTCTGTCTCTATCATATAAAATACACTGATGATAAAAATGATAGACCCTTCATTTCTTTGTAAATCTGCAGGGGATTAAATCATTATTTCCCCCTCCCTGTGTAACACCTGAAACGCGTTGGCCTCACTGCCCGATATGAAGTAGAGAAAATGTAAAATTTGAATATGCGTTGTCCAGTTGTTGTACCTCCTTCACCCCGGAGACATGAGAACCCAGGCCCGCTTTGTCCTCATTATCGAAAAAGACGCCACTCTCCAGCGGCTCCTCGATGATGATTTTTGCGGGAAGTGCGGCCCCTGCATCCTCATCACGGTAAGATGTGACTGCGTCGTTTTTACCCCCGGAGACGGAAACCCCAGGACTTGATTTCGTAAAACTTCCTGTATGTCTCGTTGCCAGGGTAAAGGAGTTCCGGATCTGAACACCAGGCTCTTCCTCCGCAAGCTGTGGGACACTTTTCGGATCCCGATTTTCACTCTGGTGGACTGCGACCCGCATGGTACTGTAATCTGAGTGTTGGTGAGACGTGTCGGTAAAAAACGCTGATTAGACCAAAGCAAACACTCTAGGATAAGGAAGAAGCAGAATTAGCAAATATAGAAGTAGCCATGCACTTTACTATTTCAAAGTCCTCGTCGTAGCTTAACCACTTAAGACCCGGACCAAAATGCTGCTAAAGGACCTTGCCCCTTTTTGCGATTCGGCGCTGCGTCGTTTTAACTGACAATTGCGCGGTCGTGCGACGTGGCTCCCAAACAAAATTGGCGTCCTTTTTTCCCCACAAATAGAGAGATTTATTTTGGTGGTATTTGATCACCTCGGCGGTTTTTATTTTTTGCGCTATACACAAAAATAAAGCGACAATTTTGAAAAAAATTCAATATTTTTTACTTTTTGCTATAATAAATATCCCCCCAAAAATATATATAATTTTTTTTTTCCCTCAGTTTAGGCCGATACGGATTCTTCTACCTATTTTTGGTAAAAAAAAATCGCAATAAGCGTTTATCGGTTGGTTTTCTCAAAATGTATAGCGTTTACAAAATAAGGGATAGTTTTATTGCATTTTTTTAATTTTTTTTTTTTTACTACTAATAGCGGCGATCAGCGATTTTTTTCGTGACTGCGACATTATGGCGGACACTTCGGACAATTTTGACACATTTTTGGGACAATTGTCATTTTCACAGCAAAAAATGCATTTAAATTGCATTGTTTACTGTGAAAATGACAGTTGCAGTTCGGGAGTTAACCACAAGGGGGCGCTGTAGGATTTGTGTGTTCACAGGGTCTGTTTACAACTGTAGGGGGGTGTGGCTGTGGGTGTGACATCATCGATCACGTCCCCCTACAACAGGGATGACTTGATCAATGCTGCGGCCACAGTGAAGCACGGGGAAGCCGTGTTTACACACGGCTCTCCCCGTTCTTCAGCTCCGGGGACCGATCGCCGCATTTCAGCGGCGATCGGGTCCGCGAGTCCCGCGGTCCCGGGAGCGCGCCACGGGCGCGCGCCCGTGACCCACGGCTGGGTACTAGAAACCAACGTATATATACGTTGATGTGCCCAGCCGTGCCATTCTGCTGACGTAAATGTTCAGTAGGCGGTCCTTAAGTCGTTAACCACTTAAGGACCCCTTCATGCCGATCTACGTCGGCAGAATGGCACGGCTGGGCACAATCACGTACCTGTACGTGTCTCTTTAAGCCCAGCTGCGGGTTTCACGACCCGGTCCGAAGCTCAGTGAACGCCCCTGCGGGACCCACGGACCCGATCGCTGCCGGTGTCCCGCGATTGGTCACAGGAGCGTAAGAACGGGCAGAGGTTTCCCTGTTCTTCATTGTGGCAGTGGCAGTGATCGTGTGTTCCCTGATATACGGAAAGACGATCAATGATGTCACACGTCCAGCCACACCCCCCTACAGTTAGAAACACGTATGAGGTCACACTTAACCCCTATAGCGCCCCCTAGTGGTTAACTCCTAAAGTGCAATTGTCATTTTCACAGTAATCAGTGCATTTTTATAGCACTTTTCGCTGTGAAAATGACAACGGTCCCAAAAATGTCTCAAAATTGTCTGATGTGTCTGCCATAATGTCGCAGTCATGATTGCCTCCATTAGTAGTAAAAATAAAAATATTAATAAAAATGCCATAAAACTATCCCCTATTTTGTAAAGTTTGCGCAAAACAATCAAACGCTTATTGCGATTTTTTTTTTTTACCAAAAATATGTAGAAGAATCCGTATCGGCCTCAACTGAGGAAAAAATACTTTTTTTTATATAATTTTGGGGGATATTTATTATAGCGAAAAGTAAAAAATATTCATATTTTTTTTTTAAATTGTCGCTCTATTTTTGTTTATAGCGCAAAAGATAAAAAAACGCTCAAATACCACCAAAAGAAAGCTCCATTTGTGGGAAAAAAAGGACGCCAATTTTCTTTGGGAGCCGCGCCGCACGACCGCGCAATTGTCAGTTACAGCGACGCAGCGCCGAATCGCAAACACTGGCCCGGTCATTGACCGGCAAAATGGTCCCGGGGCTAAAGTGGTTAAGAGGCGCTATTTTTAACGCTAAAACGCCTGAAAAGCGCCTTCAGTGTGGAAGGGGTCTAACTGACACTTTTTTGGGGGCGGACCAGTTAATATTTTTTTTTTTTTTTTTTTTACTAGTAATGGCGATATATAGCAGGACTGCGATATTGAGACGAAAAATAATAACTCTAAGCTGCTTAGTGAATTGACCCCCATTGTGTTTTAGCAACAGGAGAAAAATACGTTTTATAGTCACATTACACCTTACTGTGTCCTTCTTACCGATATATTCCATGTAACGTGTTTTGTGTTTGTACCAGGGATAGAGATAATGTGCATCTACAAGTACGGATCTGTGGTGAGTACTTTTAACTATTTGACCTCCGGAAAGGTTTACCCCCCCCCCCTCCTTTCATAACCAGCATTTTTTTTTTTTTTTGCATAATGTGTGTTGAGATGCCCACTTGTAGTCTCCATCAGATGCCCATGTGACAAGGTGACAACCTTGGGTGACAGGGACAGGGTGTTGTCACCCCCATAACACAGCGGTTCTCAACCTTGTAGTGCCGTGACCCCTTGATAAGATTTTCCAAGTTGTGGGGACCCCCTAACAGTAAAATTTATTTTTGTAGCGTGGGTTGTCAGCACCCAAGGCAAAGACAAGTCATTTGCACCCCTAACCCACGGATACTTCGAGCCCTTTCACACTGGGGCGTTTTTCACGTGGTACAGCGCTAAAAATAGCGCTGCTATACCGCGTGAAAAAAACCTGCCCTGCAGGCTTCAATGTGAAAGCCCGAAGGCTTTCACACTGAAGCGGTGCGCTAGCAGGACCGCTCCGAAAGTCCTGCTAGCCGCATCTTTACAGCGGTATAGGAGCGGTGTGTTCACCGCTCCTATACCGCGCCTTCCCATTGAAATGAATGGGAAACCGTGGTAATACCGCCCGCAATGCGCCTCTATAGAGGCGCATAGCGGGCGGTATTACCCCTTTTTCGGGCCGCTAGCGGGGGTTAAAACCGCACCGCTAGCGGCCGAATACCGCGGTAAATACGACAGTATAGCAGCGCTAAAAATCCACCGCGGGTAACGCTGCAATGTGAAAGCAGCCTGAGGCTGCATTCACACCTAGGCGACAAGATACGCCGCGTACGCGGCTTATCTTGCCGCCTGTAGATGAAACTTTTTTTTTTTTTTTTTTTCTTTAACATTGCGGTCTATGAGCGAACGCCAATGTCGCCTGAAAAAAAGGGTCCGGGACTTTTTTTCAGGCGACAGGCGTGGAGATGTGAACAGTCTCCATAGACCGCAATGTTATTTCACATCTCGAGCGACAAGCGCGACGGGCGTCCGGCGTTTTGTCGCTCAGATGTGAATGGAGCCTTAGCGCTGCCCGAGTCCCTTTCCACTCGTACGGTATTAAAACCCCTTATGGTACTCGCTGTGTCCCCGCAGCAGTGACACCTATGCCAACATCAGGAGATAGGGTCTCCTCCAGCCCCTCCCACTTCACATTGCTCGCCAGCCAGCTGGCATCTAGTCTCCGCGCCCCAGCCACGCCGTGAACTGAATGGGTCGGCCTGCGAAGAGGCTGAGTGGGCCACCGCAAGCTCCAGGGACAGCTCTGCTGGGTCGCCATGAAAAGGCTGGGTGCGGGATTCAGAAACAGCCCAGGATTTGGTGACCCCTGGCAAATTGTCTTTCGACCCCCCAAGGGGGTCCCGACCCCCAGGTTGAGAACCACTGCCATAACAGGAAGGGCCTAAACAAGGACCTTTTATAGCACCAGAAATGATAAGGTCCACATTCCAAATTTAGAAGTTTTCTTTAAAGTGGATGGCCCCTTAAAAAAAAAAAATATTAAAAGTCAGCGGCTACTAATATTGCAGCTGCTGATCTTTAACATTAGGACACTTACCTGTCCTGGAGTCCAGCGGCGTCCGCAGCAGACGACGAGCGATCGCTCATCACTCTGCTGCTCCCCCCTCCATCCGCGGTGAGGGAACCAGGAAGTGAAGCGCTGCGGCTTCACTGCCCGGTTCCCTACGGCGCATGCGCGAGTCGCGCTGCGCCCGCCGATTGGCTCCCGCTGTGTGCTGGGAGCCGAGAGTTCCCAGCACACAACGGGAAAAACACGTCTTTTGCCCGAGACTGCGGGCCGGAAGTGGGTGCAAATCCCTGTCTTTAGCTAGGTGTCTGCACCCCCCTCCCCCCTGAAAGGTGTCAAATGTGACACCGGACGGGGGGGAGGGTTCCGATCAGCGGAACTTCACTTTAGGGTGGAGCTCCGCTTTAAAACAAAACTGGGACACACTGCTAACGTTGTAAGTAAGATTTTTAGATTACTATTGTAGCTAAAAAGAAAAAAAAAAAAGGAACATTGCTTGTAATTCACCGCTGCTGCCTGGGTGCTTCATACACGAGTAGGGTACATAAAGAGTTCAGGTACCATTCAAGATGTGGATTTCTCGGGGTAGCAGAGTTATGGGAGACACTGATAAGAAGTAAGGACATGCTGCAACATAAATATTGATTTAAAGGGGTTATAAAGATACAATTTTCCCCCCCTAAATCTCTTCCTTTACCTCAGTGCAGTCCTCCTTCACTTACCTCATCCTTCCATTTTGCTTTTAAATGTCCTTATTTCTTCTGAGAAATCCTCACTTCCTGTTCTTCTGTCTGTAACTCCACACAGTAAAGCCCCGTACACACGGCAGAGAACCTCGACGGGCGGAACACATCGTTCCGCCCGTCGAGGTTCTCTGCCAGCCGTCAGAATCGGCGACCCGCCCGTCGGGAAAGGCGACCTGCCATTCATCCCGACAGGCCGTCGAGCAAATAGAGAACCTGCTCTCTATTTGCTCGACGGGTTTCCCGACGGGCGGGGCTCGCCGAGAGCGTACACACGGCCGAGGTTCTCGGCAGAATGCGGCTCCCAGCGAGGTTCGCGCTGGTTTCTGCCGAGAACCTCGGCCGTGTGTACGGGGCTTCAGGCAAGGCCTTCTCCCTGGTGTGGAGTGTCGTGCTCGCCCCCCTCCCTTGGGCTACAGGAGTGTCAGGACGCTCTCTACGTTGCAGATAGAGAAAAGAGATGTGTGTTAGCGGGCGTCCTGACTCTCCGGTGGTCCAAGGGAGGGGGGCGAGCACGACACTCCACACCAGGGAGAAAGCCTTGCATTACTGTGTGGAGTTACAGACAGAAGAACAGGAAGTGAGGATTTCTCAGAAGAAATAAGGACATTTAAAAGCAAAATGGAAGGATGAGGTAAGTGAAGGAGGGAAAGGAAGATATTTAGGAAAACAAAATTAGTACCTTTACAACCCCTTTAAGAGGGCTATAAAAAAAATGTCTTGGAAACAGGTTCTCTTTAGTATTGAGTTGAGAGAACAGGTGTTGTTGCCGCCACCACCACTAACGCTCATTGCTCATTATCTTCCAGTCCATGTCCTTCGAGGCTCGTAATTTAACCGTCCCATCTGTAGCTTGGCTCGGCTTGCTGCCTTCCGACATTGAGAGGTGAGGGAAACCCAGAAACTATTGCGCAAAGAGATTGTCAGTCATTTATAACCACTTTTGATCCACTAGGAGTTCGACCGACCCACCGGAATCCGTCGGTTGTGAAGTTGGAACTGGACAATAAAGTGACATCTGGACCATGGAGGAGAGGTTCGCTGGGCTACAAACAGGGATCCTACTGGAAGCTTGAGCCCAAGTTTCCCCAGGGCGCGGAGTCTAAAGCCCTGTACACACGATCGGTTCATCCAATGGGAACGGTCCGACGGTTGACCGATGAAGCTGACTGATGGACTGATGTGCCTACACACCATCGGTTCCTGAACCGATCGTGTCAGAACGCGGACACGTGAACCACGTACGGCGTCACTATAAAGGGGAAGGCCAAAGCCTTCGGTGCCACCCTTGAGACTGCTTTTGCTAATTCCGTGTTCCCGCGTGTTAGTGAAAGTTTGGTTAGAGCCGATTCGCGCTTTTCAGTCTCCGTGCTTTTACAGGTCGTATAAATGCGCTGCAATACACGAGACACTAATTTGAAAAATGTAGAATGTGCCACCCGCAAAATGATTACGAGTTTTACAAGAATGAGCGCTCCCGTCCCCTCATGTAGTCTGAGCATGCGCGGGTTTCAAACCGATGGACGTGCGTACTAACGATCGGTTTTGAACTATCGGATGGCCGTCCATCGGTCGAAATTTAAAGGAAGCCATCTGTTTTTAGACCGAAGGATCACGGACCGATGGGGCCTATACACGATCGGTTTGGACCGATGTAAATGAACCTCGGTCCGTTTGCATCGGTTTGAACCGATCGCGTGTACGAGCCTTTAGACCCAGCTGGTATTCACCAGACCCTCTAGTGGTAAGGATGGCCTTCGCTGCAACTGGGATCCAGGTCGCGGCCCCTGGAGTCCCCTAGGTCACGCTCTGTAGGGAGAGAGGGGAAGCAGCCACTCAGGACACAAGAGATGGTGAAGGGTAAGCTGAGGTTGGGGCAACAAGCAGACAAGGGTAACCAAGGGTCAGGGTCACAGGCAAACAGGAGTAGTCGGAGACAAGCCAAAATCGGTACACAAAGATAACGTAACACACGGCAAGCAGGAACACAATGCTAACAAACAGCGTTGATCAGCCAAGCAGACCTGCAGTGCTCTGGTTAATATAGGGCCAGATTCAGGTAGATGAGAGCATCTTTGCTCCAGAGTAACGCTTCTCATTTACGTTACTCTGACGACCCTTTCAGCGCAAGTACTGTTATTCACATAGCAGTTGCACGTAAACTTGCGCCAGAGTAACGATAATGCGCTGGCATAACCCGACGCAAGGGGAAGTGGGTGTGATCGTATGTAGATGATGGGCGGAGCCCAGCGCAGAGGCTTACGTTCAGCGCATCAACCACGGAGCATGCGCAGTGAGTGAGGCTCCACTCGCCCCCTTGTGCGCATGCTCACAACTTCCGTCGGCAACACTTCACGGGAAACGTCAGCGCAATGCCTTCCGTTGGGCGTTTAAATGCGCCCGTAGAAGCGCCATTCCAGCACTAAAGTATATCCTGCTCCCCCTCCCCGCAGTGATGTTACTTTTGTTCTGAGATGGCTGCTCCCGTTCCCCGCAAACACACAGGAGAAAGCTGAACTTTAATGGCCAGGAGCTGTCAGTCGTCATCTCGGCTATGGAGACCTATGATGTCTTCCTCCATGGCTGTAAAATTTGACAGACAAGCATGGACAGAGGTGTTGTCCTGCAAGTGGGGGTGCTCAGCTAGCTCTTATCGTCGGTAACGCTGCTGTAGCTGCTCTCCTGCTGACCTGTGACCGTCTGGAGTAAAGATAAAGCAGCCTTTTGTAGAAATAACTTTGCACCGGACGGACGAGATACGCGCGGCGCATGTAGCCGGCGTATGGTGCTAATCCGTTCGCGAATCGGGAAATCTCCCTCATTTGCATATTTGCAGGGGAAATCAATAGGCGCGACTGATGCGCCAAGCGAAATTGAGCGCTGACGAGACTCTGGCGTCGGAACGTTCCGCCGGTCGCAAATGGCCCGTTATTGGGCGCATCTAGTTTGGTGGGTACGGGCACATAGAAACGACGGCGCATCATCACAGTTACGCGGCGCATATCGAAATACTCCAGCGCAACTCTACCTGAATCTGGCCCATAGAGTTCCTGGGATGGCCTGGGGTGGAGCCATACAGGGAGGAGAGATGATAGCGGCAGCCAGGTGAGGGGGCCTGGCCTCTAAGATGAACACATGGAGAGGAAGGTAAGCTGCCAGACATTACTGCATATCCATGACAAAGGGAAATGAGAAAAACGAGATACTGATGAGATTTATCCGCAGCGCTTGACCCTAGAAATTTCCACCCCGTCTCTTTATAGTCAATCAAAACCACAATTTTATGTTTTTGGTTCTCTTTTGATATCAACCAAAAAAATAAAAAATGGAAGTGAAAATTGCCACGTCTAGCCAGCCTAGGCTTCCTGTATATACAGATTATTTTAGTAGTAATTTGAGCAAAAGGGATCATGGTTTCTAATAATTGGTCAGCTTGGAGTCATCAAATAGTACAGTGGAACCTCGGATTACGAGCATAACGCGTTCCAGGAGAATGCTTGTAATCCAAAGCACTCGTATATCAAAGCGAGTTTTCCCATTGAAGTCAATGGAAACGAAAATAATTTGTTCCGAATTGACTTCAATGGGATGCAATACCGAATGCGGCCAGAAGCGGAGGGGCGCCAGAGAGACAGAGAAAATGGCCGAAAAGGCTCGAGGACACTTCAGCTTGTTTCCTTGCGCCCCCGTACCTCAGGCCAAATGAGGTACTGCAGGCCAATGTTCGGCTTTTCTCGACTCCTGCGCCCCCGTACCTCAGGCCAAATGAGGTACTGCAGGCCAATGTTCGGCTATTCTAAGCTCCTGCGCCCCCATACCTCAGGCCAAATTAAGTACTGCAGGCCAATGTTCCGCTTTTCTCGACTCCTGCGCCCCCATACCTCAAACCAAATGAGGTACTGCAGGCCAATGTTCGGCTATTCTCAGCTCCTGCTCCCCCGTACCTCAGGCCAAATGAGGTACTGCAGGCCAATATTCAGCTTTTCACAGCTCCTGCACCACCCGTATTTCAGGCCAAATGAGGTACTGCAGGCCAATGTTCGGCTTTTCTAGGCTCCTGCGCCCTCGTACCTCAGGCCAGATGAGGTACTGCAGGCCAATGTTCGGCTATTCTCAGCTCCTGCGCCCCCATACCTCAGGCCAAATTAAGTACTGCAGGCCAATGTTCCGCTTTTCTCGACTCCTGCGCCCCCATACCTCAAACCAAATGAGGTACTGCAGGCCAATGTTCGGCTATTCTCAGCTCCTGCTCCCCCGTACCTCAGGCCAAATGAGGTACTGCAGGCCAATATTCAGCTTTTCACAGCTCCTGCACCACCCGTATTTCAGGCCAAATGAGGTACTGCAGGCCAATGTTCGGCTTTTCTAGGCTCCTGCGCCCTCGTACCTCAGGCCAGATGAGGTACTGCATGCCAATGTTCGGCTATTCTCAGCTCCTGCACCCCCATACCTCAGGCCAAATGAGGTACTGCAGGCCTATTTAGCTTGAATTTTGCTCGTCTTGCGAGTCAACACTCTCAAACCGAGTCAGAATAAAAAAAGTTGCTCGCAAAACAAAACACTCTCAAACCAAGTTACTCCGAAGCCGAGGTTCCACTGTACAGGTTCTCGCTGACCCCTAAGAGGAGCAAGCTGCTGTTCTCCGATGAAGAATCTGCTTCTTATTAGACTCTGGCAGAACATATCACATCTGATGAGTGAAGTCATTGCAGGATCTTTTTATTCTTTTCAGTGGTTTGCATTACCTGACATCCTGCGGCCCGATAATTACAGTATTTGAATACCTTCTGTGTCTGTTTCAGGTTATACATCCCCGAACAAGCCTTGATCCCATTATCGGAGGAGGACCAGAAAAAACTGCGCAGTTTGGGAAAGAGGCCGTATGTTTCCAGCCAGCCGCTGTGGAAGAGAGAGGTCTGTCAACACATGCGGGGTGATGGGAGCAAAATGTGTGACCCCCCCCTCGTGTCCACCAACACGATTTACAATTGTTAGTCTGGAGCCCTGTACTGTAGGGTGTACTGTGAATGTGGATGCATTACAATGGCGGCTGGTGCTCAAAACTTTTGGGGGGGCGCAAACAAACTGAAAAAACAAAACATCAAGCGCAGCCACTGTGCCCATCAATTGCCGCCACTGTACCCATCAATTGCTGCCAGTGTGCCCCATCAATTGCCGCAACTGTGTCCATCAATTACCGCCACTGTACCCATCAATTGCTGCCAGTGTGCCCCATCAATTGCCTCAACTGTGCCCATCAATTACCGCCACTGTACCCATCAATTGCCGCCACTGTGCCCCATCAAACGCAGCCACTGTGCCCATCAATTGCCGCCACTGTGCCCCATCAAACGCAGCCACTGTGCCCATCAATTGCTGCCACTGTGCCCATCAATTGCCGCCAGTGTGCCCCATCAATTGCCGCCACTGTAACCATCAATTGCTGCCAGTGTGCCCCATCAATTGCCGCAACTGTGCCCATCAATTTCCGCCACTGTGCCATCAAACGCAGCTACTATACCCATCAATTGCCGCCACTGTGCCCATCAATTGCTGCCACTGTCCCCATCAATTGCCACCAGTGTGCCCCATCAATTGTCGCTACTGTACCCATCAATTGCTACCAGTGTGCCCCATCAATTGCCGCAACTGTGCCCATCAATTTCCGCCACTGTGCCATCAAACGCAGCTACTATACCCATCAATTACCGCCACTGTGCCCATCAATTGCTGCCAGTGTGCCCATCAATTGCTGCCAGTGTGCCCATCAATTGCTGCCAGTGTGCCCCATCAATTGCTGCCAGTGTGCCCCATCAATTGCCGCCAGCGTGCCCCATCAATTGCTGCCGGCGTGCCCCATCAATTGCTGCCGGCGTGCCCCATCAGTTGCTGCCGGCGTGCCCCATCAGTTGCTGCCAGGGTCCTGTTTGTTACATCTAATAGGGAACAGGAGGTATGAGGGTCCGATCATTACATCTAATAGGGAACAGGGGGTATGAGGGTCCGATCATTACATCTAATAGGGAACAGAAGGTATGAGGGTCCTGATCATTACATCTAATAGGGAACAGGAGGTATGAGGGTCCTGATCATTACATCTAATAGGGAACAGGAGGTATGAGGGTCCGATCATTACATCTAATAGGGAACAGGAGGTATGAGGGTCCGATCATTACATCTAATAGGGAACAGGGGGTATGAGGGTCCTGATCATTACATCTAATAGGGAACAGGAGGTATGAGGGTCCGATCATTACATCTAATAGGGAACAGGAGGTATGAGGGTCCGATCATTACATCTAATAGGGAACAGGAGGTATGAGGGTCCTGCTCATTACATCTAATAGGGAACAGGAGGTATGAGGGTCCTGCTCATTACATCTAATAGGGAACAGGGGGTATGAGGGTCCTGATCATTACATCTAATAGGGAACAGGAGGTATGAGGGTCCTGACCATTACATCTAATAGGGAACAGGAGGTATGAGGGTCCGATCATTACATCTAATAGGGAACAGGAGGTATGAGGGTCCGATCATTACATCTAATAGGGAACAGGAGGTATGAGGGTCCTGCTCATTACATATAATAGGGAACAGGAGGTATGAGGTTCCTGCTCCTTACATCTAATAGGGAACAGGAGGTATGAGGGTCCTGTTTGTTACATCTAATAGGGAACAGGAGGTATGAGGGTCCGATCATTACATCTAATAGGGAACAGGGGGTATGAGGGTCCTGATCATTACATATAATAGGGAACAGGAGGTATGAGGGTCCTGCTCATTACATCTAATAGGGAACAGGAGGTATGAGGGTCCGATCATTACATCTAATAGGGAACAGGAGGTATGAGGGTCCGATCATTACATCTAATAGGGAACAGGAGGTATGAGGGTCCGATCATTACATCTAATAGGGAACAGGAGGTATGAGGGTCCGATCATTACATCTAATAGGGAACAGGAGGTATGAGGGTCCGATCATTACATCTAATAGGGAACAGGAGGTATGAGGGTCCTGCTCATTACATATAATAGGGAACAGGAGGTATGAGGTTCCTGCTCATTACATCTAATAGGGAACAGGGGGTATGAGGGTCCTGATCATTACATCTAATAGGGAACAGGGGGTATGAGGGTCCTGCTCATTACATCTAATAGGGAACAGGAGGTATGAGGGTCCTCATCATTACATCTAATAGGGAACAGGGGGTATGAGGGTCCTGATCATTACATCTAATAGGGAACAGGGGGTATGAGGGTCCGATCATTACATCTAATAGGGAACAGGAGGTATGAGGGTCCGATCATTACATCTAATAGGGAACAGGGGGTATGAGGGTCCGATCATTACATCTAATAGGGAACAGGAGGTATGAGGGTCCGATCATTACATCTAATAGGGAACAGGAGGTATGAGGGTCCTAATCATTACATCTAATAGGGAACAGGAGGTATGAGGGTCCGATCATTACATCTAATAGGGAACAGGAGGTATGAGGGTCCGATCATTACATCTAATAGGGAACAGGAGGTATGAGGGTCCTGCTCATTACATCTAATAGGGAACAAGAGGTATGAGGGTCCGATCATTACATCTAATAGGGAACAGGAGGTATGAGGGTCCGATCATTACATCTAATAGGGAACAGGAGGTATGAGGGTCCGATCATTACATCCAATAGGGAACAGGAGGTATGAGGGTCCTGATCATTACATCTAATAGGGAACAGGAGGTATGAGGGTCCGATCATTACATCTAATAGGGAACAGGAGGTATGAGGGTCCTGCTCAATACATCTAATAGGGAACAGGAGGTATGAGGGTCCTGATCATTACATCTAATAGGGAACAGGAGGTATGAGGGTCCTGCTCATTACATATAATAGGGAACAGGAGGTATGAGGGTCCTGCTCATTACATATAATAGGGAACAGGAGGTATGAGGGTCCGATCATTACATCTAATAGGGAACAGGGGGTATGAGGGTCCGATCATTACATCTAATAGGGAACAGGAGGTATGAGGGTCCGATCATTACATCTAATAGGGAACAGGAGGTATGAGGGTCCGATCATTACATCTAATAGGGAACAGGAGGTATGAGGGTCCTGCTCATTACATCTAATAGGGAACAGGGGGTATGAGGGTCCGATCATTACATCTAATAGGGAACAGGAGGGATGAGGGTCCGATCATTACATCTAATAGGGAACAGGAGGGATGAGGGTCCGATCATTACATCTAATAGGGAACAGGAGGTATGAGGGTCCGATCATTACATCTAATAGGGAACAGGAGGTATGAGGGTCCGATCATTACATATAATAGGGAACAGGAGGTATGAGGGTCCGATCATTACATCTAATAGGGAACAGGAGGTATGAGGGTCCTGATCATTACATCTAATAGGGAACAGGAGGTATGAGGGTCCTGATCATTACATCTAATAGGGAACAGGAGGTATGAGGGTCCGATCATTACATCTAATAGGGAACAGGAGGTATGAGGGTCCGATCATTACATCTAATAGGGAACAGGAGGTATGAGGGTCCGATCATTACATATAATAGGGAACAGGGGGTATGAGGGTCCTGATCATTACATATAATAGGGAACAGGAGGTATGAGGGTCCTGATCATTACATATAATAGGGAACAGGAGGTATGAGGGTCCGATCATTACATATAATAGGGAACAGGAGGTATGAGGGTCCGATCATTACATCTAATAGGGAACAGGAGGTATGAGGGTCCGATCATTACATCCAATAGGGAACAGGAGGTATGAGGGTCCTGATCATTACATCTAATAGGGAACAGGAGGTATGAGGGTCCTGATCATTACATCTAATAGGGAACAGGAGGTATGAGGGTCCGATCATTACATCTAATAGGGAACAGGAGGTATGAGGGTCCGATCATTACATATAATAGGGAACAGGAGGTATGAGGGTCCTGATCATTACATATAATAGGGAACAGGGGGTATGAGGGTCCTGATCATTACATATAATAGGGAACAGGAGGTATGAGGGTCCTGATCATTACATATAATAGGGAACAGGAGGTATGAGGGTCCGATCATTACATATAATAGGGAACAGGAGGTATGAGGGTCCGATCATTACATCTAATAGGGAACAGGAGGTATGAGGGTCCGATCATTACATCCAATAGGGAACAGGAGGTATGAGGGTCCGATCATTACATATAATAGGGAACAGGGGGTATGAGGGTCCTGATCATTACATATAATAGGGAACAGGAGGTATGAGGGTCCTGATCATTACATCTAATAGGGAACAGGAGGTATGAGGGTCCTGCTCATTACATATAATAGGGAACAGGAGGTATGAGGGTCCTGCTTATCCCAGTTCCTGATCTGATGGGGAGCCCTATGAGTGAAATAATGGAAGTTTTGGGTCATATTGTATCTGAATGTTTTCTGCTCTTCATGTATCTTCTGTATCTTTTATATATTTTTTCCCCCAGTTGGAAATCATGTCTTCCAGGAAAATGAAAGCTGAGATTCAGGCCCTGACCTCTCTGTCACCCACCTACCTCACCAGGGTCTACCTACCCAACAAGCTGCAATACGGAGGCTGGATCTAAGGAGAGCTCCTGCAGATGTCTGGCCCGTTATAAAGTGTTCTTTGTGTTTTAAGCTCTTTAGTCTCTTAGGGATAAATACTCACTTACCATGGAGGTGTCCCCCCCCCCTGTGTCCATCCCCCGTGTCACCCCCCCCCCCCCCTGTGTCACCACCCGTGTCCATCCCCCTGTGTGCTGTCCCCTGTGTCCACGTCCCCACTGCATCCGTCCAACCCCGTGTCTATCCCCCGCCCCCCTGTGTGTCATGTCCACCCCCCTTCCATGTGCACATCCCTCTGACAACTGCCGTTTTGCAGCAGTAGAAGACGTAGTGATAAGTGGAAGGAATGGGCCTCATAATATGAACAATAAGACGCCTCCTATAAATGAAATGCTCTTTGTTCTCCTGATGTGTTCATTCCGGTTCCTTCTTCTTGAAGAATAAAAATTAATTTCAACAAAAATGAATCAAAAATAACATTTATTTATAGAGACAGTCCGTCCAAAGATGAGATTTCATTGTTTGCTGGATGAGATCTCTCAGGGACTCTATGTTATGGTAAGATCTCTGTGCTGAGTTCCTGGGTCTGTACAGCCGCTGTGCCCCATTATGAGGGTCCCCACCATCCCTGTGCTGAGTTCCCGGGTCTGTACACCTGCTGTGCCCATTATGAGGGGTTCCCACCATCCCTGTGCTGAGTTCCCGGGTCTGTACACCTGTTGTGCCCATTATGAGGGGTTCCCACCATCCCTGTGCTGAGTTCCCGGGTCTGTACACCTGCTGTGCCCCATTATGTGGGGTTCCCACCATCCCTGTGCTGAGTTCCCGGGTCTGTACACCTGCTGTGCCCCATTATGAGGGGTTCCCACCATCCCTGTGCTGAGTTCCCGGGTCTGTACACCTGCTGTGCCCATTATGAGGGGTTCCCACTATCCCTGTGCTGAGTTCCCGGGTCTGTACACCTGCTGTGCCCATTATGAGGGGTTCCCACCATCCCTGTGCTGAGTTCCCGGGTCTGTACACCTGCTGTGCCCCATTATGAGGGGTTCCCACCATCCCTGTGCTGAGTTCCCGGGTCTGTACACCAGCTGTGCCCATTATGAGGGGTTCCCACCATCCCTGTGCTGAGTTCCCGGGTCTGTACACCTTCTGTGCCCCATTATGAGGGGTTCCCACCATCCCTGTGCTGAGTTCCCGGGTCTGTACACCTTCTGTGCCCATTATAAGGGGTTCCCACCATCCCTGTGCTGAGTTCCTGGGTATGTACACCTGTGCCCATTATGAGGGGTTCCCACCATCCCTGTGCTGAGTTCCCAGGTCTGTACACCCACTGTGCCCATTATGAGGGGTTCCCACCATCCCTGTGCTGAGTTCCCAGGTCTGTACACCCGCTGTGCCCATTATGAGGGGTTCCCACCATCCCTGTGCTGAGTTCCCGGGTCTGTACACCTGCTGTGCCCCATTATGAGGGGTTCCCACCATCCCTGTGCTGAGTTCCCGGGTCTGTACACCCCGCTGTGCCCATTATGAGGGGTTCCCACCATCCCTGTGCTGAGTTCCCGGGTCTGTACACCCGCTGTGCCCATTATGAGGGGTTCCCACCATCCCTGTGCTGAGTTCCCGGGTCTGTACACCTTCTGTGCCCATTATGAGGGGTTCCCACCATCCCTGTGCTGAGTTCCCGGGTCTGTACACCCGCTGTGCCCCATTATGAGGGGTTCCCACCATCCCTGTGCTGAGTAATGGGGTCTTTACACCCAGGAACAGGGATGTTGAGGTCCATTTGGCTGTCAGTTAGCACTTCTCACCAGCAGGTGTCGCTGTGTGTCAGTTCCTCGCCCCGGGCGCCAGGTGTCGCTGTGTGTCAGTTCCTCGCTCCGGGCGCCAGGTGTCGCTGTGTTTCTGTGTGTTGAGTGTCAGAGCGGCGCAGAGGTGACGTCACGAGTCGTGCGTCGGGTGATTGGCGCCGGTGTGAGTTCTCCTGGAGGATTCGGGCGGGAGAAATCCGGTGAGTGTGGGGGGGGGGATGGGAGGATAGATATCCCGGGGTGGGGGCGGGGTTGTTGGTCGGAGGAGAAGCAGCATGTCTCGGGGGGTGAGCGGCTGACAGCACCGGAGATCGGACCTCACCTCCTCCCCCCACATGGGACATTGATGATCATCACACACCTCCCCCCTCTCTGTACAGAGGAAGACAGCTGGATGGACATGAAGGGGCACAATAAAAATAGGGGGTCAGTGCTAAGATATGGGGGGGCCACATGGAAAAGGGGATCAGTGATTGGAGGGAGGGGCCACAGGGGGAGTGGAGATGGGAGGGGCCAAAGGGGGAGTGGTGAAGGGAGGGGCCACGGGGAATTGGGTGTTAGGAGGGAGGAGTATAGGGATCGGTGATGGGAGGGGCTGGAGAGGTATGGGGATCGGTGATGGGAGGGGCTGGAGAGGTATGGGGATCGGTGATGGGAGGGGCTGGAGAGGTATGGGGATCGGTGATGGGAGGGGCTGGAGAGGTATGGGGATCGGTGATGGGAGGGGCTGGAGAGGTATGGGGATCGGTGATGGGAGGGGCTGGAGAGGTATGGGGATGGGAGGGGCTGGAGAGGTATGGGGATCGGTGATGGGAGGGGCTGGAGAGGTATGGGGATGGGAGGGGCTGGAGAGGTATGGGGATCGGTGATGGGAGGGGCTGGAGAGGTATGGGGATCGGTGACGGGAGGGGCTGGAGAGGTATGGGGATCGGTGACGGGAGGGGCTGGAGAGGTATGGGGATCGGTGACGGGAGGGGCTGGAGAGGTATGGGGATTGGTGATGGGAGGGGCTGGAGAGGTATGGGGATCGGTGATGGGAGGGGCTGGAGAGGTATGGGGATCGGTGATGGGAGGGGCTGGAGAGGTATGGGGATCGGTGATGGGAGGGGCTGGAGAGGTATGGGGATCGGTGATGGGAGGGGCTGGAGAGGTATGGGGATCGGTGATGGGAGGGGCTGGAGATGTATGGGGATCGGTGATGGGAGGGGCTGGAGATGTATGGGGATCGGTGATGGGAGGGGCTGGAGAGGTATGGGGATCGGTGATGGGAGGGGCTGGAGAGGTATGGGGATGGGAGGGGCTGGAGAGGTATGGGGATCGGTGATGGGAGGGGCTGGAGAGGTATGGGGATCGGTGATGGGAGGGGCTGGAGAGGTATGGGGATCGGTGGTGGGAGGGGCTGGAGAGGTATGGGGATCGGTGATGGGAGGGGCTGGAGAGGTATGGGATCGGTGGTGGGAGGGGCTGGAGAGGTATGGGGATGGGATGGGAGGGGCTGGAGAGGTATGGGGATGGGAGGGGCTGGAGAGGTATGGGGACCGGTGGTGGGAGGGGCTGAAGAGGTATGGGGATCGGTGATGGGAGGGGCTGGAGAGGTATGGGGATCGGTGATGGGAGGGGCTGGAGATGTATGGGGATCGGTGATGGGAGGGGCTGGAGAGGTATGGGGATCGGTGGTGGGAGGGGCTGGAGAGGTATGGGGATCGGTGGTGGGGAGGGGCTGGAGAGGTATGGGGATCGGTGACGGGAGGGGCTGGAGAGGTATGGGGATCGGTGACGGGAGGGGCTGGAGAGGTATGGGGATCGGTGATGGGAGGGGGCTGAAGAGGTATGGGGATCGGTGATGGGAGGGGCTGGAGAAGTATAGGGATCGGTGATGGGAGGGGCTGGAGATGTATGGGATCGGTGATGGGAGGGGCTGGAGAGGTATGGGGATCGGTGGTGGGAGGGGCTGGAGAGGTATGGGGATCGGTGACGGGAGGGGCTGGAGAGGTATGGGGATCGGTGACGGGAGGGGCTGGAGAGGTATGGGGATCGGTGATGGGAGGGGGCTGAAGAGGTATGGGGATCGGTGATGGGAGGGGGCTGAAGAGGTATGGGGATCGGTGATGGGAGGGGCTGGAGAAGTATAGGGATCGGTGATGGGAGGGGCTGGAGAAGTATAGGGATCGGTGATGGGAGGGGCTGGAGATGGATATGGGGATCGGTGATGGGAGGGGCTGGAGAGGTATGGGGATCGGTGGTGGGAGGGGCTGGAGAGGTATGGGGATCGGTGGTGGGAGGGGCTGGAGAGGTATGGGGATCGGTGGTGGGAGGGGCTGGAGAGGTATGGGGATCGGTGACGGGAGGGGCTGGAGAGGTATGGGGATCGGTGATGGGAGGGGCTGAAGAGGTATGGGGATCGGTGATGGGAGGGGCTGGAGAAGTATAGGGATCGGTGACGGGAGGGGCTGGAGAGGTATGGGGATCGGTGACGGGAGGGGCTGGAGAGGTATGGGGATCGGTGACGGGAGGGGCTGGAGAGGTATGGGGACCGGTGATGGGAGGGGCTGGAGAGGTATGGGGATCGGTGATGGGAGGGGCTGGAGAGGTATGGGAACCGGTGATGGGAGGGGCTGGAGAGGTATGGGGATCGGTGATGGGAGGGGCTGGAGAGGTATGGGGATCGGTGATGGGAGGGGCTGGAGAGGTATGGGGATCGGTGATGGGAGGGACTGGAGAGGTATGGGGATCGGTGATGGGAGGGGCTGGAGAGGTATGGGGATCGGTGATGGGAGGGGCTGAAGAGGTATGGGGATCGGTGATGGGAGGGGCTGGAGAGGTATGGTGATCGGTGATGGGAGGGGCTGGAGAGGTATGGTGATCGTTGATGGGAGGGGCTGGAGAGGTATGGGGATCGGTGATGGGAGGGGCTGGAGAGGTATGGGGATGGGAGGGGCTGGAGAGGTATGGGGATCGGTGATGGGAGGGGCTGGAGAGGTATGGTGATCGGTGATGGGAGGGGCTGGAGAGGTATGGGGATCGGTGATGGGAGGGGCTGGAGAGGTATGGGGATCGGTGATGGGAGGGGCTGAAGAGGTATAGTGATCGGTGATGGGAGGGGCTGAAGAGGTATGGAGATCGGTGATTGGAGGGGCTGGAGAGGTATGGGGATCGGTGATGGGAGGGGCTGGAGAGGTATGGGGATCGGTGATGGGAGGGGCTGGAGAGGTATGGTGATCGTTGATGGGAGGGGCTGGAGAGGTATGGGGATCGGTGATGGGAGGGGCTGGAGAGGTATGGTGGTCGGTGATGGGAGGGGCTGGAGAGGGATGGGGATGGGAGGGGCTGGAGAGGTATGGGGATCGGTGATGGGAGGGGCTGGAGAGGTATGGGGATGGGAGGGGCTGGAGAGGTATGGGGATCGGTGATGGGAGGGGCTGGAGAGGTATGGGGATCGGTGATGGGAGGGGGGCTGGAGAGGTATGGGGATCGGTGATGGGAGGGGCTGGAGAGGTATGGGGATCGGTGATGGGAGGGGCTGAAGAGGTATAGTGATCGGTGATGGGAGGGGCTGAAGAGGTATGGAGATCGGTGATTGGAGGGGCTGGAGAGGTATGGGGATCGGTGATGGGAGGGGCTGGAGAGGTATGGGGATCGGTGATGGGAGGGGCTGGAGAGGTATGGTGATCGTTGATGGGAGGGGCTGGAGAGGTATGGGGATCGGTGATGGGAGGGGCTGGAGAGGTATGGTGGTCGGTGATGGGAGGGGCTGGAGAGGGATGGGGATGGGAGGGGCTGGAGAGGTATGGGGATCGGTGATGGGAGGGGCTGGAGAGGTATGGGGATGGGAGGGGCTGAAGAGGTATGGGGATCGGTGACGGGAGGGGCTGAAGAGGTATGGGGATCGGTGATGGGAGGGAGGGGCCAGATGGGTATAGGGATTGGTGATAGCAGGGAGTGGTATAGTGATCAGGGAGGGAGGGGCCAGAAAGGTATAGTGATCGATGATGGGAGGGAGGGGCTGGAGGAGTATAGGGATTGGTGATGGGAGGGAGGGGCTGGAGAGGTATAGGGATCAGTGATGGGAGGGGCCTGAAAGGGTATATTCTGGCTCCCCCCCCCCCCTGGCATTGACCCCTCAATTAAGTCTTTCTTGGTGTTTGGAAATATTGCCCCCCCCCCCCTGATAGATTTGTATTTATTGGTGTCCCCTTGGGCAGCCCCCCCCCCCTCCACTTCCTGTCATATACCAGGACAGGGTAATAATATCCCATTTAGACAGTTGTCATGGTAACAGGTGAACCCATTGGAAGACCCCCCCCCCCTCTGTTTGCTCCGCAGCGCGTTGCAGTAATGCTCACGTCCCCGCAGCGCGTTGCAGTAATGCTCACGTCCCCGCAGCGCGTTGCAGTAATGCTCACGTCCCCGCAGCGCGTTGCCTCGGTTTTGCGGAGCCCAGCGCACTCGGGGCAGTAGGACCCCCTTTCCTCGCTCAGCATGGTGTCACCCCCCCGTGTTTCTGACTTTTGGCAGGTCCAAGATGAGTTTATTTGGCTCCACAGGTGGTTTTGGCAGTGGAGGGACCAGCATGTTTGGCAACACAGCCGCCGATAACCACAACCCTATGAAGGTAAGCTCCTCCCCCCTCCCCCTGTGATGGTGTCGGTGTTTGGTGGGGCCCCTGGACCCGTCTACCAATCATTGTCTGTGTTCTCTCTCTCAGGATATAGAGGTGAGCTCTCCGCCGGACGACAGCATATCATGCCTTTCCTTCAGCCCGCCCACAATGCCGGGGAACTTCCTCATCGCCGGCTCCTGGGCAAACGACGTGAGTAATAAAGTTCTGTTTGTTTTGTATGTGGCGCAATCTGTGCTTGATTAGCTGCAGGGGGGGAGACATTGGAGGACCCGTCACCTACCTAATGCTATCGCATGGGGGAGGGGCTTGTTTTCTGTGTTTTGGTGTTAGACGTAAATAAACAAAAAATAGTAATAAAAAGAGTAAAAAAATATATATATATAATAATAATAATAATAATAAAAAATCCAACAAACCGCATAAGCAAAGGTTATTGACCTCTTGGAGCAGAGCGGCCACATATTCGCGCGCGCCAATAGCGCCGGCGGCTCGTGGAAAGGACTTTTCCCGATCATGTGACTGACGATCGCAGCGCAGGTGCCCCCGAGAGAGAGCGGCTCTCCAGCGGGGCAATCGAGAAGAGGAGGAGCCAGGAGCGCCGCTGAGGGACCTCAGAAGAGAGGAGGAGCCAGGAGCGCCGCTGAGGGACCTCAGAAGAGAGGAGGAGCCAGGAGCGCCGCTGAGGGACCTCAGAAGAGAGGAGGAGCCAGGAGCGCCGCTGAGGGACCTCAGAAGAGAGGAGCGGCCAGGAGCGCCGCTGAGGGACCTCAGAAGAGAGGAGGAGCCAGGAGCGCCGCTGAGGGACCTCAGAAGAGAGGAGCGGCCAGGAGCGCCGCTGAGGGACCTCAGAAGAGAGGAGCGGCCAGGAGCGCCGCTGAGGGACCTCAGAAGAGAGGAGGAGCCAGGAGCGCCGCTGAGGGACCTCAGAAGATAGGAGGAGCCAGGAGCGCCGCTGAGGGACCTCAGAAGAGAGCAGGAGCGCCGCTGAGGGACCTCAGAAGAGAGCAGGAGCGCCGCTGAGGGACCTCAGAAGAGAGGAGGAGCCAGGAGCGCCGCTGAGGGACCTCAGAAGAGGAGGAGCGGCCAGGAGCGCCGCTGAGGGACCTCAGAAGAGAGGAGCAGCCAGAAGCGCCGCTGAGGGACCTCAGAAGAGAGGAGCAGCCAGGAGCGCCGCTGAGGGACCTCAGAAGAGAGGAGGAGCCAGGAGCGCCGCTGAGGGACCTCAGAAGATAGGAGGAGCCAGGAGCGCCGCTGAGGGACCTCAGAAGAGAGCAGGAGCGCCGCTGAGGGACCTCAGAAGAGAGCAGGAGCGCCGCTGAGGGACCTCAGAAGAGAGGAGGAGCCAGGAGCACCGCTGAGGGACCTCAGAAGAGAGGAGCAGCCAGAAGCGCCGCTGAGGGACCTCAGAAGAGAGGAGCAGCCAGGAGCGCCGCTGAGGGACCTCAGAAGATAGGAGGAGCCAGAAGCGCTGCTGAGGGACCTCAGAAGAGAGCAGGAGCGCCGCTGAGGGACCTCAGAAGAGAGGAGGAGCCAGGAGCGCCGCTGAGGGACCTCAGAAGAGGAGGAGCGGGGGCCACTCTGTGCAAAACCAACTGCACAGAGGCGGCAAGTATTATTATTTTTTTTTTAGGGTGGACCTCCGCGGTGGTCTTCTTTCTTCTCCTTCTCGCTCTGCCTCCTGGGAAACGTGGAGCGGTGTCTTCTGGGAACTTGTGTGTGTGTCCCCAGGACACATCCGCCCATTCACATAGCGCCGCGCGCATGCGCAGTAGGGAGCCAGGAAGCGACGCTGCAAAGCTTCACTTCCTGATTCCCTCGCCGAGGATCCAGGTATTTGGTACGCCATGTACTCCGATGTCTTCTGGGAGAGACATGGGCCTAGGGGTGCAACGGATCAAAAAACTCACCGTTCGGATCGTTCCTCGGATCAGGAGTCACGGATCGGATCATTTTTCAGATCGGCAAAAAAATAAATTCCTGGTAGCCGCATCTCTGAAATCAATGGGACAGCACGGCTACACCGCCCACAATGCGTTGCTTTGGCGGTTTTAACCCTTTCTCGGCCGCTAGCGGGGAGGGGGGGCGAAATGCGCCGCAAACCCATCCATAGCGTCGGCGGTGGAAACAGCTTTTACTGCCGACGCTATGGGCGGCTCAGTGTGAAAGGGGTCTTCCTGAAGATGTCTGCACCTGAGAGCCGAGGGACGGATCGGCCTCGGGCGCCGACATCGCGGGACAGGTAAGTGTCCTTATATTAAAAGGCGGGAACTGCGGTATTTGTAGCTGCTGACTTTAAAAAAAAAAAAAAAAATAATTCTGGCGGAACGCTTTTCAGTCGCTAGCGGCGGGGGGGGGGGGGGGGGGGGGCGTCTTCAACCTCAAAGAAGGGATTAAAAGCGCCTGTTTTGCTGCGCTTCCGAATCGCTGCCCGTTCATTTCAATGGGCGGGGGCGGTTTGTGAGCACTAAATTCAAAAAGATGCAGCTTGCAGGGCTTTTCCTAACGTGCCGCAAGCGCGCCGCCCCAGTGTGAAAAGACGCACTGAAGCCAATGGGGGGCGTTTTTCAGGCGCTATTTAGAGGCGATTTCTAGTGCTTAAACGCCTGAAAACCGCCTCCCATTCATTCCAGTCTGACTTTTCACACTCCGTCTTGACGTTTTTGTTTTTTTAAAAGCATTAAATTTCACAGCATTCCGAGAATAACTGTCACATTCTGTTTGTGTTCTCAACTGTCCCACCCATCCAATGGCTGGTGTCCTACCTGATCACATGGCAGTTGCAGATCAAACAGAAACCAAGATGGCGGCTTCCTTGGCTGAAAATGATAGGAGGGTTTAGTTCCGCTTTGGGTGGAGAGAATTCCAGTACACTTCCTGTTTGGATAGGAAGGAAGAATAACCAACCAATGTGGACACTGATAGTGAGAACAACCCTACCGGGGGGGGGGGTCAGGGGGCTCTAACCCCTCCCCACTCTTTTCAGAACAAAACTGTCATCAATAACTGTTTAGGTTCTAACTGTCATTTCTGCGGCTCAGGCTCATGTCGGTTATCGAATTTATTTTTGGTTATTTTAAAATTTCCTCCCCCTCCTCCTCCTCCTCCTCCTCCTCCCTCCTCCTTCCTCCTCCCTCCTTTCTCCTCCCTCCCCTTCTTCCTCCTCCCTCCTCCTTCCTCCTCCCTCCTTTCTCCTCCCTCCCCTTCTTCCTCCTCCTTCCTCCTCCCTCCTTTCTCCTCCCTCCCCTTCTTCCTCCTCCCTCCTCCCTCCTTCCTCCTCCTCCTCCTCCTCCTCCTCCTCCTCCTCCTCCTCCTCCTCCTCCCTCCTCCCTCCTCCCTTCTCCTCCTCCCTTCTCCTCCTCCCTTCTCCTCCTCCCTTCTCCTCCTCCCTTCTCCTCCTCCCTTCTCCTCCTCCTCCCTTCTCCTCCTCCCTTCTCCTCCTCCCTTCTCCTTCTCCTCCTCCTCCCTTCTCCTCCTCCTCCTCCCTCCTCCTCCTCTCCTCCTCCTCCTCCTCCTCCTCCTTTCCTCTTCCTCTTCCTCTTCCTCTTCCTCCCTTTCCTCCTCTTCCTCCTCTTCTTCCTCCTCCTCCTCCTCCTCCTCCTCCTCCTCCTCCTCCTCCTCCTCCTCCTCCTCCTCCTCCTCCTCCTCCTCCTCCTCCTTCTTCCCCTTCCCCTTTCCTTCCCCTCCTCCTCCTTCCCTTCCTCCTCCTCCTTCCCTTCCTCCTCCTCCTTCCCTTCCTCCTCCTCCTTCCCTTCCTCCTCCTCCTCCTCCCTTCCCTTCCTCCTCCCTTCCTCCTTCTCACACCTGGACATGTTGTCTCCTCTCTCAGGTACGATGTTGGGAGGTGCAGGACAGTGGACAGACGGTTCCAAAGGCCCAACAGATGCACACCGGACCCGTGCTGGACGTCTGCTGGAGTGACGTATGTATTGCCCTTAACCACTTGACCCCCCGAAAGATTTAGCCCCCCCCCCCCCCCAACCTTAATGACCAGCCCATTTTTTCCAATATGGCGCTCCGCTGTTTTAACCGACGTGTTTCAGCAACAGCCTTAGTTGTAGCATCAACGACTTAAAGCGGGACTGCGATATTGCGCCGGACACTAACTGACACTTTTTTGGGGACCAGTCACACTAATACAGTGATCAGTGCTATAAAAAAAAAATCACTGTCACTGTAGTAATAACACTGGCTGCACTGATGTCAGTGGCGAGGCTGCATGTGTGTCAGTGGCGAGGCTGCACTGATGTCAGTGGCGAGGCTGCATGTGTGTCAGTGGCGAGGCTTCATGTGTGTCAGTGGCGAGGCTGCATGTGTGTCAGTGGCGAGGCTTCATGTGTGTCAGTGGCGAGGCTGCATGTGTGTCAGTGGCGAGGCTTCATGTGTGTCAGTGGCGAGGCTGCATGTGTGTCAGTGGCGAGGCTGCATGTGTGTCAGTGGCGAGGCTGCATGTGTGTCAGTGGCGAGGCTGCATGTGTGTCAGTGGCGAGGCTGCATGTGTGTCAGTGGCGAGGCTGCATGTGTGTCAGTGGCGAGGCTGCATGTGTGTCAGTGGCGAGGCTGCATTTGTGTCAGTGGCGAGGCTGCATTTGTGTCAGTGGCGAGGCTGCATTTGTGTCAGTGGCGAGGCTGCATTTGTGTCAGTGGCGAGGCTGAATTTGTGTCAGTGGCGAGGCTGCATTTGTGTCAGTGGCGAGGCTGAATTTGTGTCAGTGGCGAGGCTGCATTTGTGTCAGTGGCGAGGCTGAATTTGTGTCAGTGGCGAGGCTGAATTTGTGTCAGTGGCGAGGCTGAATTTGTGTCAGTGGCGAGGCTACATTGATGGGCACTAATCCTTATTTTACAGAGGGTAAGACTTTACGTCAACACAATGGCACGGGCAGGCAAATGGGCGTACCTGTACGTCCCTTTAATATATTATAATAATAATTTGTATTTTATTTTTTTGTCTCGTGTTCGGGGGTTCTAAGTAATTTTCTAGCATGTGGGGGAGAAGGGTCAGGATGGGCCCCGGGTGACACGTGGGGGAGAAGGGTCAGGATGGGCCCCGGGTGACACGTGGGGGAGAAGGGTCAGGATGGGCCCCGGGTGACACGTGGGGGAGAAGGGTCAGGATGGGCCCCGGGTGACACGTGGGGGAGAAGGGTCAGGATGGGCCCCGGGTGACACGTGGGGGAGAAGGGTCAGGATGGGCCCCGGGTGACACGTGGGGGAGAAGGGTCAGGATGGGCCCCGGGTGACACGTGGGGGAGAAGGGTCAGGATGGGCCCCGGGTGACACGTGGGGGAGAAGGGTCAGGATGGGCCCCGGGTGACACGTGGGGGAGAAGGGTCATGATGGGCCCCGGGTGACACGTGGGGGAGAAGGGTCAGGATGGGCCCCGGGTGACACGTGGGGGAGAAGGGTCAGGATGGGCCCCGGGTGACACGTGGGGGAGAAGGGTCAGGATGGGCCCCGGGTGACACGTGGGGGAGAAGGGTCAGGATGGGCCCCGGGTGACACGTGGGGGAGAAGGGTCAGGATGGGCCCCGGGTGACACGTGGGGGAGAAGGGTCAGGATGGGCCCCGGGTGACACGTGGGGGAGAAGGGTCAGGATGGGCCCCGGGTGACACGTGGGGGAGAAGGGTCAGGATGGGCCCCGGGTGACACGTGGGGGAGAAGGGTCAGGATGGGCCCCGGGTGACACGTGGGGGAGAAGGGTCAGGATGGGCCCCGGGTGACACGTGGGGGAGAAGGGTCAGGATGGGCCCCGGGTGACACGTGGGGGAGAAGGGTCATGATGGGCCCCGGGTGACACGTGGGGGAGAAGGGTCAGGATGGGCCCCGGGTGACACGTGGGGGAGAAGGGTCAGGATGGGCCCCGGGTGGGGGAGAAGGGTCAGGATGGGCCCCGGGTGACACGTGGGGGAGAAGGGTCAGGATGGGCCCCGGGTGACACGTGGGGGAGAAGGGTCAGGATGGGCCCCGGGTGACACGTGGGGGAGAAGGGTCAGGATGGGCCCCGGGTCACACGTGGGGGAGAAGGGTCAGGATGGGCCCCGGGTGACACGTGGGGGAGAAGGGTCAGGATGGGCCCCGGGTGACACGTGGGGGAGAAGGGTCAGGATGGGCCCCGGGTGACACGTGGGGGAGAAGGGTCAGGATGGGCCCCGGGTGACACGTGGGGGAGAAGGGTCAGGATGGGCCCCCGGGTGACACGTGGGGGAGAAGGGTCAGGATGGGCCCCGGGTGACACGTGGGGGAGAAGGGTCAGGATGGGCCCCGGGTGACACGTGGGGGAGAAGGGTCAGGATGGGCCCCGGGTGACACGTGGGGGAGAAGGGTCAGGATGGGCCCCGGGTGACACGTGGGGGAGAAGGGTCAGGATGGGCCCCGGGTGACACGTGGGGGAGAAGGGTCATGATGGGCCCCCCGGGTGACACGTGGGGGAGAAGGGTCAGGATGGGCCCCGGGTGACACGTGGGGGAGAAGGGTCAGGATGTGCCCCGGGTGACACGTGGGGGAGAAGGGTCAGGATGGGCCCCGGGTGACACGTGGGGGAGAAGGGTCAGGATGGGCCCCGGGTGACACGTGGGGGAGAAGGGTCATGATGGGCCCCCCGGGTGACACGTGGGGGAGAAGGGTCAGGATGGGCCCCGGTGACACGTGGGGGAGAAGGGTCAGGATGGGCCCCGGGTGACACGTGGGGGAGAAGGGTCAGGATGGGCCCCGGGTGACACGTGGGGGAGAAGGGTCAGGATGGGCCCCGGGTGACACGTGGGGGAGAAGGGTCAGGATGGGCCCCGGGTGACACGTGGGGGAGAAGGGTCAGGATGGGCCCCGGGTGACACGTGGGGGAGAAGGTCAGGATGGGCCCCGGGTGACACGTGGGGGAGAAGGGTCAGGATGGGCCCCGGGTGACACGTGGGAGAAGGGTCAGGATGGGCCCCGGGTGACACGTGGGGGAGAAGGGTCAGGATGGGCCCCGGGTGACACGTGGGGGAGAAGGGTCAGGATGGGCCCCGGGTGACACGTGGGGGAGAAGGGTCATGATGGGCCCCCCGGGTGACACGTGGGGGAGAAGAGTCATGATGGGCCCCCCGGGTGACACGTGGGGGAGAAGGGTCAGGATGTGCCCCGGGTGACACGTGGGGGAGAAGGGTCAGGATGGCCCCGTGACACGTGGGGGAGAAGGGTCAGGATGGGCCCCGGGTGACACGTGGGGGAGAAGGGTCAGGATGGGCCCCCCGGGTGACACGTGGGGGAGAAGGGTCAGGATGGGCACCCGGGTGACACGTGGGGGAGAAGGGTCAGGATGGGCCCCGGGTGACACGTGGGGGAGAAGGGTCAGGATGGGCCCCGGTGACACGTGGGGGAGAAGGGTCAGGATGGGCCCCGGGTGACACGTGGGGGAGAAGGGTCAGGATGGGCCCCGGGTGACACGTGGGGGAGAAGGGTCAGGATGGGCCCCGGGTGACACGTGGGGGAGAAGGGTCAGGATGGGCCCCGGGTGACACATGGGGTAAAGACGGGCATACAGGAGACGGGTCTAGTTGGGAAATCTCGGCATTCATTTTCTTTTTGCCCCGCAGGACGGCAGCAAAGTGTTCACGGCGTCTTGTGACAAAACCGCCAAAATGTGGGACCTGAACAGCAACCAGTCCATACAGATCGCACAGGTGAGCGGCTTTGTGGTTATGCTTTGGGGGCGCCGCCTTCTGCGAGCGCCGCGCCTGTGTGCGCACTTAGGGCCTTCATCTCACACAGACAGGGGTCTGTACAGAAGTGACCATGTAGGCAGATTTATTTTAGATCTGATTTATCTTTATTTATTTTTTCCCCCCAGCATGAAGCGCCAATAAAAACCGTACACTGGATCAAAGCGCCAAACTATAGTTGTATAATGACAAGTAGCTGGGACAAAACTCTAAAGGTAAGTGCCGTCCCGTGGGGGACTCTCTGTGGGGGACTCTCTGTGGGGGACTCTCCGTGGGGGACTCTCCGTGGGGGACTCTCCGTGGGGGACTCTCCGTGGGGGACTCTCCGTGGGGGACTCTCCGTGGGGGTCTCTGCTCTGAGCACCCTGAGAGTTGTGGAGGGACTTTTCAGTTCCTTTTGTATGCAGTCACCTGTGATTACGGCTGATCTCGCATGCTTTTTTTATTTATTTTTTTATAGTTTTGGGACACGCGCTCGCCAAATCCTTTAATGACGCTTCAGCTTCCGGAACGCGGCTACTGCGCGGATGTGGTAAGTCGTGTGTGTGTGTGATAACTGTGAGGTTAAACCTGAGGATGTCATGTCCACAAAATTGTATCTATTAGTGGTGACGTCCCCTCTTGCCACGCCTGACCCTCATTCCCCTCTCACTCGCCACGCCTGACCCTCGTTCCCCTCTCACTCGCCACGCCTGACCCTCGTTCCCCTCTCACTCGCCACGCCTGACCCTCGTTCCCCTCTCCCTCGTTCCCCTCTCACTCTCACACGCCTGACCCTCGTTCCCCTCTCACTCTCGCCACGCCTGACCCTCGTTCCCCTCTCACTCTCCCTCGTTCCCCTCTCACGCCTGACCCTCGTTCCCCTCTCACTCTCCCTGCCACGCCTGACCCTCGTTCCCCTCTCACGCCTGACCCTCGTTCCCCTCGCGTCGTCCCGCACTCTCGCCTCGCCTGACCCTCGTTCCCCTCTCACTCCCCCGCCACGCCGCCACACCACGCCTGACCCTCGTTCCCCTCTCACTCGCCACGCCCCCCTGACCCTCGTTCCCCTCTCACTCGCTCGCCACCCTCGCCCCTGACCCTCCCTCGTTCCCCTCTCACTATCTGCCACGCCTGACCCTCGTTCCCCCCCTCTCGCACTCGCCAGCTGACCCTCGTTCCCCTCTCACTCGCTCGCCACGCCTGACCCCCCACGCCACCCTGCCCTCCCCTCTCACTCCCACGCCTGACCCTCGTTCCCCTCTCACTCTCCCACGCCTCCCACTCGCCCCTCCACGCCTGACCCTCGTTCCCCTCTCACTCCCTCGCCACGCCTGACCCCCGTTCCCCTCTCACTCGCCACGCCTGACCCCCCTCGTTCCCCTCTCACTCGCCACGCCTCGCCACGCCTGACCCTCGTTCCCCTCTCACTCGCCACGCCTGACCCTCGTTCCCCTCTCACTCCCTCGCCACGCCTGACCCCCGTCGTTCCCCTCTCGCTCGCCACGCCTGACCCCCGTTCCCCTCTCACTCTCGCCACGCCTGACCCTCGTTCCCCTCTCGCTCTCTCCGCCACGCCTGACCCTCGTTCCCCTCTCGCTCGCCACGCCTGACCCTCGTTCCCCTCCCTCGCTCGCCACGCCTGACCCTCGTTCCCCTCTCGCTCGCCACGCCTGACCCTCGTTCCCCTCTCGCTCGCCACGCCTGACCCTCGTTCCCCTCTCGCTCGCCACGCCTGACCCCCCCATTCCCCTCTCGCTCGCCACGCCTGACCCCCCCATTCCCCTCTCGCTCGCCACGCCTGACCCCCCCATTCCCCTCTCGCTCGCCACGCCCTGACCCTCGTTCCCCTCTCGCTCGCCACGCCTGACCCTCGTTCCCCTCTCGCTCGCCACGCCTGACCCTCGTTCCCCTCTCACTCGCCACGCCTGACCCCCCTTCCCCCTCTCACTCGCCACGCCTGACCCCCCCTTCCCCTCTCACTCGCCACGCCTGACCCCCCCTTCCCCTCTCACTCGCCACGCCTGACCCCCCTTCCCCCTCTCACTCGCCACGCCTGACCCCCCTTCCCCTCTCACTCGCCACGCCTGACCCCCCTTCCCCTCTCACTCGCCACGCCTGACCCCCGTTCCCCTCTCACTCGCCACGCCTGACCCCCGTTCCCCTCTCACTCGCCACGCCTGACCCCCGTTCCCCTCTCACTCGCCACGCCTGACCCTCGTTCCCCTCTCACTCGCCACGCCTGACCCTCGTTCCCCTCTCACTCGCCACGCCTGACCCTCGTTCCCCTCTCACTCGCCACGCCTGACCCTCGTTCCCCTCTCACTCGCCACGCCTGACCCTCGTTCCCCTCTCACTCGCCACGCCTGACCCTCGTTCCCCTCTCACTCGCCACGCCTGACCCTCGTTCCCCTCTCGCTCGCCACGCCTGACCCCCCCATTCCCCTCTCGCTCGCCACGCCTGACCCCCCCATTCCCCTCTCGCTCGCCACGCCTGACCCCCCCATTCCCCTCTCGCTCGCCACGCCTGACCCTCGTTCCCCTCTCGCTCGCCACGCCTGACCCTCGTTCCCCTCTCTCGCTCGCCACGCCTGACCCCCCCATTCCCCTCTCGCTCGCCACGCCTGACCCCCCCATTCCCCTCTCGCTCGCCACGCCCTGACCCTCGTTCCCCTCTCGCTCGCCACGCCTGACCCTCGTTCCCCTCTCGCTCGCCACGCCTGACCCTCGTTCCCCTCTCACTCGCCACGCCTGACCCCCCTTCCCCTCCCCTCTCACTCGCCACGCCTGACCCCCCCTTCCCCTCTCACTCGCCACGCCTGACCCCCCTTCCCCTCTCACTCGCCACGCCTGACCCCCCTTCCCCTCTCACTCGCCACGCCTGACCCCCCTTCCCCTCTCACTCGCCACGCCTGACCCCCCTTCCCCCCTCTCACTCGCCACGCCTGACCCCCCCTTCCCCTCTCACTCGCCACGCCTGACCCCCCGTTCCCCTCTCACTCGCCACGCCTGACCCCCGTTCCCCTCTCACTCGCCACGCCTGACCCCCCTTCCCCTCTCACTCGCCACGCCTGACCCCCCTTCCCCTCTCACTCGCCACGCCTGACCCCCCTTCCCCTCTCACTCGCCACGCCTGACCCCCCTTCCCCTCTCACTCGCCACGCCTGACCCCCCTTCCCCTCTCACTCGCCACGCCTGACCCCCCTTCCCCTCTCACTCGCCACGCCTGACCCCCCTTCCCCTCTCACTCGCCACGCCTGACCCCCCTTCCCCTCTCACTCGCCACGCCTGACCCCCCTTCCCCTCTCACTCGCCACGCCTGACCCCCCTTCCCCTCTCACTCGCCACGCCTGACCCCCCTTCCCCTCTCACTCGCACACGCCACGCCTGACCCCCCTTCCCCTCTCACTCGCCACGCCTGACCCCCCTTCCCCTCTCACTCGCCACGCCTGACCCCCCTTCCCCTCTCACTCGCCACGCCTGACCCCCCTTCCCCTCTCACTCGCCACGCCTGACCCCCCTTCCCCTCTCACTCGCCACGCCTGACCCCCCTTCCCCTCTCACTCGCCACGCCTGACCCCCCTTCCCCTCTCACTCGCCACGCCTGACCCCCCCTTCCCCCTCGCCCTCCCCTCTCACTCGCTCGCCACGCCTGACCCCCCTTCCCCTCTCGCTCGCCACGCCTGACCCTCGTTCCCCTCTCGCTCGCCACGCCTGACCCCCCTCGTTCCCCTCTCGCTCGCCACGCCTGACCCTCGTTCCCCTCTCGCTCGCCACGCCTGACCCCCCCATTCCCCTCTCGCTCGCCACGCCTGACCCCCCCATTCCCCTCTCGCTCGCCACGCCTGACCCCCCCATTCCCCTCTCGCTCGCCACGCCTGACCCTCGTTCCCCTCTCGCTCGCCACGCCTGACCCTCGTTCCCCTCTCGCTCGCCACGCCTGACCCTCGTTCCCCTCTCACTCGCCACGCCTGACCCCCCTTCCCCTCTCACTCGCCACGCCTGACCCCCCTTCCCCTCTCACTCTCGCCACACTTGCCAACATTTACAATTCTCTGCTTTCACCACCACTATCCCACCACCCTCTGCTCTCACCCCAACATTGCCTGTTCTAGAACAGGCGCACTTTCGCCATTACTGATTAAAGAATATAATTTTTTCCCCCTCCTCAGGTGTATCCCATGGCCGCAGTAGCGACAGCCGAGAGAGGGTTAATAGTTTACCAGTTGGAGAATCAGCCCTCCGAATTTCGAAGGATCGAATCCCCGTTAAAGCATCAGGTGATGGGACGATCATTGTATGGATTGGACTGTGAACTGCAACCTACCTATACTATCAGTGTTATAATGTGTGTGTGTGTGGCGGACATGAAAGTGTTTTATAGGCCAGGAGCTTCACTTAGAATAACGTTCGATGATATTTCATGGCTGCAATATGTGGGGGACATACATGGCTGCAATATGTGGGGGACATACATGGCTGCAATATGTGGGGGACATACATGGCTGCAATATGTGGGGGACATACATGGCTGCAATATGTGGGGGACATACATGGCTGCAATATGTGGGGGACATACATGGCTGCAATATGTGGGGGACATACATGGCTGCATATGTGGGGGACATGACATGGCTGCAATATGTGGGGGACATACATGGCTGCATATGTGGGGGACATACATGGCTGCAATATGTGGGGGACATACATGGCTGCAATATGTGGGGGGACATACATGGCTGCAATATGTGGGGGGACATACATGGCTGCAATATGTGGGGGACATACATGGCTGCAATATGTGGGGGACATATATATGGCTGCAATATGTGGGGGACATATATGGCTGCAATATGTGGGGGACATACATGGCTGCAATATGTGGGGGACCATACATGGCTGCAATATGTGGGGGACATACATGGCTGCATATGTGGGGGACATACATGGCTGCATATGTGGGGGACATACATGGCTGCAATATGTGGGGGACATATATGGCTGCAATATGTGGGGGACATACATGGCTGCAATATGTGGGGGACATACATGGCTGCAATATGTGGGGGACATATATGGCTGCAATATGTGGGGGACATATATGGCTGCATATGTGGGGGACATACATGGCTGCAATATGTGGGGGACCATACATGGCTGCAATATGTGGGGGACATACATGGCTGCATATGTGGGGGACATACATGGCTGCATATGTGGGGGACATACATGGCTGCATATGTGGGGGACATACATGGCTGCAATATGTGGGGGACCATACATGGCTGCAATATGTGGGGGACCATACATGGCTGCAATATGTGGGGGACCATACATGGCTGCAATATGTGGGGGACATACATGGCTGCAATATGTGGGGGACATACATGGCTGCAATATGTGGGGGACATACATGGCTGCAATATGTGGGGGACATACATGGCTGCAATATGTGGGGGACCATACATGGCTGCAATATGTGGGGGACCATACATGGCTGCAATATGTGGGGGACATACATGCCTGCAATATGTGGGGGACATACATGGCTGCAATATGTGGGGGACATACATGGCTGCAATATGTGGGGGACATACATGGCTGCAATATGTGGGGGACATACATGGCTGCAATATGTGGGGGACCATACATGGCTGCAATATGTGGGGGACATACATGGCTGCAATATGTGGGGGACATACATGGCTGCAATATGTGGGGGACATACATGGCTGCAATATGTGGGGGACATACATGGCTGCAATATGTGGGGGACATACATGGCTGCAATATGTGGGGGACATACATGGCTGCAATATGTGGGGGACATACATGGCTGCAATATGTGGGGGACATACATGGCTGCAATATGTGGGGGACATACATGGCTGCAATATGTGGGGGACATATATGGCTGCAATATGTGGGGGACATATATGGCTGCATATGTGGGGGACATACATGGCTGCAATATGTGGGGGACCATACATGGCTGCAATATGTGGGGGACATACATGGCTGCATATGTGGGGGACATACATGGCTGCATATGTGGGGGACATACATGGCTGCAATATGTGGGGGACATATATGGCTGCAATATGTGGGGGACATACATGGCTGCAATATGTGGGGGACATACATGGCTGCAATATGTGGGGGACATATATGGCTGCAATATGTGGGGGACATATATGGCTGCAATATGTGGGGGACATACATGGCTGCAATATGTGGGGGACCATACATGGCTGCAATATGTGGGGGACATACATGGCTGCATATGTGGGGGACATACATGGCTGCAATATGTGGGGGACATACATGGCTGCAATATGTGGGGGACCATACATGGCTGCAATATGTGGGGGACCATACATGGCTGCAATATGTGGGGGACATACATGGCTGCAATATGTGGGGGACATACATGGCTGCAATATGTGGGGGACATACATGGCTGCAATATGTGGGGGACATACATGGCTGCAATATGTGGGGGACCATACATGGCTGCAATATGTGGGGGACATACATGGCTGCAATATGTGGGGGACATACATGCCTGCAATATGTGGGGGACATACATGGCTGCAATATGTGGGGGACATACATGGCTGCAATATGTGGGGGACATACATGGCTGCAATATGTGGGGGACATACATGGCTGCAATATGTGGGGGACCATACATGGCTGCAATATGTGGGGGACATACATGGCTGCAATATGTGGGGGACATACATGCCTGCAATATGTGGGGGACATACATGGCTGCAATATGTGGGGGACATACATGGCTGCAATATGTGGGGGACATACATGGCTGCAATATGTGGGGGACATACATGGCTGCAATATGTGGGGGACATACATGGCTGCATATGTGGGGGACATACATGGCTGCATATGTGGGGGACATACATGGCTGCATATGTGGGGGACATACATGGCTGCATATGTGGGGGACATACATGGCTGCATATGTGGGGGACATACAACGCTTCTACGTTGTCACCCTGTCACATGCGCCCCCTGGTGGAGACTACAAGTGGCAGCGCTGACGCACATTGTACAGACATGGTCCGCCGTTGTGACGATCAGGAATCCGATCCTCAGCATTGATGTGCCGCTGGCCCCGCAGGGAGGGAGGGCCTGCAGACAGGAAGTGGGTGGGAGGGCCTGCAGACAGGAAGTGGGTGGGAGGGCCTGCAGACAGGAAGTGGGTGGGAGGGCCTGCAGACAGGAAGTGGGTGGGAGGGGCTCTTTAGATCTCTAATAATAATAATAAACGTTTTATTCCAGCACCGATGTGTCGCCATATTTAAGGATAAACAGAACAAGCCGACCGGTTTTGCTCTGGGAAGCATCGAAGGTCGAGTTGCCATCCATTACATCAACCCCCCCAATCCGTGAGTTCCCCTCCGCTCTTCTAATATCTTCTGTATTGTGGATAATTCTGCCCGCCTTCGTGTCTGACTCCGCCCAGATCTTCCTTCCCCCCTCCCTTGTGATTGGCTGTAATAACCAGGTTTTGTAACCACTTTCCCACCGATTCTGAGGCGATCAAAGGGTTAATTGTGCCTTGCCAGTGCTTATTTGCTGCTTTTACGGAAGGGAAGAGATGGGTTCTAGTCTCTGCTTTGCAGGAACACAGAATCCCCCCCCCCCCCCCCCCCCGTCAGAACAAGGCTCTGCCTTGTTTACATAAGCAGTTCTGTGTGTATTACCAATGGACGAGCAACATCGAGTGCCCAACACCCGCATATCGGCTTTTAGTTTACTGTGGGGGGGGTGCTTATACTAGGGGAAGGCATGGAACCACGGGAACACAGAAAGCATCCCTCCCTATCAGAACGGGGCTCTGCCTTGTTTACATAAGTAGTTCTGTGTGTATTTCCAATGGGCGAGCGCCGAAAACCCGCATATCGGCTTTTAGTGTACTGTGGGGGGGGGGCGTGCTTATACTAGGGGAAGGCATTGATCCGCAGAAGCAACCCCCCCCCCCCTGTCAGAACAAGGCTCTGCCTTGTTTACATAAGCAGTTCTGTGTGTTTTTCTGATGGGCGAGGGACATCGAGTGCCCAACACCCGCATATCGGCTTTTAGTTTAATGTTGGGTGGTGGGGGGGGGGGGTGCATGCTTATACTAGGGGAAGGCATTGAACCACGGGAACACAGAACAGAGATCTGCCCTGCCTTGTTTACATAAGCAGTTCTCTGTGTATTTCCGATGGAGGAAGGACATTGAGTGCCCGACACCCGCAGATTACATAAAACGCTGATGCGGGGGGAGGTGCCTTATACTAGGGGAAGGCATGGATCCACAGGAACACAGAAGGAATCCCTCCCTATCAGAATGGGGCTCTGCCTTGTTAACATAAGCAGTTCTGTGTGTATTACCGATGATCGGCGGGTTGCCGGAGGACATTGAGCGCCCGCAGATCGGCTTTCAGTGTACTGCGGGGGGAGGTGCTTGACTAGGGGAAGGGATTGATCCGCAGAAGCCACCCCCCCTGTCAGAACGGGGATCTGCCTTGTTTACATAAGCAGTTCTCTGTGTATTTCCGATCGAGGAAGGACATTGAGTGGCCGACACCCGCAGATAACATAAAATGCCAATGTGGGGGAGGTGCTTTATACTACGGGAAGGCATGGAATCGTGGAACACAGAAGCCATCCCTTCCCCCCCCCCCCCCCTATCCCCCCTATCGGAACAGGGATCTTCCTTGTTTGCATAAGCAGTTCTGTGTGTATTACCGATGATCGGCGGGTTGCCGGAGGACATCGAGCGCCCGACACCCGCAGATCGGCTTCTGCTGTGAATATTCACTGCTAGAAGTGGCGTATGCGCGCCCCCTGCAGGCGGAAGGGCAGAACTGCATATATATAATGTGATTCTGCAGATTAAAACTGCTATGGGACGATCTTAAAGTGGTGAATCCTGAAGGTTTTCCGGCATCTCATTATTTTGCTACAAATGTTGTATCCTTTTTTTATTTCTATTTTGTTTTCCTAATAGATTGTAAGCTCCGGGGGAACAGAGACACTTTATATCTTTTTAGTAATACATGTTTTTTCTCTGTATTGTTAATATGTGGCTACTGTATAGCCGGGATATGCAATCAGCTGATGCAGAACTACAAGTCCCATGAGGCATAGCAAGACTCTGACAGCCACAAGCGTTACACCCAGAGGCAGGGGAATGATGGGACTTGTAGTTCTGCAGTCTGCTAATCGCACATCCCTGCTGTATATCATATTCTGCACGTTGGAGGGTTGCCTAGATAAAAAAAAAATAACGCCGCGTTTTGTATTCCAGAGCCAAAGACAACTTTACATTTAAATGTCACCGGTCCAACGGGACCAACACGGCCGCCCCCCAGGACATTTATGCCGTACGTATGCCAAGCCTTGCAGTTCTACAGATCCAGCGTTCAATCTGTTGTCCTCTGTACCTCCCCCTCCCCCTCCCCCACCATCCTGTAAATAGAATTTAGATTTGTTTTTAATGAAATGTCCCCCACCCAGGTAAACGCCATCGCCTTCCATCCGGTGCACGGCACGCTGGCCACCGTCGGCTCCGACGGCCGGTTCAGTTTCTGGGACAAAGACGCCCGGACCAAACTGAAGACGTCGGAGCAGCTGGACCAGCCCATCTCCGCCTGCTGCTTCAACCAGAACGGGAACATCTTTGCCTACGCGGCGAGCTATGATTGGTCCAAGGTGAGGACAGACATTTTTTTTATATATATATATATATATATATATATATATATATATATATATATATATATATATATATATATATATAAAATAAAAAATAAATATAATAAAAAATAAATATAATAATTATATACATAATAAAAAATAAATATAATAATTATATAATAAAAAATAAATATAATAATTATATAATAAAAAATAAATATAATAATTATAAATATAATATATATATATACACACACATACACACATTATATATATATATATATATATATATATATATATATATATATATATATATATAAATATAAATGTGTGTGTGTGTGTGTGTGTATATATATTATATTTATAATTATTATATTTATTTTTTATTATATATATATATATATATATATAATTATTATATTTATTTTTTATTATATATATAATTATTATATTTATTTTTTATTATATTTTTTATTTTATTTTTTATATATATATATATATATATATATATATATATATATATATATATATATATATATATATATATATATATATATATATATATATATATATATAAATAAAACATATAGATATTTATTATATATATATAACAGGTTGCCTGTTTTGAGATACGGAGGAGGCCTAGTGCAAGAATTATTTTTCTAGCTATCTAATGTATATATTAATAATTATATATTTTATCTTTTTTATTTTTATATATATATATTTTATTTTTTCAATTATCCATATTATACATACACACACACACAATATAAAAAATAAAAATATATATTTAATAATAAAAGGAATACAAAATATATATATATTTTGTATTCCTTTTATTATTAAATATATATTTTAATTTTTTTTATTGTGTGTGTATGTGTATATGGATAATTTAAAAATTATTTTTATATATATATATATATATATATTTTTGGGGGCTCTAAGTAATTTTCTAGCAAAAAAACAAACAGATTTTAACTTGTAAACAACAAGTTTGGGAGAATAGGGCCCGGTCCTTGAGTGGTTGAGCACAGCCCACCCACGGGGTCTTTATTTGGGATTGGCTGCGATTTTTTTTTCCCATAGACTTCTTGGAGGTCCTGCGGTTTCAGAAAGCGACTCCTGCATGCTGCATCTTTTGGTGCACTTTCTGAAATCGCCGGACATTGTAGAAGTCTTAGGAGACCCCCCCTGTGCTTTGACCTAAAAGCGCAGCGGGGACCTCGCCGGGCGCAGTGTGAAGCCCCGCCCCTTACAGGGTAGATGACGCAACTCTCTAACCGTCTCTCCTCTCCTTCCAGGGTCACGAGTTCTACAACCCCCAGAAGAAGAACTACATCTTCCTACGGAACGCCGCGGAGGAGCTGAAGCCGCGGAGTAAGAAATAATAACAAAAGTCCACCATCGCGTTATTTAAAGACCCCGCCTCTGAACGCCATCCTTCGGAGAGATTGAAAACTAAGCGGGGGGGGGGGGTTCTAAGGCTGCCGTATTGCCTTCACACCACCATATTGCTTTCTTGGGGGTGGGGTGGGGGGGCAATGATTTAGGTGCTTGGCGCTCCTCTAATTTTCGGGACTCCAAAGCCCGCAGAGCGCTATTAAAATGAAATCCCAGGATGCCGCCGCTGCCGCCGCCGCCTGCGTTTTTATGAATGGGCCGCAACGTGAAATTCACAGAACCCAATGGGGAGCGGATAGCGATATCTCCTCTCCTGACCCCCACATGTTTACTGGGTTCCTGTAACATCGGCTTTCTTCAAACGGTTCTAAAGTGGTTGTAACCCCCTTCCCTATCCCCTCCCCCCCCAGTGCGGTGACTGCGTCCTCAGAGAGGAAACCAATCCTCCTACATAAGTTGTACCCGTTTTATCTGCTGTACAGAGTTTATACAGCAATCCTTAGCTCCCCGAAGGCAGGGGAGGGATCTGATGTCGTTAGAGGGCCGAGTGTAATCTGAGACCCGAGTGGAGGGAAACACAGTCTCCTTGGGGAAACGTGCACATTTTTAGCTTGTCGGTCACCTGCTGGGTGCTGGAGGAGGGGGGGGTTGGGGATAAAGGAATAGCAGAGGGAGCGGGCAGAAAGGAGGTGCTTTGGATTGAGGCGCGTACACACCGTGTGGGGGATGTGCTTTGTTCAGTTTTTATTTTACAACCACTTTAAGGACCGTTTTTGTAGTTTGCTTGGTTAATGGACCCCATTCCCCTCCCCCCTTCCTCCTGCCTACATGGATGCTGCAGGAAGGTACCGGCGCTGGTGTCGGGACTATGCCCCACCCCCCTGGCTACGCTCATTACATCGCAAACCGGTGGAAAGCGACTCTTAATCTTTCCTAAGGGTGGTGCGCAGACTTCGTACTGAATGTTCATTATTGTTTATATATTTTGTTATATTTTTCTTTTTTTTTTTATATTTGATGTTCTGTTCTGATGTTCTGCGATTTTTATTATCAATGTGTCGTCTCCGAGAGCCTCGAACACTCGCAGGTTCAAATCTCTTACACTGGAAGGCCCCGCTTGTCGCCAACCTAGGGGGAGGAGCTTGGCTTTGACCAATTTTGAACCGCTCTAGACCGCCGTTGGGGGGGAGGGAAATTTTTATTTCTTGAGGGTAAAGCGGTCCTAGATGTGGTGAGAACCCACCCACAGTCCCATGTAGAACGCCCTATCGGCCTCCGCGGGTTCAAAGACGCACAGATCTGTGACGCCGTTTTCTGAGAGAGACGCAATCAAATGATTTTTTTTCCTATAATAAAGACACTTGTTTAGTATTTGCCTTTGTTTTATTTTCTTCCACCCTTTTCCTCCATTACAGTAAGTATGTCGCTCTGTAAGGCAGCCAATCACGGTGCAGAAGCTTGTTTTGTACTTGGTAGGAGATGTACAAGTATAACCCGAGTCTCTAGTGCCAAATATGTGGGGGGGGGGGGTCTCTGGGGACACAAATATGTGGGGGGGGGGGTCTCTGGGGACACAAATATGTGGGGGGGGTCTCTAATGGGGACACGTGGGGGTACACAAAAATTGGGGGGTCTCTGATGAAGACATAAAAAATGTGGGGGGTCTCTGATGGGGACACAAACATGTGGGGGGTCTCTGATGGGGACACAAAAATGTGGGGGGTCTCTGATGGGGACACAAACATGTGGGGGGTCTCTGATGGGGACACAAAAATGTGGGGGGGTCTCTGAGGACAGACATATGCAGGGGGGGTCTGATGGGGACAGACATATGCAGGGGGGGTCTGATGGGGACAGACATATGCAGGGGGGGTCTGATGGGGACAGACATATGCAGGGGGGGTCTGATGGGGACAGACATATGCAGGGGGGGTCTGATGGGGACAGACATATGCGGTGGAGCTCTGATGGGGACACAAATGTGTGGGTGGAGCTCTGATGGGGACACAAATGTGGGGGGTCTCTGATGGGGTCACAAATGTGGGGGGTCTCTGATGGGGTCACAAAAATGTAGGGGGTCTCTGATGAGGACAGACATATGCAGGGGGTCTGATGGGGACAGGTATATGCAGGGGGGGGCTCTGATGGGGACACAAATGTGTGGGTGGAGCTCTGATGGGGACACAAATGTGTGGGTGGAGCTCTGATGGGGACACAAATATTCACGGGGTCTCTGATGAGAACACAAATGTGTGGGTGGAGCTCTGATGGGGACACAAATGTGTGGGTGGAGCTCTGATGGGGACACAAAAATCTGGGGGGTCTCTGATGCACACAAAAATGTGGGGGTCTCTGATGAGGACACAAATATGTGGGGGGCTCTGATGGGGACACATATGTGGGGGTCTCTGATGGGGACACATATGTGGGGGGTCTCTGATGGGGACACATATGTGGGGGGTCTCTGATGGGGACACATATGTGGGGGGTCTCTGATGGGGACACAAAAATGTGGGGGGTCTCTGATGCACACAAAAATGTGGGGGTCTCTGATGAGGACACATATGTGGGAGTCTCTGGTGGGGGGGGGTCTCTGATGGGGACACATATGTGGGGGTCTCTAATGGGGACACACATTTTTGGGGGTTTCTGGTGGGGACAGAAATATGCAGGGGGTCTGATGAGGACACAGAAATGCAGGGGGGTATTTGTCGGGGACAGAAATATGTGGGGGGCTTTGATGGGGAAACAAATGTTTAGGGGGGTCTCTGATGGGGACAGAAATATCCACGGGGTCTCTGATGAGAACACATATGTGGGGGGTCTCAAATATGCAGGGGGGGAATCTGAAAGGGACACAGATGTGCAGTGAGGAGTCTGATAGGGACCAAATGTACGGGGGGTGGAGGGTGGCGGTAGCACACGCCCATTGCACATGAGAAGTTCAGCCCCCCAATGTATGAGAATACGGTATTTGGGTGCAGGCGGAGGATACCGGCGCACCATCCAGCTCCACTGCCGGCAGCCTATTCATTTCTATTCTGCTGCTGCTGCATATTCATTTATAAATCATGTTAAATACGGATCCTAATGGGAGTGCTGATTGCCACCTTCGACAAGCTGCTAGCAGGCTTCAGCGCTCCTTGGAAGCCTGCTAGCAGCTTGTTTAAAGTGGCAATCAGCCCTTTTCCCGTTAGGATGGAGGTACAGAGGAAGTCTTTCACCTTTTTTTTTATTTTTTTGGGTTATATTGCCGCCTACAGGAAGAATGGACGCTGGGAAAAAAAATGTAGGCCAGGCCAGAATAGCCCCTCCTACTTCCAGCATGCCTCAGTTTTCTAGAAGTACTAAGAGCGCGATCACAAACGTGGAGGGGCCCGATAATCTCCAAGCAAAGGAATTAACAGTGAGTACGAAAATCTTAAATTTATTTACCAATGGAGAATATAAGAGATATGAATTCCCGCCGTGTTACGTTGGGCTCGGCCCGGGTAGCCTTTCCCAATGTGGTCCCATCACGTAGCCAAGATCATTTCCATTGAGTCCTATGGGTTTAATCCCCACCACTCCACTCCAAGACTCTTTAGCTTTACCTCACCTGTAGTATCTTTTATAATCGGTGCCCATTGGGGGGCGCTCCGCAGAGGATCGGCTGCCTATATAGTATCCCTGCTGGTATGGTGGGTCATCCTCCTCGTGGTGAAGAAACCAAATTAAGGGCCGACTTTGTAAGGTGGGGAGGGTTCAGGAGTATTTCCCCTCTGTGGAGGATACTGAGGGGCCCAACGTCTCCTGATCTGAGTGGTGCTATCTGGTCTGGCTGGGAGCTGTGGTGTTCAGGGGCCCCCTGTGGGGTGGCGACCCAAGGGTGCTCTGAGTATGACTAAAGGTTTGGGACCCCACTATTAGGAAGGGAACTAGGCCACAACATCACCCTCATGAGAAAGGGGGGTGGGGTCAACCCGGCCTTTTGGCTCAGTGAACCAGAGTGTCCTATCAGGAGCCCTGTGTGTTCCTCTGTGCCCGTATCGAATGGGATTGGTTTCATAATTATCAGCTGCTGCACCTGCAGGGCTCTAACGAGGAAAGCTGCTGGGCCTGCATCCCTTTAGATGTGATTTCCCTTCGGGAGTATCTCAACAAAAATTATATTTCATCCCTACGTACGTTTCGTCACAAATTACGTCATCAGAGGCCCGGATCCTCAAAGCAGGGTCTTTCCTCTTCGGCGGCGTACACACGACCGAGGTTCTCGCTAGAAACCAGCGAGAACCTCGCTGGGAGCTGCATTCCAGCGAGAACCTCGGCCGTGTGTACGCTCCTGGCTCGCCCCGCCCGTCGGGAATCCCGTTGAGCGAATAGAGCAGGCTCTCTATTTGCTCGACGGCCCGTCGGGATGAATGGCTGGTTGCCATTCCCGACGGGCGGGTCGCCGATTTCGACGGGCGGAACGAGGTGTTCCGCCCGTCAAGGTTCTCGTACGTGTGTACGCCGCCTTCGAGAGGGGACAATATGACACACCCTAGTGTGTGTGGGCTCAATTTTTTTTATTCACTTTGGTGTTTTTTTTATTGGCACCCCTCCTCATAGGCGTTTTTTGGCCAAGATCGGGGCAATTTTTTGTTACCTGACCCCTGAACATGGGCACTTTATTTTTTATTTTTTTCACCCACTGGGTGTATAGGGTTTGGTCCTTCAGGCTTACCCTAAAGTCTAAGGGGACGGTCTGTGGCCCTTAGGTTCCTTCCTTCCCCTGCCTTGGGGGTCTCTCTTCAGAAGAGCCTCTCACCTGGTACTCAGTGATCGGCTTCAGGTGATCGTGAGGAGGCGGGGGGATCCACCAGGCCTTTTTGTTAGGGGCAAGGACACTCAGGTGGACCAATCAGGAGCCCCACACCGCAAGGGGCTCAAAGACATATCCTTCTTCGAGAGGGGACCATATGACACACCCTAGTGTGTGTATATTCCCTTTTGTGTTATGTTTTGTTTTTTTGGCAACCCACCTCATGGGTTATATTTTTGGCCAAGACTCACTGGATGCATAGGGTTTGGTTCTTCAGGCTTAGCCTGAAGTCTAGAGGGAGGGTCTGTAGCCCTTAGGTTCCTTCCTTCCATGCCTTGGGGGTCTCTCTTCAGGAGAGCCTGGTACTCAGTGGTCAACTTCAGGTGATCATGAGGAGGGTGGGATCCACCAGGCCTTTTGGTTAGGTAGATCCAGAGGATCCTTGCCCCTATCAGGAGCCTTGCACCACAGGGGGCTCAAAGACGTATCCTTCTTCGAGAGGGGACCATATCACACGCCCTAGTGTGTGTGTGTGTGTTCACTTTGGTGTTACGTTTTTGTTTGGCACCCCACCTAATGGGTTATGTTTTTTGGCCAAGGCTCACTGGGTGCATCGGCTTTGGTCCTTCAGGCTTACCATAAAGTCTAAGGGGAAGGTCTGTGGCCTTTAGGTTCCTTCCTCCCCTGCCTTGGGGGTCTCTCTTCAGAAGACCCTCTCACCTGGTACTCAGTGGTCGGCTTCAGGTGATAAGGAAGGTCTTTTGGTTAGGTGGACCAGAGGGCCCTTGCCCCTATCAGGAGCCTTGCACCACAGGGGGGCTCAAAGAATGGTCCTTCCTCTTTAAGAGGGGACCATATGACACCAGGATCCACCAGGCCTTTTTGTTAGGGGCAAGGACACTCAGGTGGACCAATCAGGAGCCCCACACCGCAAGGGGCTCAAAGACATATCCTTCTTCGAGAGGGGACCATATGACACACCCTAGTGTGTGTATATTCCCTTTTGTGTTATGTTTTGTTTTTTTGGCACCCCACCTCATGGGTTATGTTTTTGGCCAAGACTCACTGGATGCATAGGGTTTGGTCCTTCAGGCTTACCAAAAAGTCTAAGGGGAAGGTCTGTGGCCCCTAGGTTCCTTCCTCCCCTGCCTTGGGGGTCTCTCTTCAGAAGAGCCTCTCACCTGGTACTCAGTGGTCGGCTTCAGGTGATAAGGAAGGTCTTTTGGTTAGGTGGACCAGAGGGCCCTTGCCCCTATCAGGAGCCTTGCACCACAGGGGGGCTCAAAGAATGGTCCTTCCTCTTTGAGAGGGGACCATATGACACACCCTAGCGCAGTGATGGAGAACCTTGGCACCCCAGATGTTTTGGAACTAAATTTCCCATGATGCTCCACTACACTGCAGAGTGCCTGAGCATCATGGGACATGTAGTTCCAAAACATCTGGAGTGCCAAGGTTCTCCATTACTGCCCTAGCGTGTGTGTATTCACTTTGGTGTTACGTTTTTTTTTTTTGGCACCCCACCTCATGGGTTATGTTTTTGGCCAAGACTCACTGGGTGCATAGGGTTTGGTCCTTCAGGCTTACCATAAAGTCTAAGGGGAAGGTCTGTGGCCCCTAGGTTCCTTCCTCCCCCTGCCTTAGGAGGTCTCTCTTCAGAAGAGCCTCTCACCTGGTACTCAGTGGTCGGTTTCAGGTGATCATGAGGAGGGGGAGGTCCACCAGACCTTTTGGATAGGTGGACCAGAGGACCCTTACCCCTTATCACCGCAGGGGGCTCAAAGAAGGGTCCTTCCTCTTCGAGAGGGGACCATATGACACACCCTAGCATGTGTGGGTTCACTTTTTGTTTTTTTTATTATTTACTTTCGCTAAATCGAACAAAATACCGCATTCGGCATTTAATGCAAAATCCTTAATGGATTGAACACTCGCACAATTGTGACCGCATTTTATTAGCCGTTATTTAACTCTTAGTGAACTGACCCCCCCCCCCCCCCCCCCCCCCCCCCCCCCGCCCCCCCCATGCCCCCCCCTGTCACCACCCCGCCCATACCCGGCCCCAAAACCCCCCCCCGCCCGCCCCTTAATACCCCCATCCACGCCCCCCCGCCCCCCCCCCGCACCCCCCCCGCCCCCCCAGCCCCCCCCCCCCCCCCCCCCCCCCCCCCCCATTGTCTTGCTCCATAAAAAAAAAATGGAGGAATTTCAGGCTGTTGAATGTCTTGGATTTTACTCGAATAAACAAATCAAGAATACAATACGATATTGCTGTGTGTTGGGTCTTATTACCTTCTAGTACAGGAGGAAGCAATGGGGTGCACCGCCTTTCCACCACCTTATGGGGGGTTTATTTTAGACACAAAAAGTGAACCTCTGCTTTTCGGAACGCCCCCCCCCCCCCTTCGGTGTCACATTTGGCACCTTTTAGGGGAGAGGAGGGGTAGGGCTGGGGGGAAAAAAACTATTTAAAACCTGGATCGAGTTGCAAGGGTAAATCGATTTTTTTTTTCTATAGTACCCGCGCTTCACGGACTAGGCCGAAGCCGCGGCCTCGCCTAAAAAAACCTTGCCCGCAGCTCGCCGCGATCCTGGGAAAAGCCCGCGGCCTTTTCCCAGGATCGCGACGAGCTGCGGGCAGGATTTTTTAGGTGAGGCTACGGCCTAGTCTGCGGCCTTTTCCCAGGATCGCGGCGGGCTAGGCAGAAGCCGCGGCCTATTCCCAGGATCGCGACAAGCTGCGGGCAGGATTTTTTAGGTGAGGCTACGGCCTAGTCCGCGGCCTTTTCCCAGGATCGCGACGAGCTGCGGGCAGGATTTTTTAGGTGAGGCTACGGCCTAGTCTGCGGCCTTTTCCCAGGATCGCGGCGGGCTAGGCAGAAGCCGCGGCCTTTTCCCAGGATCGCGACAAGCTGCGGGCAGGATTTTTTAGGTAAGGCTACGGCCTAGTCCGCGGCCTTTTCCCAGGATCGCGACGAGCTGCGGGCAGGATTTTTTTTAGGTGAGGCTACGGCCTAGTTCCGTGCCCTTTTCCCAGGATCGCGACGAGCTGCGGGCAGGATTTTTTAGGTGAGGCTACGGCCTAGTCTGCGGCCTTTTCCCAGGATCGCGGCGGACTAGGCAGAGCCCAGGCCTTTTTAAATAAAGCGCCTAAAAATAAATCCTGCTTGCCGCGATCCTTGGAAAAGGCAGCGGATTATTGGCCGGCTAGCGGCCTAGTTCGCTGCCTTTTCCCAGGATCGCGGCGGACTAGGCCGTAGCCTCGCCTAAAATAAATCCTGCCCGCAGCTTGCCGCGATCCTGGGAAAAGGCCACAAGGCTGGATGCCGTGGACTAGGCCCGCCGCCTCGCTGCGGTTGTGAGGCAAAAATTTTCCCCTAGGATCGCGACGAGCTGCGGGCAGGATTTTTTAGGTGAGGCTACGGCCTAGTCTGCGGCCTTTTCCCAGGATCGCGGCGGGCTAGGCAGAAGCCGCGGCCTATTCCCAGGATCGCGACAAGCTGCGGGCAGGATTTTTTAGGTGAGGCTACGGCCTGGCCGCGGCGGGGAGTCCGCGGATTTTGTGGAAGGCTTTTTAGGATGCCCAGGATCGCGACGAGCTGCGGGCAGGATTTTTTAGGTGAGGCTACGGCCTAGTCTGCGGCCTTTTCCCAGGATCGCGGCGGGCTAGGCAGAAGCCGCGGCCTATTCCCAGGATCGCGACAACCTTTTCCCAGCTGCGGGCAGGATTTTTTAGGTGAGGCTACGGCCTAGTCCGCGGCCTTTTCCCAGGATCGCGACGAGCTGCGGGCAGGATTTTTTAGGTGAGGCTACGGCCTAGTCTGCGGCCTTTTCCCAGGATCGCGGCGGGCTAGGCAGAAGCCGCGGCCTATTCCCAGGATCGCGACAAGCTGCGGGCAGGATTTTTTAGGTGAGGCTACGGCCTAGTCCGCGGCCTTTTCCCAGGATCGCGACGAGCTGCGGGCAGGATTTTTTAGGTGAGGCACCTCGGCCTAGTCTGCGGCCCTTTTCCCAGGATCGCGGCGGCCTATTCCCAGGATCGCGACAGCTAGGTTAACCCAGCTGCGCTAGGCAGGATTTTTTAGGTGAGGCTACGGCCTAGTCCACGGCCTTTTCCCAGGATCGCGACGAGCTGCGGGCAGGATTTTTTAGGTGAGGCTACGGCCTAGTCTGCGGCCTTTTCCCAGGATTGCGGCGGGCTAGGCAGAAGCCGCGGCCTTTTCCCAGGATCGCGACAAGCTGCGGGCAGGATTTTTTAGGTAAAGCTACGGCCTAGTCCGCGGCCTTTTCCCAGGATCGCGACGAGCTGCGGGCAGGATTTTTTAGGTGAGGCTACGGCCTAGTCTGCGGCCTTTTCCCAGGATCGCGGCGGACTAGGCAGAGCCCACGGCCGCGCCTAAAAATAAATCCTGCTTGCCGCGATCCTTGGAAAAGGCAGCGGATTAGGCCGTAGCCTCGCTGCCTTTTCCCAGGATCGCGGCGGACTAGGCCGTAGCCTCGCCTAAAATAAATCCTGCCCGCAGCTTGCCGCGATCCTGGGAAAAGGCCACGAGGCTGGATGCCGTGGACTAGGCCGCCGCCTCGCTGCCTTTTCCCAGGATCGCGACGAGCTGCGGGCAGGATTTTTTAGGTGAGGCTACGGCCTAGTCTGCGGCCTTTTCCCAGGATCGCGGCGGGCTAGGCAGAAGCCGCGGCCTATTCCCAGGATCGCGACAAGCTGCGGGCAGGATTTTTTAGGTGAGGCTACGGCCTAGTCCGCGGCTTTTTCCCAGGATCGCGACGAGCTGCGGGCAGGATTTTTTAGGTGAGGCTACGGCCTAGTCTGCGGCCTTTTCCCAGGATCGCGGCGGGCTAGGCAGAAGCCGCGGCCTATTCCCAGGATCGCGACAAGCTGCGGGCAGGATTTTTTAGGTGAGGCTACGGCCTAGTCCGCGGCCTTTTCCCAGGATCGCGACGAGCTGCGGGCAGGATTTTTTAGGTGAGGCTACGGCCTAGTCTGCGGCCTTTTCCAGGATCGCGGCGGGCTAGGCAGAAGCCGCGGCCTATTCCCAGGATCGCGACAAGCGCGGGCAGGATTTTTTAGGTGAGGCTACGGCCTAGTCCGCGGCCTTTTCCCAGGATCGCGACGAGCTGCGGGCAGGATTTTTTAGGTGAGGCTACGGCCTAGTCTGCGGCCTTTTCCCAGGATCGCGGCGGCCTATTCCCAGGATCGCGACAAGCTGCGGGCAGGATTTTTTAGGTGAGGCTACGGCCTAGTCCACGCGGCTTTTCCCAGGATCGCGACGAGCTGCGGGCAGGATTTTTTAGGTGAGGCTACGCCCTAGTCTGCGGCCTTTTTCCCAGGATCGCGGCGGGCTAGGCAGAAGCCGCGGCTATTCCCAGGATCGCGACAAGCTGCGGGCAGGATTTTTTAGGTAAAGCTACGGCCTAGTCCGCGGCCTTTTCCCAGGATCGCGACGAGCTGCGGGCAGGATTTTTTAGGTGAGGCTACGCCTAGTCTGCGGCCTTTTCCCAGGATCGCGGTGGACTAGGCAGAGCCCACAAGCCGCGCCTAAAAATAAATCCTGCCTAGCCCGCGATCCTTGGAAAAGGCGGGCGGATTAGGCCGTAGCCTCGCTGCCTTTTCCCAGGATCGCGGCGACTAGGCCGTAGCCTCGGCCTAAAATAAATCCTGCCCGCAGCTTGCCGCGATCCAGAAAGGGGGGGAAGGCCAAGAGGCTGGATGCCGTGGGACTAGGCCGCCGCTCGCTGCCTTTTCCCAGGATCGCGACGAGCTGCGGCAGGATTTTTTAGGTGAGGCTACGGCCTAGTCTGCGCGCCTTTTCCCAGGATCGCGGCGGGCTAGGCAGAAAGCCGCGGCCTACTTCCGCAGGATCGCGACAAGCTGCGGCAGATATTTTTAGGTGGAGGGCTACGCCTAGTCCGCGGCTTTTTTCCCAGGATCGCGACGAGCTGCGGGCAGGATTTTTAGGTGAGGCTACGGCCTAGTCTGCGGCCTTTTCCCAGGATCGCGGCGGGCTAGGCAGAAGCCGCGCCTATTCCCAGGATCGCGACAAGCTGCGGGCAGGATTTTTTAGGTGAGGCTACGGCCTAGTCCGCGGCCTTTTCCCAGGATCGCGACGAGCTGCGGGCAGGATTTTTTAGGTGAGGCTACGGCCTAGTCTGCGGCCTTTTCCCAGGATCGCGGCGGGCTAGGCAGAAGCCGCGGCCTATTCCCAGGATCGCGACAAGCTGCGGGCAGGATTTTTTAGGTGAGGCTACGGCCTAGTCCGCGGCCTTTTCCCAGGATCGCGACGAGCTGCGGGCAGGATTTTTTAGGTGAGGCTACGGCCTAGTCTGCGGCCTTTTCCCAGGATCGCGGCGGCCTATTCCCAGGATCGCGACAAGCTGCGGGCAGGATTTTTTAGGTGAGGCTACGGCCTAGTCCACGGCCTTTTCCCAGGATCGCGACGAGCTGCGGGCAGGATTTTTTAGGTGAGGCTACGGCCTAGTCTGCGGCCTTTTCCCAGGATCGCGGCGGGCTAGGCAGAAGCCGCGGCCTTTTCCCAGGATCGCGACAAGCTGCGGGCAGGATTTTTTAGGTAAAGCTACAGCCTAGTCCGCGGCCTTTTCCCAGGATCGCGACGAGCTGCGGGCAGGATTTTTTAGGTGAGGCTACGGCCTAGTCTGCGGCCTTTTCCCAGGATCGCGGCGGACTAGGCAGAGCCCACGGCCGCGCCTAAAAATAAATCCTGCTTGCCGCGATCCTTGGAAAAGGCAGCGGATTAGGCCGTAGCCTCGCTGCCTTTTCCCAGGATCGCGGCGGACTAGGCCGTAGCCTCGCCTAAAATAAATCCTGCCCGCAGCTTGCCGCGATCCTGGGAAAAGGCCACGAGGCTGGATGCCGTGGACTAGGCCGCCGCCTCGCTGCCTTTTCCCAGGATCGCGACGAGCTGCGGGCAGGATTTTTTAGGTAAGGCTACGGCCTAGTCCGCTGCCTTTTCCTAGGATCGCGGCGGACTAGGCCGAAGACACGGCCTCGCCTAAAAAAAAAATCCTGCTCGCAGCGAGGCCGGATGCCGCAGACAGGCCGAAGCCGCGGCCTTTTCCAAGGATCGCGGTGAGCTGCGGGTCCATCAGGACTTGAATCGAATCGTGAATCAAGTTAAAAGTCAGCAGCAGTTTGTAGCTCCTGGCTTTTAATATTTTATTTTTTTATTATTTTTATTTTTTGGCGGACGTCCGCTTTAAATAAAAGAAACAAACATTTTGGACGAAATTCGAATAGTTTTCCAATCGAATTTCAAAAGAGAATAGAATAGAAAATAAAGGAAGAGAAAAGAATGTTGAAAAACAGAATAGAAAGTAAAAGAATAGAATAAAATAGAAAGTATTTAACCATCTTTTTAAATTTGAATTTCAAATAGAATAAATTTGAGTTCAAGTAGAATAGAAAAATGAAATCAAAGAAAAGAAAAAATAGAATAGAAAAAAAAAAGCAATAGAATAGAACAATATAACCATCTCCCGAAATGCAAATAGAATAGAAAATAAAGAAGAAACAAATAGAAAAGAAAATGATAGCGGCGGCGACGGCTCCAAGTCGGCCTGCAATGTGTGGATTTTGCCACTGGGGGGCAGTGCTGTGCGCTGTAATATGTTTATCTGCAGTACAGGAACCTGGGCACTAGGTGGCAGTGCTGCTCTTATAATGGAGCAATGAGGGGCTTTTTCTTAATGCAAAAAACGTAACACGCCGTTTCCTTTTCTTTATTAAAAAATAAATAAAATAATAAAGTATCCGGAGTGTAGATCTAAAGCCATTTTTTTCCTTTGATTAGGAAAAACCCATCAAGATTTTTCTTTCTCCTGTGTCCCATTGGGGGGGGGGGGGGGGGGGGGGGGGCGTTAGAGAGATTTCCTTTCACTTTCCTGTCCTACAGACACAACAGAAGTGAGAGAACCCCCCCCCCCCCCCCAAAGTGAGGGAATCCCTGGTTTGTCCCCCATTGGAAGATTTCCCCCCACTTCCTGTTATGGTGACAACTCATTTTGGATTCTCCACCCCCACCCCCGGTGACAGTGGAAAGGGTGAAATGTCCCCGGATTGGAGACACCGGCAGCACTAAGAACCTGATAGGACTTTGGGTCAAATACACCGGCCACTGCAGAGCTCTGGAAGTCCAGTAAGGAGCGTTGGGTCCCGGCTCCGTCCTAGCTGTGTGGGGGAGGGGGTGATAAGTGGGGGGAGAAGGGATAAGTGGGAGGGGGGTGATAAGTGGGGGGGAGGGGGTGATAAGGGATGGGAGGGGGAGTGATAAGGGAGGGGGTAATAAGTAGGGAAGGGGTGATAGTTGTGGGGAGGGGTGATAAGGATGGAGGGGTGATAGGTGGGGGAGGGGGTGATAAGAGATGGGAGGGGGAGTGATACGTGAGGGGGTGATAAGTAGGGGAGGGGGTGATAGGTGGGGGGAGGGGGGTGATAAGGATGGGAGGGGTGATAGGTGGGGGGGGGGGTGATAAGAGATGGGAGGGGGAGTGATACGTGAGGGGGTGATAAGTAGGGAGGGGTGATAGGTGGGGGGAGGGGGTGATAAGGGATGGGAGGGGGAGTGATAAGTAGGGGAGGGGTGATTATAGGTGGGGGGAGGGGTGATAAGGGATGGGAGGGGGAGTGATAGGTGGGGGGAGGGGGTGATAAGGGATGGGAGGGGGAGTGATAGGTGGGGGGAGGGGTGATAAGGGATGGGAGGGGGGTGATAAGTAGGGAAGGGTTGATAGGTGGGGGGAGGGGTGGTAATGAAGGGGGAGGGGGTCATAAGGGATGGGAGACAGGGGGTGGCAATGAAAAGGGAGGGGGTGATAAGTAGGGGAGGGGTGATGATAGGTGGGGGAGGGGGTGATAAGTAGGGGAGGGGTGATGATAGGTGGGGGGGAGGGGTGATAAGGGGATGAGGAGAGGGGGTGATAAGTAGGGAAGGGGTGATAGGTGGGTGGAGGGGGTGATAAGGGACAGGGGGGGTGGTAATGAAGGGGGAGGGGGTCATAAGGGACGGGGGGGGGGGTGGTAATGAAGGGGGAGGGGGCGCTCTGCCATCACCAAATATAGGAACGGCGTCTCTCAGATCCCCTCCCCCCCCCCCAGATGTGGGATATTTGTCTTGGCGGAGAGATCTGCTGGTCCCGCTGTGATCTCATCTCCTCCCTGATAAGAAGATCTCTGCGGGGGATGGGGTGTGAGAGGGGGGGCTGGGATTGGGGTGTGAGGGGGAGGGGAGGACACAGCAGTGCACTGTACAGCGGGAATCAGGAGATTTTTATGTTCTCCCGGTGATCCCGCCAGCAACACACTTCCTGTCCCCAGGGTGACAACACTCACTGTACTGTGAGGAGGAGCAGCGTTGTCACCCTAGGACAGGACTACAGACACCCCCTCCTCCTCCTTCAGGAGGTATTATGTAGTCCTATGGAGGAGCAGGGTTGTCATGGTAAGACAGGACTACAAACACCTCCCCCTCCTCCTCCAGGAGATATTATGTAGTCTTATTGAGGAGCAGGTTTGTCATTTTAGGACAGGACTACAAACACCACCTCCTCCCCTCTTTTCCTTAACATGGGTGGGGTGTTCTGTAGTCCCAATACACTTCCTGTCTTACAGTGACAACACTCACCGTACTTTATCTATGGAGAAGTAGTGTTGTCACAGTAGAACAGGACTACAAACACCTCTCCCCTCCTCTTATTCATAATCCAGGGGAGATTTTTTGTAGTCCTGTGGGGGAGCAGGGTTGTCATATTAAAACAAGACTACAAACACCTCCACTTCTCTATAACATAGGAGGTGCTCTGTAGTCCCAATACACTTCCTGTCTTAGAGTGACAACACTCACTGTACTTTGTCTATGGTGCAGTAATGTAGTCACAGTAGGACAGGACTACAAACACCTCCACTTCTTTATAACATAGAGGATGCGCTGTAGTCCCAATACACTTTGCGTCCCAGGGTGACGACACTCACTGTACTTTATATGTGGAGGAGCAGCGTTGTCATGTTAGGACAGGACTACAAACACCTCCACACCTCCTCTTATAACCAGGGGAGATATTCTGTAGTCCTGTGGAGGAGCAGCGTTGTCATGTTAGGAGAGGACTATAAACACCTCCACTTCTCTATAACATCGGGGGTGTTCTGTAGTCCCAATACGCTTCCTGTTATAAGATCTCACGGAGCTCTGTTCAATCCATCATCGGAAAATGGAAAGAGTATGGCACAACTGCAAACCTACCAAGACATGGCCGTCCACCTAAACTGACCAGGCCGGGCAAGGAGAGCATTCATCAGAGAAGCAGCCAAGAGGCAGATGGTAACTCTGGAGGAGCTGCAGAGATCCACAGCTCAGGGGGGAGAATCTGTCCACAGGACAACTATTAGTGGTGCTCTCCACAAATCTGCCCTTTATGGAAGAGTGACAAGAAGAAAGACATTGGTGAAAGAAAGACATAAGAAGTTCTGTTTGCAGTTTGTGAGAAGCCATGTGGGGGAGGGGACACAGCAAACATGTGGAAGAAGGTGCTCTGGTCACATGACACCAAAATTGCTCTGTGTGGAGGGAAACTAACACTGCACATCACACTGAACACACCATCCCCACTGTGAAACATGGTGGTGGCAGCTTCATGTGGTGGGGATGCTTTTCTTCAGCAGGGACAGGGAAGCCGGTCAGAGCTGAAGGGATGATGGATGGAGACAAATACAGGACAATCTTAGAAGAAAACCTGCAAAAGACTTGAGACCGGGGGGGGTTCACCTTCCAGCAGGACAACAACCCTAAAGTACAGCCAGAGCTACAATGGAATGGTTTAGATCAAAGCCTATTCATGTGTTAGAATGGCCCAGTCACAGTCCAGACCTAAATCCCATTGAGAATCTGTGGCAAGACTTGAAAATTGCTGATCACAGACTCTCTCCATCCAATCTGACAGAGACTGAGATATTTTACACAGAAGAAGAATGGGCAGAAATGTCCCTCTCTAGATGTGCAAAGCTGGTAGAGACACCCCCAAAAAGACTTGTAGAGAAAGGGGGTTCTACAAAGTATTGACTCCGGGGGGCGCCATACAAATGTCCCCTCCCCCCACACTTTTCACATATTTATTTGTATCATTTTCCTTCCACTTCACAATTATGTGACACTTTGTGTCTCTCACATAAAATGAAAATCCCAATAAATTACATTTACGTTTCTTTGGTTGTAACATGAGAAAATGTGGGGAATTTTGAGGGGTATGAATACTTTTTCAGGTCACTGTATATAGAGGGGTATGAAGACTTTTTCAAGGCGCTGTCTATAGAGGGGTATGAATACTTTTCAAAGGGGGGTCTATAGAGGGGGGTATGAATACTTTTTCAAGGCGCTGTATAAAGAGGGGTATGAATACTTTTTTAAAGGGGGGTCTATAGAGGGGGGTATGAATACCTTTTCAAGGCGCTGTATATAGAGGGGTATGAATACTTTTTCAAGGCACTGTCTATAGAGGGGTATGAATACTTTTTTAAAGGGGGGGTCTATAGAGGGGTATGAATACTTTTTCAAGGCGCTGTGTATAGAGGGGTATGAATACTTTTTCCAGGCTCTGTGTGTATAGAGGGGTATGAATACTTTTTCCAGGCTCTGTCTATAGAGGGGTATGAATACTTTTTCCAGGCTCTGTCTATAGAGGGGTATAAATACTTTTTCCAGGCTCTGTGTGTAGAGGGGTATGAATACTTTTTCCAGGCTCTGTATATAGAGGGGTATAAATACTTTTTCCGGGCTCTGTCTATAGAGGGGTATGAATACTTTTTCCAGGCTCTGTCTGTAGAGGGGTATGAATACTTTCTCCAGGCTCTGTGTGTATAGAGGGGTATGAATACTTTCTCCAGGCTCTGTATATAGAGGGACAGGGAGGAAGAAGGGGGGGAGGGGCTTTCCTTGTACTCTGTTTACATGGGCCGCCCCGTCTGCACTCCATATAAGGGCATTCAATTCTCCGGCGTGAGAAGATGTCCCGGCTGCTGGTGACACTCCGGCGGGACGGCGCACAACCCTGTCTTCACCGAAGAGGACTTATAATTGGCCAATAACCCCCCCCCCCCTCCCCCTCCTTCTTCATCAACACCTTTTTATTTTTCATTGTAGACACCATCGCTGATGGTTGGCGCGGCCGGCCATAGAGATTACCAGAGACCGGATCGTCTCTCTCGCCACCTCTATGGTCTAGGAGGACCGAAGAGACACCATGACGTCGCTTCCAGCTTAGGGTGAGAGAGCCCAGGAAACGATCCGACGATTGGCCATAGAGATTACCAGAGACCGGATCGTCTCTCTCGCCACCTCTATGATCTAGGAGGACCGAAGAGACACCATGACGTCGCTTCCAGCTTAGGGTGAGCGAGCCCAGGAAACGATCCGACGGTTGGCGCGGCCGGCCATAGAGATTACCAGAGACCGGATCGTCTCTCTCCCACCCTCTACCATGGTCTAGGAGGACCGAAGAGACACCATGACGTCGCTCCAGCTTAGGGTGAGAGAGCCCAGGAAACGATCCGACGATTGGCCCATAGAGATTTACCAGAGACCGGATCGGTCTCTCTCGCCACCTCTATGATCTAGGAGGACCGAAGAGACACCATGACGTCGCTTCAGCTTAGGGTGAGCGAGCCCAGGAAACGATCCGACGGTTGGCGCGGCCGGGCCATAGAGATTACCAGAGACCGGATCGTCTCTCTCGCCACCTCTATGGTCTAGGAGGACCGAAGAGACACCATGACGTCGCTTCCAGCTTAGGTGAGAGAGCCCAGGAAACGATCCGACGATTGGCCATAGAGATTACCAGAGACCGGATCGTCTCTCTCGCCACCTCTATGATCTAGGAGGACCGAAGAGACACCATGACGTCGCTTCCAGCTTAGGGTGAGCGAGCCCAGGAAACGATCCGACGGTGGTTGGCGCGCCGGCCATAGAGATTACCAGAGACCGGATCGTCTCTCTCGCCACCTCTATGGTCTAGGAGGACCGAAGAGACACCATGACGTCGCTTCCAGCTTAGGGTGAGAGAGCCCAGGAAACGATCCGACGATTGGCCATAGAGATTACCAGAGACCGGATCGTCTCTCTCGCCACCTCTATGATCTAGGAGGACCGAAGAGACACCATGACGTCGCTTCCAGCTTAGGGTGAGCGAGCCCAGGAAACGATCCGAAGGTTGGCGCGGCCGGCCATAGAGATTACCAGAGACCGGATCGTCTCTCTCGCCACCTCTATGGTCTAGGAGGACGAAGAGACACCATGACGTCGCTTCCAGCTTAGGTGAGAGAGCCAGGAAACGATCCGACGATTGGCCATAGAGATTACCAGAGACCGGATCGTCTCTCTCGCCACCTCTATGATCTAGGAGGACCGAAGAGACACCATGACGTCGCTTCCAGCTTAGGGTGAGCGAGCCCAGGAAACGATCCGACGGTTGGCGCGGCCGGCCATAGAGATTACCAGAGACCGGATCGTCTCTCTCGCCACCTCTATGGTCTAGGAGGACCGAAGAGACACCATGACGTCGCTTCCAGCTTAGGGTGAGAGAGCCCAGGAAACGATCCGACGATTGGCCATAGAGATTACCAGAGACCGGATCGTCTCTCTCGCCCACCTCTATGATCTAGGAGGACCGAAGAGACACCATGACGTCGCTTCCAGCTTAGGGTGAGCGAGCCCAGGAAACGATCCGACGGTTGGCGCGGCCGGCCCATAGAGATTACCAGAGACCGGATCGTCTCTCTCGCCACCTCTATGGTCTAGGAGGACCGAAGAGACACCATGACGTCGCTTCCAGCTTAGGGTGAGAGAGCCCAGGAAACGATCCGACGATTGGCCATAGAGATTACCAGAGACCGGATCGTCTCTCTCGCCACCTCTATGATCTAGGAGGACCGAAGAGACACCATGACGTCGCTTCCAGCTTAGGGTGAGCGAGCCCAGGAAACGATCCGACGGTTGGCGCGGCCGGCCATAGAGATTACCAGAGACCGGATCGTCTCTCTCGCCACCTCTATGGTCTAGGAGGACCGAAGAGACACCATGACGTCGCTTCCAGCTTAGGGTGAGAGAGCCCAGGAAACGATCCGACGATTGGCCATAGAGATTACCAGAGACCGGATCGTCGTCTCTCTCGCCACCTCTATGATCTAGGAGGACCGAAGAGACACCATGACGTCGCTTCCAGCTTAGGGTGAGCGAGCCCAGGAAACGATCCGACGGTTGGCGCGGCCGGCCATAGAGATTACCAGAGACCGGATCGTCTCTCTCGCCACCTCTATGGTCTAGGAGGACCGAAGCGACGCCATGACGTCACTTCCAGGTTAGGGTGAGCGAGCCCAGGAAACGATCCGATGGTTGGCCATAGAGACTACCAGAGACCGGATCGTCTCTCTCGCCACCTCTATGATCTAGGAGGACCGAAGCGACGCCATGACGTCACTTCCAGGTTAGGGTGAGCGAGCCCAGGAAACGATCCGACGGTTGGTCTGGCTGACCATAGAGATTACCAGAGACCAGATCGTCTCTCTCGCCACCTCTATGATCTAGGAGGACTGAAGAGACGCTGTGGCAAACCTAGCCACTTCTAGAACGCTGGACGTTACATGTCAAAAGGTTGTCTGTATTATATGCTATGTATTCTGCTGGGTCTTATGTGGGCATAGTAATTCATATGCTGGCAGCCGTAAGCCACTAGCATTCAAGTACTTATTTTTATGTTGCCCAATCAGTGTCGCAGTTTTAAGAGACCGAACTCCCCACAACACATAACCCCAGGACCCCAGCTATCACCCGACTTTTCCCCTCGTGCAGCAATGCCTGATGGGAGAATTATGTCCAAAATGTTAAGGTCCCCATCTGTCCACCCTGTATTATACCCCCTGTTAAATCTATTGGGAGCTGTTGGAAACCCCCTTGCATGGGGAATTCATAAATTATGGAAGCTGTGAATGAAAAAGTCAGATGACTCTCAAGCTGTGTGTCGTCTGGTTACTGAGGGAGATTTGACACTTGCCTTACTTGTCAATGCCTGACTGACGGATTTACCCTGGTGACCAGCGGAGATCGTGGAGTTTAATATTGCTCTCCGCTACAAGACGCCATGGGACGTCATCGTTCCAGCTTAGGGTGAGAGAGCCCAGGAAACGATCCGAACGATGGCCATGAGAGGAGATTACCAGAGACCGATAAAGTTGTCTCTCTCGCCAACTCTATGATCTAGGAGTGACCGATAGCAACGCCTGACGTCGACTAACTGTCCAGTTTATAGGGTGAGCGAGTCCCGAGGAAACGATCCATGGTTGCCGCGGGCCGGGCCATAGAGACTACCAGAGACCAGATCGTGTCTCTCGCCATCTCTATGATCTAGGAGGACCGAAGCGACGCCATGACGTCACTCCTCCAGGTTATGGGTGAGTGAGAAGGTCCCAGGTAGGAACCGAGATCCAAAACGGTTGCGAGAAGACTTGCCACAGAGACTACCAGAGACCAGATCGTGTCCCCCTCGCCATCGTCTATAGCTAGGAAGAGACCGAAAGAGACACCATGAGTCACTTACAGGTTAGGGGTGAGCGAGCACAATGAAACGATTACCGACGATTGGCCATAGAGATACCAGAGACCGGATTGTGTCTCTCGGCAACTCTATGATCTAGGAGGACCGAAGGCGCGCCATGACGTCACTTCCAGGTTAGGGTGAGCGAGCCCAGGAAACGATGCCGATCGATTCGGCCGATAGAAGATTACCAGGAGACCAGATCGTCTCTCTCGCCACCTCTATGTTCTAGGAGGACCGAAGCGACGCCATGATGTCACTTCCAGTTAGGGTGAGCGAGCCCATTGAAACGATCCATGGTTGGCGCGGTGCGGCCATAGAGATTTCCAAAGACCCAGATCGGTCTCTCTCGCCACGCGATCTATTAGGTCTAGGAGGACCGAAGCGACGCCATGACGTCCCACTTCCATCTATAGGGTGAGCGAGCCCAGGAAAAGCGATCGATTATTGGCCCATAGAGAGATACCAGAGACCAGAATCGTCTCTCTCGACCAACCTCAATGATCTAGGAGGACCGAAAGAGACACCATGACGGCGCTTCCGCTTAGGGTGAGAGAGCCCATGAAACTTATCCGACGATTGGCGCATAGAGATTACCAGAGACCGATCGTCCCTCTCATCCCACCACATCTATGGTCTAGGCCGGACCGAAGAGACACGCATGACGTCGCTTCCAGCTAGGGTGAGAGAGCCCAGGAAACGATACCGATGAGTTGGCTGCTGGGCCGGCGACGCCATAGAGATTAACAGAGACCGAGATTCTTGTCTCCATCGCTCACCAACTATGATCTAGGAGGACTGAAGAGACGCCATGACGTCGCTTCCAGGTTAGGGTGAGCGAGCCCAGGAAACGATCCGATGGTTGGCGCGGCCGGCCATAGAGATTTCTAGAGACCAGATCGTGTCTCTCGCCACCTCTATGGTCTAGGAGGACCGAAGCGACGCCATGACGTCACTTCCAGGTTAGGGTGAGCGAGCCCAGGAAACGATCCAACGGTTGCGGAAGCTTGCCACAGAGACTACCAGAGACCAGATCGTGTCTCTCG